>VZTD01001028.1:920607-993538 GCA_013397725.1 Rhagologus leucostigma
GGGCCAGGGCAAAGGAGGGAGCAAGCAGGAACAGCAAACAGCAGCGAACCCCGGTGAGCAGCAGTGAACCCTGGCGAGCAGCAACAGCAAACAGCAGCGAACCCCGGTGAGCAGCAGTGAACCCTGGCGAGCAGCAACAGCAAACAGCAGCGAACCCCAGCAAGCAGTAGCAAAGCCCCCAGCAAGCAGCGAGGAGCTGTGACGGAATTGGTTTTTATACCTCCCGGCCCCTCCCACAGTCTGCCTGCCAGGAGGCACCCATTGGTCCAGTCCAACCTTTCTTTGCTGTCCATTGGTGGAGAGCTCCTTGCAAACTGATTGGAGAAGGCCCTCCGCAGTGTCCCTTACTGCCTGCCTCTTGTGGGGTGTTGCCATGTGAAGTCACCCCAGAGACCAGGCTTCACCCACTCTTGGCTGCCTCCTGCAAATGGCACACATGCACCCCTCCTCCACATGCCTCTGACAGCCCTGACAACCAGAGTTGAGGCAAACTAAAATGGCTGAATTGGCTCCTCACAACTTTCCTCCAAGGAACATTCTTTCCGAGCCTGGTGGGGGAGGGGTGGCTGTATCCTGCCTGCTATCAGAGGACGTTCATTTCGGATGTTCCTCCCAATTTGTCTCAAACCGGGACGCTACAGAGATCGGTCAGAGAAGCCATACATGTCTGAGTTTTGATTTTAGGCTGAATTTTCTAACCTTTGTAAGGTAGTTCTGGGTTATGACAACGCAACAACTCATAAAAAACTCCTCAATATCTCACCACTTCCTACTTTTAAGCAAAAAGTTAAAAAAGGTTGAATGTTAGTGAGCTTCTAAGCTGTTATTCCCATCAGAAAGTATTGGCATCATGCACCAGACATTCTACTGTGCTGAAACACGAAGTAGAGCCCTACATAATTCTTTCAATGAATTGCAACTTTTAAAGGTTTTAAATATTCAACACTTCAAAAAGACTGTTGACCTCAAGTAATCCATTTAAGAAGTGAACACAACATAACTTTGAGTTCCTTTGAGTTCCTCTTCAGCAGACTTTTCAGGAAAGAAAGAACTTATGAAATCCTTTAACTGAGTCTTAGTCTATGGTTTTTTTGACAATCTGAGCATGGTTTGTAACATGTAGCTCTGAATGTACTGATGGTCTCTCTGTTCTCTTGGTTTCCAAGAGGAAATCAGTATTACACAAGTCACAACACAGTGCGCCATCATTTAAATCTTCTTAAAAACTGTAAACTGCTTACCCACTTAGGTTTAAACCATTGGCTGGCCATGTATAATGGATGTAATGAATGGATGAAGATCATCCTGCATGGAAGAAACACTTTAAAATAAATTACAACTCACGCTAAATCAGAAAAGAAGATCAGTAAATATTAGCATAGTTACATTAAATGTATGGTGTGAAATTCACAGCTGTAGAGAGTGACTCACTGACAACTCACTTGTGTACTTAATCAAACTGACAAGTCACAGATGAAAGAATACAACCAAGTGCAAGGTGAGGTGTCAATAGTTTATATTGATGCAAAACCACACATGAGCACTTTGAGTATGCAAAACCATTTGTTTACACAACTAACATTCTTTACAGATCTTTCCATTGTGTATAAAGATATTTTTAGAAAGGTGAATACCAGAATGAGAAAACACAGAGAAGGAACTGCTATGAATTGCTTGGGATACCGAGCTGTCATTGAAAATGGCAAGCATCTCAGTTAGTTTCCAGCATGTACTGGTCACCAGTTTAAGTCAGGATCCCTCTGTAAACAACAGGGTCAAAATGGTCCTTCCTAAGGGCAGTTCATGCTGTCCTACAGCTGGTGTCATCATTTGATACAGGAAAAGAAAAGCTAGACAGTGGAGATGCATGACATCACATCAGGATGTCTGGGGAAAAAGACTTGCTACAGGGTACACCATCAGAGGATGTGTGGCAGATTATGGATGTGAGAAGAATGTGGGATGAGTAGAAGGATGAGATCAGAGGATGTAAATGGATATGGCAGAGGACGGTTTCTTGATGGAGAGAATATAAGAACTTTTTACATCAAAGAGAAAGTCAGAGTCAAAGGCAAGATACTGTATAGAAAGATGAAGACCAAATGATTTTATGTGTATATATANCTCAGCTTTCTTGAGAAAACTCTTTGTCACAAAATGGTGTGAATGTTAAAAATAAAATCTGATAGAAAAGTTCAATAGCAGACATTTGCAAGGTTCCCTCCCTACTGTTTAAATGGAGGAATAAAATGTTCATGAGTTAGGGTTAGGGAATTTGGAATAAAACTGAGATGAAGACTAGCCTAAGCGACTCTGTTTTCACACACTACCAGAATAAGTCTTTGGATGTTTTTCCACAAAATTTGGAATTATGGCCACACTGGCTTCACTGGGACATTAAAGAACTTTTATAAGTGTACTATGTTGCCTTCAGTGATGCTTTCCACCTCATACACCTCTTCTTTCCACATTATTTTTATCGTTCTTTTCTGGTGCTGAATGGTGGTGAAAAAACTCTAGCTATAACCCCTAGCAGTTGCTTTGTAACTACTGCTTCACTCAGAGGGGCCATATGTTTGAGTCCTTGTGCATAATTTTTTCAGGTTTAAACAGAGTAATAGACATATCATCTCTTTTTAGCACTTCTAGCTTGGAGGAAGTAGGCCATGGGAGTGTTGAAGAATAAGAAAAGGAATCCATACTAAATCGCTAATTACCTGTCACTGTATTTATTTTCATCCTATATAAAAATGTGGTGGTATTCCCAAATAATTCATAATGCCTCAGGCGAACAAGCTAGCCCTGCAATACTTTGGATAATTGAAACTGATGAAGTGGAAGACTGGAGATGTTTATTTTGAAAGAACAGTATTAAAGTAAAATGCCAAAAGACAGATAAAAACACTGGGGATCTGGAAAGGACTGAAGAGAAGAAAAGCATGGTCCAGAATAATCGGAGTCATAAACACTGTAGCAAACAATTTAATTTTATTTTAAATTACACTTAAGAAACAAATTAAACAACCAAGGATCCTGTGATTGTTGTTTCCTAGCCTGGATGCATGTTCAGCTGTCATAAATTCCTTTAAATAATTGTGCTTTGCACTGGAAGGCATCAGTTGGCTAGGTCTAAGTCAGCCCCAAAACATTAAAACTCAGCAGGGCAAATTCTGTCGCCAGGTACATACATGAACATCTTTTCAACAGAGATTTTATTTTTTTTTTAATTGTAATAAAAAGCTTCAGAATGATAAATTTTTTCTTATTTCTTTCCCAGTGAGTCTAAGAAAAATGTATCTTCCTTTTCAGATGCTGTAGTGATGCTGGTGGGAGCTATATAATACAAATTACAAGACTGAATTTGGTTCCTTGTCAAAGTGTCTGTGTTATTAACAAGAGATAATTTTTTAAAAGAGATCCTCTTTCCCCAGAATGTGAACTCTGTGTCAAGAGTATTTGCATGCAGGGTCTGCTGAACAGGACCTTGTCTACTTCAACATCTTGAGGGAATCCGGGCAAAAGCTAAACCACTTATTGCTTTGAAACACCTTGGTTTATTATTTTTATTTCTTTTCAGTGTGATGACAATGGCTGGGGCAAGCTCAGTCTAGATCAGGAATATGGACAGGGACAGCACTGTGAAGGGGCTGGAATGACAATCTACAGCTGTGTCATGGGTTGGCTGGCAGGTACCAGGTAGCTGGCCAGTGTTAATGAGAAGGCAATCAGCTTGCAGATGCTTCAGGTGCTGTATAGATTCATGTAGTCCAGTGTGTCATTTATTTTCCTTCTCCATTCTGTCTTTCCATCAATCATCAGTGACCTAGGTGCACAGAGTTTTGATAGCATTCCTTACAAAACTTTTCTGTAGGTCACTGACCAATTTTCTACAGTCAATCACACTAAAAGTATCATAGCTCCAGCACTTGCATTCCAGGTCACTTTTGTACGATGTTGCTTTCTGCTACTCTGCATCATAAAAAGCCAAGCTTCCTCTAATAATGTAGCCTGAAAGAGGACAAATAGTATTCTCCACATCCGTTTTGGATAACTCGTAGCAGACAAGAACAAAAAGAGGAGGACAGGACAGGACCCCTTCATTGTGAGGGGGTGCTACAGTGAGGCAAGAGGAGGGAGGGAAATGATTCTCTTCCCATTGTCCCTGCATTTATCAGATGACAGTAACTAGTTACGGGGCTGTACTTCTACCCCATAGCTTACCTCTGCATGAGTCACTGTTGGAATCAAATATGGAGGATTTCATAGTTCTCCTTAAAAATATCCCTACATCTAAAATTAAACTGGGGCCAGAGGCCCAGAGAAGGGAAAGGATACAAGTCTTCTGCCACATACTCTGAAGGGGTGTGGGAGGAACTCTCCTAATAATCTAGCTTTCTACCTCCCTATCTGATTTATTTGACAAGAAGAGAAGCCCAAACTTTTTTGTGTTGTGTATTACTATCTTGTTGTAAGAGGAATGACATTCAGTAAAACTAGGACAATTCTAACCCAAGATACTTAAGTGGTTTTATATGCAACTATAATGGTTAGGTTTAAACAAACACATTAAAGGGGCATTGGCCAAACCCACAGGCTCCCTTCAACAATACCAGTATTTCAGCATTTGAATGGGAGTTTCCTGCATGATTTAATGAGCACTCTAATCTTAAGATTTAATAAAGGAAAAATTCTTCCATAATCTGCTGGTTTAATGTAAAATGTAACCAAAAGTGTGTATTCTATCACCATCTGTTAAAACCAGGTGGGGCAGGGTTCTTTATCTCTTCCATGACACATCCCTGATAACTCCCTCCAGAGGGATATTCTTCTGTTATTGGGCTATCAAGCCTCACTGCATGACTCATAAAATTACATCAGCCCATTGTGAAATGCTCCGCCCAGGGGGAGGAACCAAGCATTCCTAGCTGGATATAATCTGGGGTTTGCAACACCACAAGCAGCTTTACCAACTGGGTTCCCAGAGGACAAGAGCTACATAACCACCACTGGACCTTCAGAGGAAGACCAGACCCTTCTACAGGATCACCACTTCAACAGAACCACATCTATCACCTCAAGAGGACTGCAGCCACCATTTAATCGGACTGATACCACCACCCTGACCAACAGGGTGTCAGGTTGTATCCTGACTCTGTCAGTGGTTTTGTACTATTGCATTTATTTTTAATTTTCCTATTAAATTGTAGTTCTGATTTCAAATCTCTCACTGGTTTGCTTTCAAACTAGTACATCTGGTCACATGGGAAATGGTCAGAGGTAATTTGCTGGATCAGCATTGAAAGTGACAAATTTTCTAGCACAGAACAAAATCTTTTCCTTTTTTGTGTGTATATCAGTGATGTGTGGTTGGTAAATAATACATAAAGAAGAATCAGAGTTATGGTTAAAATGCACCCTGTTATAAAAATAGAGCTGTCAAGCTGGGTTACTGAAGCTGGCAGAGGGAGGGCATTAGCAGAAGAGAAGCAGATGACTTTTGAACAGCTGGAAGATGTTTTGTGATGAAAAGGTGAAAACAATTGTGTGGAAGAGCAAGGATGGTGTGAAATTAATTGGTTAGATTCACTACATTTACAAGCTCTGGTATAGTCATTACATTCAGCTGTGATGGATGAGGATAACGCTACAGTGTAGACCTTGGTGTTTTCTTGTAGCTCGAGCTGGATATTGGCATGAATTATTGGCCCCAAAAGTGCATTTTTGGTATATAATTTGCTGAGCTGTAGTCAAAGCCTCAGCAATAAGTAAATAACTATTCCATCAGAATAATGGCAAATGACATTGCTAATACACTCCAAGACCATTCACCTCTGTCTGTTTTTAGTCCTACTAAAGTTGATATTGGCTGGAAAAGAGAACAAGAGCAATTCTTTCCTTGGTGTATAATACTGTGTTTGTAGTGAGACAGACACCCGGTGGGCTGCTGGCAGAGGAACAAGAGGTCTATCTCATGCACAGCTATGGGAACATGCCAGTATTCTTGCTCTGAAGATACTCCCTTTTGGTGAGGATTGAGAAAGCTGCAAGTACCTGCTACTCCTGCATTATATATTGTGTAACTAAATAAAGCAATTCATACTCAAGGGCTCCAAACCATTGATATCCATAGTCAGTTCACTGCTGTTTTGGGGGACTGTTGCAGAGTCAGACAGTACTCAGATGCTGGAGCAGATCTTCAATCTTCCTTCTTCCTCAAAGTAAAAGTTAGACAGTGTTTTTTCAGGAGGGAAGATTTGTGTAACTGATAGTTCTCATCCACCCTCTTGGCTGTGTGAAGTTCCTTTGGATGATATCTTTCATCAAAGCTCAAAAATAATGAGATAAATCTAAAGTTTTTGGATATTTCATTCATGCGTCTTAAAAAAATGAAAAAGAAACTACTCATTTGAAACTCATGTTGGAAGATAAAATATTCTGAAGTGTCCTTGAGGCAGATAGAGTCCCGATTCACCCACTGGTGAGAATTTATGGACTTTTGAAGGGGCTGCAAACTTCATTTTCCCCCACTTCCCACTTTTCCGGCATTTTCCCAAACTAAAAGTATAATGAGACTGGTGTCTCAGTTCCTGGAAAAAGATTATGTCCAGTGTAAAAAATTTCCATGAACAGAATCATAGTTTCTCTTTCAAGCTGAACTATCCCAGGTGGATTTAATTGAGACCAAGAAAGAAAGCTGTCTTGCTTCTTTTATGTCAAGTTTCTCCAAGTTTTCCACAAAACTGCTAGTCTGTTCTTACTTATAAATGAAGTCGTAGTAAATTTCTGAGTAAACTGAACAAGTGGGTGTAGATATAGCTACTGTGGACGTGGATATAGCTACTTTTTGGGGAGGTTACAAGTCAAATAAGCACAAGGATTAGTCTGAACACAAAAATGATTTAATGACATTGTGTGACCTGTGGCGAATTACAACTTCCATTCTCTACCTGGGACAGTGTGTAGCAGGATTTTTCCAAAGAATTTTTGAGTGGTCAGTGAATCAGAACTTGCAGATAGCACTCCAAATTCATCAGTGTCCCAATGTTTACGAAACTGACAATTTCTAAGGCCCTAGAAAAACACTGATAGTGTATTACACCAAAATGAGAATCTCCTCCTGAGACTATCACTTTTCACATTTGATTATTCATGCTGCAAAACAAACTTCAAGAGAAATGAATGAGCAAAAAGTTGAGGTCACTTTACATCAGTTGTAAATACCTGTCTCCTGAGAGAAATCCACTGTGAAGGAGCTCCATGGTTTGAAAACACAATCAGCTTTTCTTTCAAAAGGCCTCATTCTTACCTAATTCATAACGAAGGCATTGTTTTTCTTATATGCTGTGGCACAGTTAGAGAACCTAACTTTTTTAGAATGCATTGGCTTTAATTATTGCCTTATTTAGAAGGAAAATGTTACAAGATTTTAGTGTTTTCAGGGATGGTTTGCAATTTTGTTATTTTCAAGACTATCTTTCTAATATTTCCCAAGTTATAAACATCTGAATGTAATTTGGCACTAAAGAGAATACAAGCTGAGCTCATTATTCCTTCAAATTAGGAAGGCGGCTTTACTCATTTTCAATTCAGATCCGTTGAGTAATATTTGCATAACACTGAATGGAGTGAAATGGTGTTGTATATAACACCATATTTTATTAAAACAGAGAAAAAACCTTGACATTCTATGAAACACCAAGTTGAAAAGGAGCTTGGGAACACTGGTGTCTGACAGCTTATGCATCCAATTACTGATATGTCACCAGAAATACAGAGGAATAAAGTAATGAGATGGCAGTTTCTGTAACAAAGGGTAACATTGTCTTCTTACATCTGGATCACTGGTTTCATGCTATGTATAAATATACATTTTCCTGTTAACTCCTTACAGTCACACAGATCACCAGATGAAAACTCAGAGTGCAGTAACACAGGTGCAATGAAATTAATATGCACCTATGACTACTCTTACAGCTACACAGGAACTTATTACAGTATTAATATCACCTTCACAGAAATATATTTTACTTTAAAGGGTGTAGTCAACATATTCTGATCTAAAACTGAGGCCATAATCTGATACAAACAATTACATAGAGAGTTTTCTCTTTTTGACGCTTTAGAAACCAAATTTCTTCTAGTCACATCAACCACTTGTGATGAATTTTCTCTCAAAATTTGCTTAATTTTCAGATGCTCTTGTCAAATTTAAGATAGGACAGATGAAACATTTAGAAGCAGCATGATGTGAGCAATCAAATCAAATTTCATATGAAAATGAGCTGGGAGCTTCCCAGTTCTGGTCAGATTTTCAAATCCCAAGGCCCATTCACTGCAAAGAAAGATGTCTTCATGAGCCAATCCCTTTTTTGTGCGTGCAGGACACCACAGCATCGAAGTATATTTAGATACATAACCAGTTAAGGTGCCTGACAGTAAAGAGAGGGTAGAAGTGTCCTAAAGCAGATTTTCTCCCTTCATGGCTTTACATTTAATACATTCAAACCTCAAGCCTTCAGCTCTTTTGTGGCATTCATACAGAAATGCCAGGAAAGCAGCCAAAAGGATGTGAGGGTGTGCTTAAAGGCCGCAGCACCACACTGAAGACCTCTGGGCTAAGAAGACCACAAACACAGCACTATAATGGCAGGCCAGAAGGAAACAGCTATAGGGATGAAAGTCATCCTTTCTAGTGGAAAGATGATGGTCTAGTGAGAAAAAAGTTTGTATTTTTGCAAGTTCATACATCTCCAAAAGACAATATGCTGCGTGTGATGGGACTTCAGCGCTCTCTGCACCTGCCCAGGTCAGAGCGCGGTGCACACCATGGCACCGCACCTTTCTGAACAGGCTGACAGCCAGTCCAGCATGCTGGGGAAGCCTGTGCTTGCACATACCTGTGGCCCATAATTCTGTCACTCAGATATTCTCCTTACTGTGGAGAAACAGACCCTCTGAGCTGACTATGCTGCCAGCAGTTCCCACAGCTTGTTGGCCCTCTCTTGTAAGACCTCACCCTCCCTCATTCCTGAGGAACGTGCATGGAGTCACTTTTGCAGAGATTACAGCATGAGGCTTCTCAGATAAAGTTGTGCTTTAATATTTGTAAAGCAGTAGTATGACATTAATCTATGCAGAGTATCTTGGCAAAACTTTGCCCCTCAGTCAGAGTGCCACATCGCAGGGCACTGGCATTGCCAGCACTGGCACCTGGGAATCATACTGCCCCATGTGATGCCCTGTTCCTCCTCAGCCTTACCCTCATCCTGCTTCTCCTCCCCACTGTGGACACTGAAAAGCTTCAGCAGAGAAATTTTCCAGTTTTCTGCAGTATTCTGTGAGATATCTGTGTTTCTCATGAAAGCTATGAAAAACACTGCTAAGGGTTTTTGTAAACCAATTCTCTATCTTGCACCTGGTGTTTTTAACCAAAGGATTGTTATGGTTTTCTGAGAAAAATATTTTCAAATAGCCTTCACCAATCATTCTGAGAGGTGGTGGGTCAAAGAACCAATGACCTCACGCCATCCTAGCAAACTAGGGGATAAAAACCCATCCATATATTAATAAATAATTCACTTTCCCTGAATTCTGCCTGGCTCGTTTCTCTCCGTCCCGGATACTACAGTGACACCCCACTGCCTTCACTGCAGGTCAGAGCATCCTCCAAACGCATTTACTTCTGGTTTGGAACCAAGCAAACTATTAATATGTCTTTGAATTAACAGAAGTGTGAACATAAGGAAATTATGGGGTGGAATTTAGCCTGCAATGGGTCGTACCAGCTATAAAATCAGAATTCTTAATGGATAACAGCAAATTTAGAGCATTAAGATGTGATGTTAAGAAATCTTGATGCAGAATTCACCTGTGTTTGCTCATATTATCTTAGAAGAGCTGCAGATGTAAGAAGGTGAATATTTTTTCTCAAAGTGTGTCTTTACTAGGTTTCCATCACATCCATACTATTATAATCAAACATCTTGCATATATAAAGTGTGTCCTAGTATGTCCTTTGAGGGTTTTTAGAGGAATTATTTCATATTGTCCTTTTGGTGAATCTTACAATATTTGAAGTAGTAATTACAGAATGCCAGAATTAATTTTTCTCCAATAATTATGTGTCTGACAATCCCAAACAGTTAGCTCATTCATTAAAATTCAATAATGATTTCTCCAATGGTTTTCAGTAGCAGTAATGACATACATTGTTATGCCCACTAATTTCCATGAAAAGCAATGGAGCATTATTTTATTGGCATCTAAAATTACTCCACCACACTTTTCTGCATTCTTTTCAAGAGATGATGAAGGGGAAAGTTGAGCAGTCTGGATTGTTTCCTTCTTTTCAGGTCTTACAATGTTTTGCTACATCAGCAAATAGACACTCTGGAATATTCTTAAACTGTTTTAATCATTGCATCACAATTGGGATAAGTGTCCAAGTCCTTAGTACATGTAAAATTTCTTAGCTGTTAAAATTTCTTGGGAATTTTTATATTATAAATGAAACGTAAAAGTATTTCAATCTTCTGTTTAAAATTAGATGGATTGGCTGAGGTGCTCGAAAGTTTTTTGTTGCCTTTTAAAGATGATTTGGCTATTTAGCTTTTATTACTTCTTTCAGGACTTTCTAGGGCATCCTATGAACAAACATAATTTCAGCAACTACACTGTATTTATAGAACTCCTCAAGGATAGCTTAGGAATTCTCAGGAGTGTTACAAAATTGAATTTTCTATGCTATGTGAGGAGGGGTCAAGTCACTAAGTTACTCCTGCCAGGGAAAATGGTGCAGTAGAGGAATGGAGCAGAATGGGATCAGAGACAGAAGAGGCCAGTCCTGGTGAGCCAGTATTGCAAGCTCAGTGCAGTGCAATACATAGTCATGAGGCAGGTGGCAGCCATGTAATAACAGGTTAATCCACTTCACCCATATTCCTTTCACCTCCTCCAGCAGCTGCAGTATTCCCATAGCACAATCAATGTGGGACGCAGGCACTTTTTTACATGCTGCCCAAGGCAAGCAGTTACTTTGCCTTATTCTCACACCTAGGCTAAATTGGACATTTCTGTCTGTTTAGGTTGGTTTGTTTGGTGGTTTTGTTGTTGTTGTTTGTTTTGGGTTTGGCTTAGGTTTTGTTTTTCTGTCCTTGCATAATATGCAAGCATTAGTACTCAAATTAATGATTTATTTCTGCTCCTGCTTACAGTGCTGGAAATCTTTGCCAATGGGCAGTGCACAGCCTGTGAAAGCACAAACTCTACCCCACACATGCGTCGGTGTGCAAACTCAGGATACCAACCTATTGCTACAGTTATATCAGTGTAACCAACAGCATAAAGGGTTTTACTGGCCTGTTTGCTATCATAATTTGTGTAGGATTTGGCACACAGTACATTTAGTTATTTAGCTAATAGATTAATTCACTAATGGAATCACACAGCGAGAGGATTATGAATGCTCAGAATTCTTTTCCTTTTCTGCCTAGTGGAGACACATCAAGTTATCCTTTTAAGTATATTCTGCTTCTGTTAGGCATTTACGTCAAAGCAATTGTTTGCTTTATGCACCTGTAATTATTATGAAATATGCTGAATTACTAGTCACATTTCCCACAGTCAGGAACTGAGGGCCAAACTCGTTGCCTTTGCCTGCAAAGATGTCACCCCAGGGTAGATGCTACCTATTGCAATTCAGTCCTATTCAAACTGAGTAAGAATGACAGCCTTAAAGCTCCTGACATGAAGTGTATTCCTTGGGGGATGCCTCAGTAGTCTGGTTTCCCAATTCAGAAGTGAAAGCATCCAAATTATCATTCTACAAAAGCTGTGTCTGAACTATTTTCAGCAGATTGCTCACTGGAATCAGGGCAGGTTAAAAGATGTTTCATGAATCTCTGAGATCTAGTTTCCTCATTTGGCGGTAAGGAACCTTTTAACTTCAAAACATCATATTCCATCTGGAAACCCAAGAATAAACTAAATATTTTGGTCTACTTTTGTGTTCTCCAAGAATAGAAACAGAACTTTGAGTATTGTGATTTTGGTTTGAAATAATCGAGGGTCTTATTCACATCACAGGGATATCCATTTCCACAATGTTCAGTCAGGATTTAAGGTATTTAACTAGAGCAATTCTTCCTGCAGGTGTAAGATTTTAGGTAGACATATGTTTGGATCAAAAATCAGTTGTAAACCTTTCTTCTACACAGAGTAAAACTGCAGAGTTATCCATATAACGAAAAATGCAGTTCTACTTTTGTTACTAGAGTCAGAATATTCAGTCTTTTCATTTCTTATTAATTGAATACTGCATGTAAAAATAAGTTGTTTCAAAGGCAGTCTTTGTCACTGCCACTCATCCAGCTCTATTTGCTAAAAGTCTAAGAAAGAGTAAATTGATAAGTAACTCATTGTAATGTCATTTAAACAGAAAAATAATACTTTACATATTTCCAGAGACAAAAAGTAACCAACTTTTAATTTATTGTCCATTAGATATATAAATATACTAGGAGATACAAAGTTCTCAGAAGCTCTTTGTTAAAGATTAGCTCACTGCTATGTCATGGACTGGTGTAGTCTTGGTTATACTTGCTTGAATTCAGGACACATAATGCTTAATATCTAAAACAGTCTTTCTAGAAGTGACTCTTCTTTATTCCTACACCACTGGCAGCAGAACACCACATCACCTTTATGTGGTGCTCCTGGAGTGCTCCTGCTGTACAGTGTGCAGACTGCCATTGCCAACACCACTGAATGTTCCGGGTACTTGTCTACTTTTAACAGGACAGCACAAGAAGATAGACAGGCAGGATCGCTTTTGAAACCCTAAGCCATTGCAGATATACATGAAGTGCTGAAGAAGGTATGAATTAAATTCAGAATACTCTGAGTTGCACTTTCCTCTGTTAATACACTCCTGTCTAGTGGCTTGATAGGATGATTTCATCAGGATAAATTCCCAAGCACATTTGCTGCATGAGAGTAAATAACAGGGCTAGTCAGATTAATTTTTTTCCCTATAAAATAATTCCCAAATTTGGTGGTGAGTTGGGGAAGGAATATGGTGTGGGTTTTTTACAGATGAAATAAAAACTAGTGTCTGGTTTTGTTCTGGGAAAGATAAAACAACAACCACAAAAAAACCCTGAACAAAACAAACAAACAAAACCCCCCAAACAAAAACAGTAACAAGGAAAAAACCCAAAACCAAACACCGCCCCACCAAACCCCAAACACCCAACCTATCAGTAAGCAGACACATCCCATGATTAAGTTTCTATTATGAAATATCTTGAAAAATGATTTCAAGAAGTTTACATCTAAAGCTACCATGGAGGTCAAACAGCATAAGCAAACATAGATAGCTGCAAGGGTGATTGAATAGGTTCCATTTCTTCACTCATGAGTGTGTCTGTGTGTTAAGTAATCAGAAAAAATGAAGGTGCTAGAATTTACAGAATGTGGGACAGAACAACAGTAGGATAATTCAAACCAAATTCCTATAGTATTTTCTGTCTTGAGCTCTGAATTCAGCCAATAGATGGCTAAATATATGTTTTATGTAATGAAAGGTATATTTTACCTTTCAACGCACACCATTCTTTCAAATAATACAAGCCTTTTTATCATTCTTCTTAATAGACTCCTAGAAATTAAACTGCCATCTGGCCTATGAAGACATTAAGATATAGGAGAGGAATTTTGCTAACAGGGAAGTTACACAAGGCACTCTCCCTAGGCATTCTGAAATTTATTGACCTACATCTTTGGTGCACCAGGTCACCTTGAGTTTCAGGGACTTTGAAAATTCTAAAGAATCAATATTTGCAGAGACATGAATTTGCTCTCAAGCAATGACCTGGATGCAAGCACATCTATAAAATCCAGGGATGCTTCACTGATCTTTCATCAAGACATAATAGCAATCACATTCTTTAGCCACAGTTCTTCAAAATTAAAAATTTAATTGAATAGGAAATTATTTGAAATTTATTTGGCCTTTAAATTGAAACTGAAGGGTAATGCCACAGGAGAAAATGTTGCTTATATGTGAGGTAAGGAAAAACAGGATATGAAAGTGGTGAAACTGATAGCAGATACAGACAGATCTATTTAGTGCCCCAGAAGCAGTAGATGAAAAATATTGCATTAAATACTCAGTTTTACATTGAACATGGTTGATTTATTTTGCATTTACAGCTTTCTATAATGCCATGTTCTTGATAATGTGACTTTCTGCTACTCTGAATTTTTTAGTGCTTTTTGCAGCTTTATTAAGTGAGAAAGGCAGCAAGACACATTTTGTGACAGTACCAATTAAAGCTTCTCCCTGAAGAGTTTTGCTGGGAAAGATGTTGATCAACAGGGTGATGTAGTATACAAAAGGCACACGACACTTGTCTGTAGCCACCCTCATTGATGCAAAATGACAGTGAGGAGGCTCTTCCATTACCACATTAGACACAAAGTGTGTTCTGAAATGCTCTTTAAGTCCTGAGAGGAGAGCACATTTGTATATCAGCTTCTAGGTTTGTCTTCATTGTTAAAAGAGCTGTGAATTCCTGTCTTAGGGCTCTTCAGTAATGTTATCTATCCCAGGTTGAGGATGCCGGGCAGAGACAGGTACTCTCATATTATTATGAGATAAACAGGCAGAATTCTGCTCTATTTTCTCACCTGATGCAGAGAAGTTCATCCAACAGTAAAACGAAAAGTATGTCATTTCCATTGTGCTTCTTGGCTTCATTATGCTAACAGAGGCTCACATCTCAATCCCAAATACAGCTACTGCTGAGATTGTGGACTTCTAACTTTTGGTTCAAAAACATGTCCTCACACACACTTTTGTTATTTCCCCCACTCTAAGTTAGTCTAAGGGTGAGAAGCAAGAACTGACAAGGCTAAGCATGAAACTGCCACTTTGGTTTTTGCAGAAGGTTGAGAGAGGTATAGGTGTCCCAAAGTCAGATACGTAAATCTTGATAACATCCTTATCTTTTCCAGTGCAAAAGAGGAGCAAAGTAATTTCATTTCCAGATAAGTTTATGATATATGAATGAAAGGAGAAAGAATGAAAATTGTCAAATATGTCTGAGCTGTATAGACACTGGACAAGCAGGGAAGCACTCTAGACCATATGGATTTACAGGCAGCTTGCAACCAGCCTGAAATCTGTTGACTGTAAATACCATCTGCCTTCATGGCAGGTAGAATTGGTGCATTTTCAGGAAAAATGTCAAGAGTGCTTCTGCACATCCCTCCATGGCCGTCTACTCTGCACAGTGCTGCTGCAGCAGTCTCCCCAGCTGTTCCAAATCTATCTCTGTATGGGAAAGAAAATTGCTTTTCTGTGTGCTCTAAAGGTCCTGATTTATCTACAGTTTTCTTCCGGGGACACTCCAGCTGGGTCAGCTTCAAGCCAGCCCTGCAGTCTACTTTGGAGATAGATAATGCAGATGGGAAACAAATATGACTTTGAGCCTGTCCTAGAGATGATTTCTTCATTGGATGAATACAGCCATAGCCTAGCTGAAACTGCAGACAAAATGGAAGCTGTTGTGGTTGAAAAGCACTACACAGAATAAAAGTCCACAAAATCCATATTATGAAATTAATCTGTAGTTAGGTGGCCTCATCTTTTCTGTGCTGCAGACTAAGGAGTGCCTAGAGGAAGGTTTCTGTAATGCTTCCAACATTGGACTGTAAGCTGCTTGAGTTCTGCAAACACTGGGAAAGTCACATTTCCAAGGACATAGGTAGTAATTAAAACTGGGATTTATTTTTCCTAAGTCTAAGATAAATTTCAGTCTAATTTTGTAACCTTGGGCTCCTTTTAAAGAAAATGGTGTGTAGTGGACAGGCATCTAAAATGGGCCAGATGACTCCCTCTGCAGAGCTGCTTGTCTCTCCTTGTCTAACTTGTCTAACAGGTGCACAGGAAGCATATATTTGATGCAGATACGTAATTTTTAAGGTCTAAACTTGAGGAAAAATCATTCAGTAAATACTGCTGGTCTATATATTTTCATTTCACCACTGATAGATTGTACCTTAGCACCACAGTTTCTTTGTGTCTTAGTTTCCTCATACAGCTTCCTTTTCTCAAGCAGTTAGCTCTCAGTTCCCAAAAAAATTTAGAATGGCTACTGTTTGTTACTAGGTGCACATACAGCTCTTAAAAAGGAGATTCCTGAACTTAATCAAGGTTTCTAATTGCCATCATACCGCAAAAGTCACAGTACTTAGAATAATTATTTTGTTGCTATTCTGTTAATAAGCAACACAAATGTAGAAAAGACCCATTGATTCTTTGCTGGTGTTTCTGTGTTATGCATTAAAAGCCCGTTGAAAAAAACCCATTTCAGTGGAAGCCTTTTTGGTTGATAAATTCCTAAATGAAAGAAGACTCTTGTCTTTTTCCGTAGTGAGGAGGCATTATACACATACAGCTTGTGGTACAAAGCAAGAAGTTAGCAAAAACCAGTAATTAAGCTGAAAGAACAAAAAAAAAGTATATAATTTGTCAGTTATAGAATACAGGACCCAAATTCTGGGGCAGGGGATTTTACCTGGAAGTTTTTTAAACTTGACTCCCATCATCATTAATGTAAGTCTGTGCTCTGGGGGATAACCTTCAGCACTGGAAAAAGTACTCAGAGGTCTCTGCTGCATACCATTTTCAGAGATGTGATCTCTGTGAACTCACATGCATGTTTTAATATTTGTGATCACAAAATAGAAGGTGTACACAGATACTCACAATGGATTACTACCTTCAAGAAAAATTCCATTCATCATCCATTCATCTTCTGTCGTAAGATGAGGATCAACTCTCTTATTATTGTTTGTAGCAGACTATGTTCTAGGGGTTCAGGTCATAACGTATGACATTCCTAGCCTGCCTTCTAGGGCATGTTTTATAGACAGCTATAGTGACAATCCTGTGGTAAACAGGAGTTTCAGGCTAATACAAGTATACATGTGAAGTATTCCACCTGGACACTTGCACCAAAAGCAAGGACTTCTATTTCCTGTGCACATTAGTACCCTTTCCATGGTATGGAAATGGTCATACCATTTCGCTCAGCATTTGTCTTAAAACAGAAAAGCCAAAGACAGAAAACCTTTCAGGCAGCCTTGAGAAAACCAGAGGATAGTCAGGAAAACAAAGAATAATCCTTAGCATTCACAGTACTGGACTTTCATGAAGGTTGTTCTCCCACAGGGCTCTGCTTCCCACCTACAATTCTGACTGCAGAGATTACTGGAAGCATTTAGTTGAATTTTGAATGTAGGAAACATGGTTGCTCCGTTTTCTTCCTCTGCTTAATTGGGAAGGTTGGAAATATGGGCATAAAGATACTTATTTCACCTCCTCAGAATTATATCATGTTATGTAGAAACTGAAAATAAAGATTATTTCCAACTTCAGTGACTCCTTGGAAAGGTAATCCAAAAAGGCTCTTGAAAACAAAGTAACTTGTTCCCTTTAACTGAAAAATCATTAATATCAGTGCATGAACCAAAGACAAAGCCAAATGGCATCATCTTTTTCTCACACATCCTCTGCATAAGATGCCAAGGAGGTTTGTGCCCAGAGAGTGAATGTTCCTACAATGCTGTGGGGTCCTGGTGATCCCTGTCATTCTAATGGACCATTAAATTCTGTTACTAATGGGCACACATTACAAAGCCAGCTGTAAGGTATTATGAGGTTAATAATGGTCTCTAAAGGGCTAGACATTTACTTAGATAATAAAACCACCCTGTTCTACAATAGTTAAAGTTAAGTAAATAAAATACAAAAAGTATTTTGAAAACACATGAATAAAACTGGCTTCAAGGCAGAGGATAACCCATAACTGATGACAATTTCCTTTGTGTATTATTCTTCCATAATTCATCTCTGCTGGAGAATTTATTGTACCTTTATTCTAAAAATTTGGTCCCAGATCCACCACTGACAACATATTGGCATACAGAGGCAGAGAAACAATCTTCCAGCATATGATTTATCGATTTCTAATGGAGTATAGGAAAATGCAACTTTTCAATATCCTGCAATCAAAAGACATTCAACAAAAGCTATGTAGGCTGTGAAAGAATAAGCAAAATATGATCATCCATATTCATGAAAACACATTAACCCACTTACCTGGGGTATTCAATTATTTCCCTACTTATGGATAATATGTAGGCTAAATGTGTGCTATAAGTGTCAAGATGAATTTAAAAAGTGAGTAAACTGCCTTTCTATGTCCTGGTATTAAACAGTGTCCTGCATGCATGGCTGTCACTTCAAAATTGTTTAGTTTTCATAAAAGCTCCAGCTATTCTATTACAGTACATGAATAGGAAAATGGAATGCACAGGATACTATTGAGCAGTTAATGAGGTAGATACTTTATTTGATTATTCAGAATAATGTACAAATGTTTGGAGACCTCAGAAGAGACTGGTATAGTCACAGTCAGTTTGCCAGTGATGGAGGGAAGAAGGTTTTGTACCTATTTTGTGTAGTAGTATAGAGAGAGCACAGACAGAGGTAAATACTTCTGTAGTGTTCATGAATTCAAATGAGCAATTCATATTTGTATTGTTTTCCATTATACATCCAGAAGCTCCTGGTCAAATATTGCATTCATACTTTCCCATGAAATACCTTTCTGTTTAAATATTTTGTATAAAAAACTTTGAAAGGCAAAGAAAACCATGAAATACCTGGAACATGCAACCTAAAGAAAGTAGACTTTGGCTGAATACCTACACTACTGGAAAATTTTAATTTTTAAGATGTGTTCCAGGTGACTCAAAGACCACATTTACAAACACCTTTACTGTCCTGCTGGTGCCTTAAAGATTCTAGAAATAAAACAACTCACTTTCGAGACAATATTAGTATAGGAGGTAATAAAAAGGCTGGTCTCTATTAGAGGCCTCCAAGGGGAAGATACGGAAAATGCCCGCCCCCACATGGGGTGAATACAGTTTTATAAGTTTAGCAAATTAGCGTAATTGACAAGAATCCCCAGTTAGAAGCACAAGTGATGAGCTAATTCTCCCCTTTTGGTTCCACCTCTTCTGTAGCCTCCCTCTAGATAGGAACTAAACCTTGTTTATGAAAATGTGTCTCGAAGAGCTGTTTTCAACCTTGGCTCCCAGGAAGAACCAAGATAGCATAGGGGTCTTGGAGCCCCGGCGTTTGGAACCCTGGGGTTTGGAGCCTCTGGAATGTGTTTTGTCTTTCTGCCTATCTGGGCAGGGAAAAGGTAGGGAAAAGTACTGGAGCTGGCTAGGAACTACATAACTGTACAACAGTAGTCTACAGAGCTACCAATATGTGTGAATGAAATAGAAAAGCAGAAATCATTCTGGCATCTCTGTGATACATCTGCATAGCAGTACAGAGAAACCTGAGTGCCAATTACAGGCTACATTTTGCTTTAATAAGTGAGAAAATCATTTTGGCAGCTGCGTTACTGATCCAAATAACATTACCTTTACATACCTCTGGTTGAATACCCATGGAGGACCGCACAGAACAACAGCAATGAAATGAGCTAACCTTCCAAATAAATAGAGATGATTGGAGAATGTTCTGTCAAAATAGTGTTAATCTGAATATGTCCTTTTTATATTATATAGAAAAAAGAAACTTTGATTTCATTTGATTCCTTACCTCCCTGTTTTTCAAATAAACAAGAAAAGAAAAGTGTGTCGGTGTGTTTCTTGGGTTTGGTTGTGGGTATTTTTTTTTGCTTTGCTTCGTCTTGTTTCTCTAAAAAATGAACATTTTGATTTCGGATTGTCATAAAGAAATGCCGAAAAACTTTCAATGAATTTTTTTTTACAAAAGGTCCTATGAAAACACTGTTTGTATTATTCTGGCAGCTGCACATCTTAGTATAACCTGAAGAAAGTTTTAACAGATTCTCTCCAGTTTTCTCTTTCTTTTTGTATGAGAATGATTTTATCTTTCAATAGATAACTAACAAGCAGACGCAGATGACCTTTGCAAGGCAGGTTATAATGCTAGTACTGGTTGAATATTATGGTTTGGTAACTTATTTATTTGCTTAGTTTTTAGAGGTAAATTATTGAATTTGCAAAATGGGGTTTTTTTAAAATCAAAACCATGCTTGCAAATCATACATAATAAGAAAGATTAACCACATCCCCCTGGGTTTCATCTTGAAATTCCTGAGTGAGACTGCATTTAATGCTTCATGAAGTAGTTTAAAAATGCTAATATTTTCAATGGAAGCTGAGAAAGGCTTTGTACTTATTTTATGCAAGTTAGTATAAGATAGTTCTGCTGCACTTTCTTCCAGTATAGCATATGGAGAGAAGTAATGCATGATAAAACTCAGAATAAGGCTTTTTATAGCAGCAGATTTCTTGCTTTAATGATAACAATATTTTGGGGCAATTTGTGAAGGCTTAAACATAAACACTTAGAAAAACAAGTCATATGCTCACAGGACCTGACATTCCTCTCATAACAGTTTGGTGCTAGTGTACCCTATTTTTTTTTTTCAGATGCAACCATGTAGAAAAATTCAATTCATATTTAAAGTATAGTGAATAAGGACAAATTAGAAATAGTTTTGTCGATGAAGAGATTCTTATGTTATACTTGTAAAAACACTGACACTTAAGTGAAAGTCTGAGTAAACTGTCAATATGGCAAAGAGCTCAGACTCTCCTTCACTGTCTAGCTCCAATTTACTCTGGTGTTGAAGACACCTGCAGATTGGATAAACTGGTTCTGAGGATATCCTTCAATCTGGATAGGCTTCCATTCCCTCTCTGAAAAATAGGGATGATAATGGGTGTCTTTAAAGATAGTGCTTGTGAGAATGTTCCAATTATATAATACACAGATTTTGTAATAATTATTAATAATTCTATAGGATTGAATTTGTAAGCACTGTATATATAAGAGCTGAAACTCTTCTGAGATCCTGATGAATTTATCTTAGGAACTTCCACAACCAGGTAAAAGCAACAAACACGTTCATTGAGATAAACATATCTCTTGAGAACCATCAAGGAGAGAAGATTTTTCTTCACAGCTCATAGTAAAATAATCTTTTCCCTCCTATGTCACATTCACTGCTGTATTTTTTGGCATTTTTTTTAAGCACGGACATTTAAAGGATGTTATATTAAGACAATAGAAAACATATCATAGGAAATTGATATATTGTGATTGAGGTATGGGATGCTAGTACCTACTCTGGCTTTAAACTAACCACTTGCAGCAGCTAGTCATAGATGTGCACAAGTCAAACTGAACTAAACATTCAAACACGTAATTTGGAATAGCCTTTGAGATTGTTCTGCTTGGAAGCTCACCAGCACTGGCAATTGAAGTGACCAAGAAGACAGTGGCATCCTGGCTTGGATCAAAAAGAAATATGGCCAGCAGGACTAGGGCAGGGATTGTCCCTCTGTACTCAGTGCTGGTGAGGCCACACCTCAAGTGCTATGCCCAGTTCTGGGCCTCTCACTGTAAGAAAGACGTTGAGGGGCTGGAGCATGTCCAGAGAAGGGCAGTGAAGCTGGTGAAGGGTCTGGAGCACAAATCCGATGAGAAGCTGCTGAAAGAAATGGGGTTGTTTAGCCTGGAGAAAAGGAGGCTCGTGGGGGTCTTAATCACCCTTTACAACTGCCTGAGTGGAAGATATAGCCAGGTGTGGGTCAGCCTCTTCTCCCAGGCAACAAGTGGTGTGACAAGAGGACATGGCCTCAAGCTGCACCAGGGAAGGTTCAGGTTAGACATCAGGAAGAATTTCCTCACTGAAAGGGTGGTTAAGCATTGGAAAGGACTGTCCAGGGAGGTGGTGGAGTCGTTATCCCTGAAAGTCTTCATGAAATGACTGGACGTGGTGCTTAGTGCTATGCTTTTATTGGCTTTAAAGGCTTACTTGTGATGCTTAAAATATTGCAACCACCTACATGGCTATTAGAATCAGGATTTCCCCACTGAGTGGGTGAGAGTGACCCTGACCCTGAAATAACAAAGGAGAAATATTAGTAAAAAATTTCTATTATGCCCACATCCCTAAAAATCCTTTTCTTGACACTCTAAATTATATTAAACTTCTCCTTTCATTTGTACATAATTCTGACGTAGTCTTCTTTCAAGGACAAGGCAAACCCTCAAAAATAATAATAAAAGATTTAAATAAATCAGGACATCCCAGCTTAAAATTTCCTGACTGGTAATAATGACATGGGTAAGTAGCCTAAAGTGGTGTCTAGAATTTTACACCTCTCCTAAACATTTATTTATTTCCAGGAGTTGTCTGACACCTTGATACTTACTGCTCTAGCAAATAACCCCATTAAATATTTCTCTCCTGCTCATGTTTTTATCAAACTGAACTTGTAGGTTTGTGTAATCTACAACTGCTTGTGTTATACAATTTTTCAAAGGCAGGACAGTTCATTTTATGTTCACTAATTATCATTCCTTTCTTCAGGAGAGCTATGTCAGAACAAAAATGTGCCATCATAGGGAGTAGAAATAGCAACTGAAAATTAGATATCACTCATTGTTATCAAAGAGTTAATGAGATTTTGCAAAGCAATTGTAGTGTAGCCTTTTTTATAAAATGCTTTTAAAAACCATGCTTCTGTTTTTATCACAAAACTCACTAGCTCTTTTATTTCTTTTGTCTCATTTTAGGAATAGAGAAGTAATTGTAGAAAATTATAGTATATAGCAAAGACAGTTGGTTATTTTCCTCATAGCTCTTGGGATTTCATATCTTCAGCTTTGTTAATTCCAGTTTAGAATGAGACTTTACCTCTCAGAGGTAAAATATTTCATGACTGAAAGACAGCTCTGGTTGCTTGTATATCTTTCTCTTTCAAAGCAAAATGAAGCATCTATGCTAGGTGGTAGGTGAAAATTTGGTGTGAAGGTTTTGGAGTCTGACAGTGTTCTCTCATGCCCTTAGCCAAAGAAAACTACTCTAAATTGCTAGCAGACTGAGATAAGAGTCATGTAGTGAATAGAGAATACTGGAAAATTATGTAGAGTCACCTTTTAATCAGATTTCACTCCATGCTAATGTGGTTTAGTTCATCTCGAAACAAGACATCATTCCAAGCAGGTGCATTTGCACAATAACAAATTGACACCTTATCGGAATGTAAGACTATAATAGGCCAGAAGGAATGACGGATTAGTTGGATTGAGAGATCAGCTGTGATAGTTTCAATTGACTTATTTTCCAGGTGGCAGTATTTATAAAAGTCACTTTTCAGCATGAGGCATTCAGCCATGCCTTGATTGTCTGATTATGCCTGTGACTTATACGTATTTCTTGCTGATAGATGCTGCAGGAAAAAAAAGTGCTAATACTATCACCTAACATAGTTTTTTGAAAAATGCCATAAAAAAAATGGCACTGTGTGATTTTTGGCATCAAAACTATACCAACTAAATGACTAAGACATAACTTTTAAAAATACGTTAGTGGACAAAGAAAATTATAGAACTGTAGAATTATTTAAGCTAGAAAAACTCTTAAGATCATTGAGTCCAGCTGTTAACCTAGCATGGCCAAGTCCACCACTAAACCACGTCCCTAAACACCACGTCTACACATCCTTTAAATACCTCCGGGGAATGGTGACTCTATCACTTCTCTAGGCAGCCTGTTCCAATGTTTGACACCCCTTTCCATGAAGAAATATTTCATAATAATGAAGCTAAAGCTTCTCTGGAGCAATTTGAGGCTGCTTCCTCTCAACCTGTCACTTGTTACTTGGGAGAAGACACTGACCTCCTTTCAGGTACTTCTAGAGAGTGATAAGGTATCTCCTGAGCCTCCTTTCTCCAGGCTAAACACCCCCAGCTTCCTCAGCCCCTCCTCTTTGAACTTGTTCTGTAGACCCTTCATCAACTTCATTGCCCTTTTCTAGACACTCTCCAGCACCTCAATGTCTTTCTTGTAGTGAGGGATCGAGAACTGAGCACAGTATTCGAGGTGCAGTCTTACCTGTGGTTCTTAAACCAACAAGTTTGAAAGGGGAAACTTAATAAGAATAAATTGGAAGCATTTTTAGCCAGAGATGGGGTTGAGTGAAAGGTAAAACAGGCACAAATAGCTACTGTGCAACTAAAAAACCAAGAATTTAAATACCTTTTTGTACAGTGTGTTCACAGGAACACCACAAAATATTCCAAGGAAGAAAAAGCAACCTGCAGAAAGGGTGTTGGTAAGTTTTTATATTCCAAGGTGTCTGGCTTTCTTCATAAATTTGGGTATGTTACTTACTTTGTCTGATTCCTTACTTGCTAAGGATATTATTTTCCTATCCACAGGGCAGTTGAGAGGAAAAATGCCATTAGTAATGATTAGGTATTTCAAAATTTGGATGTTAATCTTACAAGTATCTAAGTCCTTAGTTATCTATGAGTTCAGAAGGAAATTAGATTTGGGAGATGGCTTTGTCTCTATCTCAAACCTATAATTTAGTAAAAATAATGAAATACAGGGACTTGGGTGGCTGACTAAACTGGAGAATTACATTATTATCAACTCAGTTTCAGTGAGAGAATTGATGCTCACAAGTCTGACTACTAAAAAGTGTTTTGAAGACTATAAAAACTAAACTTTGAAGCTAAAAGAAGATACTACTTTTGTGCTACCTTAATGAAACAAATATTTTGAGAAAAACAATATATCTACTCTTTTGCCTGTGGAATAGCTTTGATATTTGAATTCCTTTCTTCTCACATTTTGACTCTTACATTCAAATACACATCAACCTTCCTGTATGTCAGTCAGACACTGAAGGTAATAAATACTTTTGGCTTGAAAGATTTTACTGTGTTACTCTTTTTAAATAATTCATTGACACCCTCTATTGGAAGGGCATTTTGTTATTCTTTAATATTAACAAAATGTTTTATAAATTCTGAAATTCCATTGTTATGTTTTAATTTAGGATGAAATTTCTACCCAAAAATTTTATTTATTAGGCAAATATTAAAATAGGCAACTATTTCACTCATTTTCTCATACATACTATAAATGACAAGAGAACTGATCTCTTCTAGAGAAGAATCCTTAAAAGTATAAAAAGCTGTAAAATATTATACTTCTAATTAAAATCCTTATAGGACCTCTACTCAGTGATATGAAAGTATTTTGAAAATCCAAAGAGAAAATGAACTGTAGTCTATCAATATGTAGAATAAAAGAGTTGTCCCTTGCAGGGTCTTTGAAGAAATATTTTCATTTTCAGAATATTCCAGAATTAATTCAGAACAGATGCCTGATAGTTATGAAGAAAAATTCAAATGGATCAGTGCAATAAAAGCCTTGTGCACCTGAAATTTAAGAACTACATTGACATTCAGGTACAAATTGAAAATACACGGTCCCTTAACTCACATTTAAATTCCTAATTTCACATACTGTTGAATAGAGAAGTTAAAGAAGAGTTAGGAAATAAAAATCTAAAGATTTTGTTGAAGGTGGGCCTTTAAGCTTAGCCTTTCTGCATGGAGCAGAGACAGTACTCCGGGAGAATGGCAGATCAGAGCATGGTTTGGATTCAGGGATATGTGTGACAAATGTCCTTTTGGATAAGTACTTTTCATCCATCAGTGATCCTTTTGTAAGGACAGAAAAGACAATATGTGCAGGCATAGCCCAATCTCCTCTTGAAGAGGGGATTATTCCTGAACATTCTCCCACACGTAGGCTTGGCCAGTAGCAACTCCAACGGAAGTCAAAACAAGAAATACTGAACAAGGACCTGCATGATTTAGATATACCTACCTGACAGTGTAGCTGTACCATCATCTTCGGTTAAAGAATAGGGAAACTCAAAGGTGATTCCAAAGATGTACAGAAAGGTATCTCTGCGTATTTGGGTGAAATATAACTCTGACTTTCTCTTTAGGGGTACCCACTTCCTTCACTGAAGAGGGTTTGGTTGGTTTTGGCTGTTTGATATTTTTTTTAGCATTCTCCTAATAGTGAATTAGTCTTTTTCCAAAAGATGTTTTACCCCAATAATGTGAACAGACTTTAATGGAAACACGTATCCTCTCTCTTAGCCACATGCTTTACCTATTTGTATACTAAATCATGCTCCTTAACACTAGTTCTTTCCATTCAGTTCCATGGCAGCTGCCTTCTGGAAGGAACATAAAAGAATTCTCAGAGGAATCATTCTCCAAAGTTTTAGTAATAATGATTTTATAAAGCAGTGGAGAAGGTGCATACTGTACCAAGGAAGTTTTGAAAGAAAAGAGACAGCCTGTGTATTTTGAAAAGAGCATGGTCCTGGGGGTGTGCTTAGTGCCTCAAACGAGTGTTAGCAGCTCTTAGCTGTGTATAATCATAAGACAGTCACATACTCATCTCAGTAAAAGCTAGGATTCCAAAAGTACAATTTATAAGAAAATTCAAACTCAAAACCTGTAGCACCTTGAGACTTTTGACACCTTCAAGACAGTCAAAAAAGCAGTTGGAATACCTATATTCTGGATAAAGACAACTAAATTGTGTCTGATTCCCACATTTGCCTGTGTCCATGGCAGAGGGCGTTGGTTAAGGTCCATTTCCAACCCCTCAAGGTTCTATGATTCTATGATTTGGGGCTTAAGATAGTTTCTGAGTCTAACCCTATTTATACAATTTTATTGCTATATTTCTTAAACTTATTGCCTAATGAGTAATGAGAGACAAACCTTATGTAAGTAATCTTGTCATTTCTTCACGATTCCTCTCTCAGTGAGAAAGAACTGAACACATTTAGTGTGCTGTACCATGCATTAATAAAATAATGGATTGATTTTGAGACATCTGCCCTACCTCTTGGTCTCCTATTAACTTCCTGAATGACTCTGGACTCTTATCACTTTATTTGGATTTTCTATTCACATTAAGCTTAAAATAATTTTGCTGCAATTCTGTTGTTTCAGATTATAGCTATTTCCTACCTAATAAAGTGTCACAAATGCCACTCTAGGAATTTATTAAATCATGTAAAAAGTAATCTGTACCAAAATACTACATCTGCTGTGATTCCACTATAGTCTGGTCTGCTTTGGAATTGGAACCAGATGTTGCATTACATTAGAAGTGAAAATCTGACTAATAGGGAGTGGAGTAGCAAAACCAGGATTTTTTACCATTACCATCTGCTTTTTAAAACCTTGGTGTATACTAGTTTGGTCCTTAAGGATTTTACATATTTTAAATTGATAGAGTTTACACTCTGAAGAACTTGAGGCATAGGTTGGTATTTTCAGTCTAGGATTTTGATTTAAATAGGTAAATATTCTGGAATAGGTCTCTGTGAATTATGACAGTGGGAAGAGATTTCAAGTGAGTCATCTATAGTAGTTTGTCCTCCTGAGTTATGGTAGAACTGAGGCAAATATTACTTTGTAGTCCCAGGACTGGCAGTGAATATTTCAAGTGAGTTTACTTTAGTCAGCTTCCTTGAGATTGATTCTACTGCCAGAAATAATTATTAGGCATCTGCTATTACTTAATCAAAATCTCCCATGCCAGGGCACAACTCCTTTTCATGTCGCCTAACAAAAGATACTGTCTTGTGACATACGTTTTCCTTCTTCTTAAATTGTAATATTTGTATTTTGGGGGGGTTGCAATTAATTTTTTAGGGTATTCACATTTTCATATTGCTTTGTTCTCTTATCCCACCCTCACGGATCAAGATTTTTAGTATCTTAAGAAACTTTCTGCTCTTCTTTTGATTTTCTGCAGATTTCTATTCTCATTGAAATGCAGCATTCCAAAATGCGGGTGTTATTTCATGTAAAGCCAAAGCAGCACTGTATACAGGCATTCCCAGCAAGTTTGACTTACTGTGGTAATCCTATTGATACAACCCAATACTGGAGCTGCTTTTTTTATGATTGCTGATTCATCCCTGGTTTATATGTACTTTAATCTTTTCACACTCCCTGATGAACCCAATTTAAGTGTGTTCTTGAATTTGATTACTCAGCTGTGTGAATTATTTCCATATTTCCTTACTGATTATCCTCACTGATTTTAGAAACTTGCTCCATTTTAAGACTATTCCATGTTTTAATCCTGACTTCCAAAATAGTTTAGATACTTTTCAATGTCAACTCTTGCATGTAAAAGTTACGTACATTTTACAGAACCCTTCAAGTCTTCAGTGAAAGTTTGCTACATGTTGGTAAAATGTAGTATTTTACAGGACCCTACATCAAATTTATCATTGGAATATCAGAATTTATTTGATTACTTACAAAAGTCCATGCTTACATTATAGGATTTCCAACTAATTCCTGTACGGCCCACAACCATATAAAATGTTCAGATTTTCCCTAGCAAGTGTCTTCAGGATTGAAATAGTAATATAGACTGAAGTCAAAAGGTAATATTTCCTTCCCCTCAAAATTACACAGTCAAATAGGTAAGGAAGAAAGAGATGTTCTGCATTACATGCAAGGAGCAACCAGTAGCATCCTCCTGTTCAGGCAAACCCTCTACCAGTCTTTTTCAAATGTCAGTGCAAAACTGACAAATATTTATCCCTCCCAACATCTTGAATTAACTTCTAAAAATGTCCCTACCATACTAACATCTGCATTATTACTTCTCGTTTCCTCATAGTGCACCTAGGATCACATTCAGTTTTTTGTTCCCTGCTGTTCTCTATTTTTTTCCTGCTCAAAGACAAAATTATCTCTGCCTCTGAAAATTTCCACTGCCTAAAAAAAGTTCTTGTTCCTCACACTGCTTCTGCCTTATTGAATAGTCAACCCATTCAAAACAAAACTGCCCTTTACTAGATTCTTATTTTTCAGCTTCACAAAAAATTACTTCTGAAACCCACTTAGCAACTGGGTTCACACATAGGATTTCTCAGCTGCATGTTCTTTTTATGAGTATCTCTTCCCTCTTACCTCTGCCATCATACAGACTGAGATCAAGTACCAGTCTTTTGAAAATCATGCCTTACTCCATCATCTTTCCACTCCTAGATTTAGCAAGAGTCTTCTTAGGCAGTTTTGCTTAAATGCGGAGTATTTCTGAAGTCAGAAATGTTCAGGTTGCAGGGGCAGTTGCATTGCTTTTGGCAATGAACGTTGATTTGCTCTTGGCCTCTGCAGGTCACCTGAGCAAAGGTTTTTGGAGAGTGGTACTGAATCTATTAAGGCACAGAGATGTAATATACTTCCTTACTCCAGATACCAGTTACAGAAAAGCAAAATAAAACAAAACAAAAAAAATGAAACCCAAACAAACCACAACCAAACACCACCACCATCCCCCCCCTCCAAAAAAAAAGAAACAAAGAACAGAAGACAGAGAACAAAAGATGTTTGAATAATGTGGAAACTAGCAAAAGTAGCTTTCCTCCTTGAGGAATGAGAGAAAATGAGTAGGCACACATGGCTGAATAATTTACCCAATGAAGGACTGAAGTACTGCTTTCAAAAAGCAAGGAAACTAAATCTCAGTTTGGTCACTGAGCACCTGCAGTAATGATTATGTTAAACAAATTGTACTATTTTGTGCTATTTAGAGCATGTCCCTTCAGAAAGATTCCCAACATGATCATCACCGGTAAAGAGTCCGAGAGGTAGCAACGCAGTTTAGTGGTAGGCACAATGTCAGATATGGGATGTCTAAGACAAGCATAAGGTTCTCCAAAGAACAAAGGAATTCTCAAAGCAGAGCGGAAGAATGGTTTGTCCATATAGTCAATCCGGCTGTCAGCAGTACAGGCAATACGAGAGAATAACAAGAAACCACAAACAGAAAAATCACCTAAGAGAATGCCAGCTGATGGCTGTCTTATCTCCTGAAGCACAACATTTTATGTTTCAGAATTTCTGTCCCATCAACTTCAGGAAATATGTTTTCTTAATTGTGGAACTAGCTGTTGCTTAGACAATACGGTTTGTAGTATATGCTTAATTTTATGTAGTGACAGAAATGGGATAACATCAACAATGGGTACCCTGTTTGTTGAATGTACTCTGAGAACAAAAGGTGTTGAACAGCAAAAAATGCAACTTTAAATTTAATTCAGACATTGGCATCGAGTGATCACTACATTTTTGGAGCTGAATTCCAGATGCCAATAATACAAGAGCAGTATATATTAAATAATGAACATTTTTTTCTCAACAATAATGCCTAAAAGTAATGACATACCAAAAGGTCTTTTACTAAAGAAATTTATTGAGATTCATGAACTTCATGTTCAGACTAATCATGTTGATGCATGGTTCTAAGGCTCAACTCAAATGTTTGTATTTGCCATCACAGGTGATTGTACCTTACTTTTAAAACAAGTGTCAGTGTATCTATTTGGTTTGCAGTACATAAGGGCATGGGGATCTAGGCCCCTGTGACATTTTGCTGATAATAAAATATTGCGACACCAAACCTAATTGTATTAAATGCACTGGAAAAATTCAGCTGTAAATATTACGGCACAAATTGTACCTTGACATATACCTGTGGTGACCTTACCAACGTCAAAGCACAGAGATTTTCCATAAAAGTTTGGCCTTATGATTAAGGGCTATATAATATGACATATGGTTATTTTTATCATAGTTTGAAACATGAAATATGGGAAAAGCACTTTTCATTCTTTGCAGAGAACTTCAACATGTTCTAGTCCTCTTTTGTTTCAGTGATCTTCTTGAAATCCTATTCAAAATCAGTTGGGATTTTGCCCAATAAATAATATACTTATGATTCATGAAGTGCATATTTGAGATCAAAAGTGCACTGGAAAGAAAAGTATCTAGTCTTCCTTGATTATAATGGGACTCTCTCGCTGGTAAATTATTCTTCATCTAAAACCATATATCATTTTATAGAATTTTTAATTAGATTGAGAGATTAAAGGTAGAAAGAATGATGGGCAATGGCTATTCAGGTTTGAGTAAGAAGTGATTGAGAATACTGACATATTTTTCTTCTCTAAGTTCGTGCCAGCTGTAGAAAGATTTGAACCTCACACCACAAAAATAGCACTTCTGCTACTGCTGCTACTCTCAGTGCTAGAAAAAGAAAAGAGAATTTGAAGTGGGCTGTTCTCTCATGCTTTCTTGAATCCTCAGGAAAATCACTTCCACTGATTGATAATACTCAGCTAACTTTAAAGATCTGATCTTGGCCAGGTTGTATATCCATTCTGTCCCTGTCTACCTGGTGGTGCCCTTATCTAATTTCACAAAGTTTCTGTGGTGCCTGTTCTCCTTGGAGGTATAGTGAAGGTGCCTGTGATACCATCTGCTCCCAGGTCTGAACCGGACTGCACATATGAGGGTAGAGCAAGAAGGCAGGCGTGGTAAAGGTGCTGAGCCATGCCACTGCCCAATCCGTGCCTGTGGAAAGAACTCTCTTCTTGGGCTCACTTGTAGTGGCAGCTTCTTATCATGTAAAACACTGCCAAATTCCATGTAAAAATTGGTTTGAACTCATGCCCAGATTTTAATGTATCCTCTCCTCTGCAACTCCTAGTAAATAAATGCCATTGCTGATTTCTCTATTATCTGGTAGCTATTGTTTAATACCATCTGCTGCATCAACTTTCACCTGCAATTTCTGTGCAAGAGCAAAAAGCATCAGGTAATAGGTATTTTTGTAAAGCACTTTTCTGTACTACTGCTGTAATTTGTACGGTCTGGCAGTGCAACTTGTTATTCATTTACAGCAGTACTCATTTGGACCCCACAGAGCAGCTCTTGTGAAGAAGTGCTCACAAGGATGACGGTCAGGTTCACAGACTGTGAAACTCCTTTTGTATGGGTATTCCCAGAAGGAAACCCAGAAGGCCCTGGAATGATGTGGAATACAGAATTTCATACAGAAAAAATGGCATCATAGCCATAACCTCTGCTTGAGCTGAAGCAATTTGCCCAGCATTTTGCCCAGCATCAGAGCCTGAAGAGCGCTGAAGCAGCTGATAATATACCAGTATGGCCAATGATATAAATGAGGTATTTGGTGTCCTTTAGCCTTCATAATGGCGCTGAAAGTAACCCTGCTGAACTAATAGTGGGGAAAGAAGGTGGAACCTGGTGAGACTGGGCAGGCACATGCACAGAATAATTAGCAGAGGTCTGAGCTGAAGAGAATCCCCACTGTTAAGCAGTTATTTCTTGCAACTCAGACAGTGCTGTGAATATTACCTTTAACTGCTAATATTTGCCTGGAGACAAAATGATTCAAACCTGACAGCAGACGTTACTAAGCAAACAGGGAATCAGTGTCCTAATAATTATTTGCTCGCAGAGTAGTTCTCTGGCTTTTTAGTGGCAGGCAAACACAGCATGCTACAACTAAATTATTATATGCTAATGACTACAATAATTTCAGATTAGGCAAGGTACTAAAGCAGGATGAAAATCTGTTCCAATGAGCGAACTACTTAACACTGCTGATGGGTTGTGTTTCTGTTACCAGTTACCAGTGTTACGAGCATGAAGGATATGTTTATCTATTTTCCTGTTTTAAGGATATGCTATAGTGCTTATCTTGGTATCTTTAAAAGGCCTCATGCAAATATGGATGAGTTTCAAATGGTCAAATGGTTAAGAGGAAATAATAGAGGTGTGGCACTTCTCTATCACTGCCTGTGGATTCATGTGCATAGTTTTATTTATTTATTTATTTATTATTTATTTATTTGACCTACAGGCAGAGAGAAATTAAAACAATAATATTCTTGACATCGCTATTTAGAAATTATATAAGAACTGGGGATCTGATAGTCACTCTTTAGGACTGGACATATGTAGGAAACCAAGGGGTTAAAACTTCCACAGGCGTTGATGGATTTGATCTAAGCCCTTGGAGAGAACTCGGGTTGATGTGATGACAAGATACATGGATTCCAAACAAGAGAATCACAAACCTATACTCCTATAACCATAAATACGAAAATACATTAAGTGATTTAGTGGAGGGTTTTAAGTATAGTAATGTGATTTTATAGTTTAAGTTAAGAATTTAGATGTTATAATAAAAGTATATGGGTGTACGCGACTGTGCCGGTTTGGCCAAAGTCTAGTAACATAGCCCCTGAGAGAAAACCAGGTTGCAACCACCCTTCCCCCCTACAGGGTTCGGGAAAAAAAGAAAAAAAGAAATTAGCAAGTAATTGGTAGAAAATAGACACATTGCAGTAAAAGTGACCAAAGGTGATAGGTTATCAAGTCAAAACAAAGTTTCGTGTTAATTGCTTATTGGACCAGAAAGTTATAAATTGCTGTGTAACCTTGAAACTCGTGACTATCTCCCATTATGGCGATTTGTTACTAAGCTCCACGGACTCTGAGACTGATACCTTGTTTGTTATTTTAAGTAATAAATCGTGTATAACAGCGATAGTCCCATCTCTTTAATAAAAGGTCCGACCTAAAAGAAGCACGTAAGCTGAAAAGAAGCTTACAAGAAGTACCCCCAAGTATACAGACAAAGACTTCTGAACTGGACATTATTTCTAACACATAGCAGACCTATTTAATTAACTTCCCTCCTTCTCACAAGTGAATCCTCAGTAATACTAAATAGGTAAATCCTCAAGATAGGCAAAGAAACTATACCAATTTACTGTGCCAATGCAATCTATTTGGATAATCTTTTTTGCTACACTTTTCACTTCAAATATTTAAAGATGGATTTTTTTTAAACAAAGCTCATGAGTTGAGAACTTTGTTGGACAAGTTAGGTCAAATTAGATCTTTCATCAACACTATGCATCTGCTGTATCTTTTTCAGTCTGTGGATTAAGATAAACATGGTGGTTCTTACTGAAAAGTCCTAAGAACTATATTTTAAGTCTAGTCAAGTCTTTATAAGTTATTTGCAAAGGTTTTTATTTTCATCCTGTATTCTTCCTTCACTTTTGTCTCTCAAAATCCCTCAGATATTTTAGGGGGCATGTAATTTATCTGTAGCATGTTAACACCTGGCAAAACAATGTGTGGCATAGGGCCTAATAGCTTATGAGCACAAAAAGGGAATTTGGCATTGCAAGAAAAATTAATACCAAATTCCTGTGTAAATTACTGGCAAGGGGATATGATTTTCCAGTTCACATACATATCTCCAATAACAACTTGCAGTTTAAGGCCCATGAGGTATCTGCTGCAACAGAAAAAACTCTCTTTCTCACTCTGCATCTGCTGGTAATTTCTTAACAGGTTCACTAATGTAGGTAATTTTCTATGTATAATTTAAAAAAATAATAATAATCTGGCACCATAGTAAAGCATGCTAGTGATAATTGTAATTTTTTCAACCAATTTTTTTTTTGTAGATGATACAGTGAAATAGTATTTCTACCTAGTATTTGATCTAGTCTAGCCCAGTTACATTTAATCCGAAAGACCCCATTCATGAAAGGAAATAAAAATGAGAGGGATTAGTTCTTTCTGTCCCAATTCCTTTCCAAGGACTTTTGAAAGAACTTCCTGTATAGTCATTGTTTCCCTTTTAAAGTCCTTCAGGTTACTCTCATTATGCAAATTTTTAACATAATATGCCCATTTGATCCGAGGACAAATTATTTTCTCTTTTGGAAAGGCCATGGCAAAACAATATTGTACATTTTTTACTTTTACTTTTAAAACAGTCACATTGAAAACGTTTAATTATTTGCTGAAGTTTGATACTTTGAATTTAACTCAAAGAAGTGGACATCATCCCTTTAACAAACTAAATATCACTGGCCTTATTGTCAGGAATATAATGCTTCACCACCTTGTCCTTGCTTGGCATCTCTGAAAGAAAGAACTTAACTTCTTATTTAGGCACTAATTTGAGTCTCCTGAGCTGGAAGTGCTGCTGGGTTCAAAATTCCCTTACAAGATGATTTTATAATCTGTACTCACCTCTGCCAGGGAGATCACACAAGGTTTGCATGAAAGGCTGACCCAGGACTTAGGCTGCTTCTCATTTTCTAGACTGGCTTTAAAATCCTCTGAAGAAGTTACCTCACCACAGGTAGGAGATGAGAAATTTGAAGGGTTGTTACACACTGCCAATGTTGATGTAAGGCTGGTGGAAAGCTACTGGGCACAGCAGGGCATAACGAGAAATTCACTCTCAGCTCCGTGATGTCTTCCATGCAGGCCACAGAGCTGCTGCAACCTCACAGGCAAGGTCACATTTCTGAGACTTTCTCTCTTTGCTTTTGAAATAAAAGAGCCGACAAGACACATGCTCTTTTTCAAATCATAGAGTGACACATCATTACATGAAGAATAAGACTTTTTACTGCTGTTCTTCCAGCTTCCTCACCATTCTTTTTAGGGCTTTTTCTTTCCAACATTCTCAGTGGAATTATTTTGTGTTGTTTCCTCCTTTCCCGCCTAACTACTACTCCACTGCAAGGATTTTGTTTCATCCTGCCACTCTTGCTATAATGTTTTGTCTGTCTTTTGCTTTGGATTTCTGCCTTTCATATTTCTTCCTCACTTTAAAGCTTGACTTCACAAATTTAATTTTCCTACTCAAACCTAGGCTTTAGCTACAGCTCAGACCACCGCACTCCTCCAAGACTGCATACACTCTGCTACTTGCGTGGCTGGTCACCTTTTGGTATTAGCTTGAATACAGCCATTAGGACTGTGCTAGAAACACCAAATTTGTGCCACTCAGCTGGCAGGAGATGGAAGTCCTGAAGGCACAGGAGCCGATGTGGTAATTGGGGAGGTGAAGAAAGTTCATGGCCAGTAGAGGAAAGACTGAGGTTTTCAAGGGAACAAGACAGCTCTGCTGTGCATTCTTTTAAATTGGAGAATTTTTTTTCTTGTTTTGGTGGCATATGCTTTACAATTTAATTTTTACCATATATTATCCAGATATTTCATTAAGAAATACGTATTTCAAGGATCAACTGGGCATTTTCCAGTGCCCTGGAAAAGAGAATACTGGCACACCTCTTCATCTTCCTTGTTCTTAATTTGTGTTACATTTTCGGTGTTTGATGATTATTTACTGAAATGTGTATTGCTACCAGAATAATTAATAGACCTGCAGTTCCTTGCTTCCTGCTATGGCATGAAAATCCCACACCAAGACCATTCAATCCTATTTTAGTACCAGTCAGTGCCAACAGAGGCATTGAAGTCAGCCTTGTCAGCTTGATTGGGCTGTCTGGTCTAAGCGGTAGGCAGTGTAGTCAGTGGTTCTCTAGAAACAGTTTGCTAATTGCGTAGACCTGAACTTAGACAAAATCTGTCCCTCCAACCCAGAGCTCTTTGACCACTCCCATAGTACAAATCTCCATTATGAATTGCCCAGATGCACATTTTCCTCCTTCTTTTGTAATTTCTGTCTCATTAGCAGTCTTGTTTCTCTGTGCCTTTGAAGAATAGAATATTTTATGATTCACATTCAGCTCTAGTTTTAAAGCAATACAACTGTGAACAGTTGCTTAAGAAGCCTCCTAAGCCTCTTTCAGGAGGGCTGGGAAGATCAGCCCAAATTGTGGCTGATAGCAACAGAGAAGTGAGAGTGTTTTTCTTGGATTTTTATCTGCTCCATCTAGGTTGTTTTCACTTTAAAAAAAGCACTCATTGACATGAAACTGCTTTCATAATTATATGAAAAATAAAGAATACTGACTGACTTTGAATTAAGATGCAACTTCAAAGGTGTAAGGAACTTCTTATGGTATCAAAATGTCATTTTCCTCATGATATAGGAGCTGTTGTCTCCTGCATTGCTGCAGACTGCCATTCTTTTACCCCCAAAGGTATACTAATCAATTCTTAAACAGTGCTACTTCATCCATGTTTTAGATGTCTGAACTACTGAGTGTTCTTTGTAGCAGACACATCTGAAAAAGCAGCATTCACAATGCTTATGCATAATTTACCGTATAATTCTTTACACTTATCTAGCACCTTTCAGCTTAAGATTCCAAAGCTCTTTGCAAATATTAATTAGTTTATTCTTCCAGTGGTGCTTAAAGATAGGGGATATTACTATTCCTCAGGAGAGGCAATGGTAAAAAAAGAAAAAAGAGTGACACTTTCAGCAAGTCACTGTTGCTATATAGCTTTATTTTTTCATAAGCAAAATGGAGATAAAATAATAAAGTAATTTTCAAAAATTTTATTGAGAATAATTATTTTCACTTCCAAGAGAAGTCTGAATTGTAGAGCAAAATATTATTTTTTAATATGTATGAACTTGTGAATGCCCCAACTCTTGCATGCAGTTAATGCAATACTGAAATAAACAGGAGCTTGACACCCAGCCCCTGTGCACTTCTGAGAGTCTTGACCAAAGACCCAGCAGTAAAAATGGGTACAAATGGGTATATTAATCCCTGCCAGTCCTGCGGTGTTCACCAGGAATTCAAGGACCTTATTCTGAATTTTTATTTTTAAATTTAACTATTCCAACTTGTTTCTTGTCCACTTTTCTTTTGTCCTGTAATGCCGCGACGCTATCTGTCCAGCTGGCGGGGTGACCACGCGCTGGGCACCCACCCACACGGGAGGGGATGATGGAGGCAGCTCGCAAGGGCGCAGGAGGGTTGGTGAAGTTCCAGTACGGTTTCACCTAACCCACTGAGGGCGCGCCGAGGAGGTGGGAATGAGGGGCAGGGACTTCTTCGTGGAAAAGCAGGAGAAGGTTTATTCAACTTGGAGATCACAAGAAGAAGCCCTGAAAAGCCGTTACCAGGGCTTGTTATGCCCTTGCCGAATGGGAGGAAAAAACATGAAACACCCAATAATACAGGGACATGGGGTTTGAATCCTGGTGAGTAAAGGGTACAGACCAATAGAGGATAACATGGGAGGGGAGAAATACCTTGGGCCAACGGGGGATCAGGGAACCCAGAACCCTCTGTGGGAAGAACCAAACACAGGGGGGAAAGGGGGAGATGGCAGTGGCCAATATGATATTGCTGGCCATGGAACCAGCCATAACGCACTGCAACACTGTAAGAATAATGTCTGCTTTGAAAACCAAAGAACTGTCATTGAAACTCTAATTTTTTTGAGTTTCTGAGAGCATTTTGACACTTAAGCAAGTCTTGCTGTTCCCAGCTCCCTTTATTATGATAATGTATTACACCAAACTGAAGATGGCAAGAAGAAAATTACTTGGATGATGTCTTAACATATTGAACGAAGGCCTGCTCCTACAGAAGCCCATAACAACACTCCCATTATTTGCTTAATGCCGATGTTGTATTCTCAGCCACGACACACAGCAAAGAAAAGCCAGCTACACAGTGCCGAATATATTAAGATGTTAGCAGCATTGGGAGCTTGAATTCCGTGGTGCTATGGTTTTCTAATATGATGGTTTTCTTTAAAATGGAGTTGCCTTGTCTATTCCTAAACAGTTATTCCTATGCTGCCTTCCACTGACTTGAGTATTTCCTCAGGACTTTCCAATTTAAAAGGATCCCATTTTCACACTTCTGTTTCACAGGACTGGGGCATAAAGGAGAACTTTTTAACTTGAATAATTCTCCCTCCAGCAATGCTGTGTTTCTGTAATAGCCCCAGAGGGCAATATTTATTCCAGTGCTGGTGCACATTGGTTAAACTTTCTTCTAAACTTACGAGTTTTCATTTCCAACTGAATGTTTGTCTTTGAAGATACACAGTCAGTTTTGTTTTAACAGATACGTAAAATAGCAGGGAATTTACCTCTTGTTACCTCATAAGCAAACAAATTTTTAAAAATATTTTTAAGACTATTTAGACTTTTTCTACCCATAATTCAAGTTATCTGTCTCCTAGTCTCCTAGTACATTAACCAATGACAGCTTTTGCAGTCATAATTTAAAACAATTCCGGCCTGAAATGCATAAGCTATGTGTTCACTTAATCTAACTGGCAACATCATTGTAATGAAGCAAGGAATGGAGAAACAAGACAGAAATCTGGCTTGTTTCTGGAGACAAACATTCTTTTATTTATTAGTGTCAACAAATATATAAAAAATATTAAAATATTTAAATGCTAGATATGATTTTTGCATCATCAGTGTGGTAATCGATATAACAGAAAATAAATCTAAATATAAGGCTATTCAGCATGCTGGCCTTGAATCTTAGCACTACTAGCTAATTTCTTTGTAATATATACATATATTATATATATGAATGTATATTACGTACATCCACATACGTTAACGTCCATCTTCTTAACAACAAGTACCGTATCTGTGAGTTAAATGTTTTTGTGGTTTGTGACTTTTATCATGTCAAATTGTACAGGCCAGCATTAAGAATTTTCCCCCAAACACATTATTTTTGATAGATTCTACCTTTGTGTAAATGGGCTTCAAAGCATATAACAAGAACAGGACTCATGGGCAGCTGGGGCTTTCATCTTGTTCTCTTACACTCACTTTAGTGAGTCATGCAACTCTGTTATGCTTGCTTGAGTACTTCACTGAAATCCAAGTGGATGACCCGCTACTCGTGCAAGCATACCAAGCTCTCTCTATACCAGCTCACTCAGTCACAGATAATTGTACAACTTCAGACTGCAAGAAGTACATTATGGGCCTGGAACATACACCAGAGTGGACAGAAATTGTATTATAAGTTATCATGACACAAAGAGTCTCAAAACTGGAGTAAAAACGATGCTACATGTAGTTTGAGCCTTTTCCACAGGCTCTTTGGGACTTTCCTGGCTCCCTGGTCATTCCTGAAGTCCTTCAGTGATAATGATTGTAACTTGTGGAGACTACCAGAGGGCATTTGTGATGCCATGGTCCTATGTGAGCTAGAACTGGGTCTACCACACACAGCAAGACACCTTTGTTTTGGATCATGGATGGGCAGATGCTCTCTGTGTGTAATATTTGTGCTAGCTATGCTCTTTTACATTGGTTCTATGCCAATTACAAAAGTAGAGAAAAAGCCTGATCTGGCGTAAAATTAGACATGCAGACAGATAATACTGGATCTGGCAGGTAGCCTGGCAATGTGGAGTTCGTTTATTAATATTTTAAAATGAACTTGAGTCAGCAAAGTAAGTATATACCACATCAGTGACTTTCATCCTATGCCTACCATGGTTTTGATTCCACAGTGGGATAGGTTTGTCATTATGGTGGATAGAAAGGGCAGCAAGAACCATGTGCATACAGTTCAGAGGTAAGTCAGAGCCCATAAGTTCTCCATAACTGTTTTTCCCAAAACTGTCAGTAATATATGTCTTTCGAGGAGGCAGACTCCCAAGGTGTCTTTCCAGAGACTTTAATGAACACATGCTGAAATTGCTGAACTCGGTGTGACTGCTTCATCCTTTTAGTTGTAGCAAATAAAAGTTTCCACTGTTTTCTTTTTCATTATTGTAGTACAATGAGTGAATGTTATTTTAAAACTCCTCCTTTAAAATGCAATTTTCTTCCTGCAAGGGCAAAACTTGTAACAGAAACTACTACTTCACACCAAATGAGACACGCATGTTTTTTTATTTATTGTTTCATCCTCAAACATTTTTATCACACTTCCAAATTCTAATGCTGATAATTCTTAACACAGAATATTTGCACACAAGACAGATAAGAAGACACAGACATATGCATGTTGTCCAATTATTTAACCATAATGTGACTGTTGACTTTGTGGCATGTTTACTTGGCTTTCCAAGATTTAAGTCTATTCCAAGATGCAGAGCTTTGCCAAAAGTGGTTGTAACTTCCACAAGGGGAGAATCCACAACTGTGTTCAGAATCTTTTCATTCAGAAACTTTTCTAACTCCTTACTATTACAATAAATTTCTGTGAACCTCAACACAATCTCTACCCCACATCCTTTAGATGACAACACCGATGTTTTCAATTCAAAGTGTCTTGTAAGGTAAGTGCTAAGCACATGACCTGGTGTTTAGGTAATTAATGTTTAAAGTCACTTGCTAGGAGAGGGTAATCTAAGAGAGGTAAAGTATATCCATATATAAAACAAGCAAGAAAGGGAGTGTCCAAATTAATTACTAGTATTTTGAACCTTTGTGAATAGCTATTTTTACTGTGCTTTTAAAATTTATGTGGTTGTCTTACTTTTCCACATGTATACTCTTTACTAAACAAGTAGGATGAAGAGAAAAAAAATACTGAAGTATTTGTCTTCCAGCAATTCAGATCTCTTTGACTTGATACCACAAAATTTCAACATGTTCTAAAAATGGTCTGCTATTAATATACTGTGTGATTGTAAATATAAATCCATTAGGCTCTGTTTGGATTCTAGAATGCATAAGAAAGGAGTTTCTCTTCAGACTTTAGTCAGGTACTTCTTCTTTTCATGTTCTTGTATTCATAGAAACTTAGAAAAACGGGGCTGAAACAGACTACAAATGATCAGCTGTCCAGTGGTTGGACCAAGACAGACTCTGTTACACCTTGATTAGTCCTGAACACGTGTTTTGTGTAAGCTATGGTGAAGACCTCCAATGACGAATACTCCTAATCCTCCCCAAGCAATCTGTTAAGGCTGATAAAATTAATCCAAGTGAATTTCAAACTAATCCAGATGTTGTGGAATTGGCTCTGAACTGAAATCTCCAGAGGGTTTCAGTGTGGAAGAACAACCAGCTGTGGAAGGGCTCTGAGGAACCTTCACTCCTCTGCTCCCGGATTATGTATGTGCAAGGCTGAGAGACATTCACATTCCCAGTGGTGAAAGCATTCTCATTCTCCCCCACTTTTACAAATACAGTCTCTCTTATTTCTACCATAAAACAGCATAATGCCACTCCTCCTTTATCTAATGATCTTCCCTCTAGATTCATCACAAATATCTGGGAGGAGAAAGTACAATTACATCCCATAATACCATGTTAGGCTGCCAGACGTTGCTTGGTATGTGCAAGATTGAATGAGTCATAAGCAAACGAAAAGCCACAGAGGATCCTATGGATATTTATTCATTTTTATCTGTACTTTTGTAAAAACTTTGAAAGCTGGAGTAAAAGATGTTCCGCATTCAGCTACAGTTCCACAGACCATGACCTATGACTACAAAGCTAAATATTGCCAGCCAAGAGCTTTGATTCCATCAAAAGCTGCCTCCAGAACAGCCCAACTAGCAAGCCTCCTTCACTAAAATATGAATAAAATAAGACACCAAAGATGACCACACCCTGACAATGATGCCAGCTGACACAGAACAGCCTCTATTCTGTGCTATTAACTATCTTAATTTTCGGAGCAGAAACCTGTGCAAGGCATCTGGGAATGATCAGTGAATGGTATTCCCTAGTCATCTCAAGGAGACATTTGGAAGATAATCGTGACCAAGATTGTTCTGAAAACATAACAGCATAACATATGGTTACTAGTGCCTAGAGAGCTCCTGGAGAAAGCATACACTATTCCCATAGGTATGAAAATGTTTACTTTGCTTCATCTGAGCCCACATGTCTAAGCTGTACCTTATGGCTGCCCTAATCAGCTGGTACAGGCACAGAAAAGAGAGAGAGCGACAGCGAGAGCAAGAGTGAGAGAGAGGGGGGGTGGCGGAGGGGAGAGAGATCATGAGGATCATAGAAGCACATTTTCTTTTCCAGGATGGAAGCTGGGTTGTAAAAAACGTAATTTAGAAATTCTTGCCTGAGTTAGAGCTGACTCCCCAGGCTGTCATACAAATGAAAGCCAGTGTTCCTTATTCACATCAGTGCTGTGGGCTGGGGAAACCTGCAGCCCCATGTCTTGTGATCCAGGGATAAAGTTTACCCAGATTTTTGGACAGTTAAGATTTGAAGCTGTGGCTTAGGATTCCCTGTTGGGCTGATTTATTAGAGAAGTGAGACAATTCAGCTTTAACATTGTTCTCTTGGAGGTCCTCTGCAAGTCACCAGCAAAACATATGGCTCTAGTAATGACATGTACACATTGGCTTTTCCACTCCCCTGATGTGCAGTGTTCTTCCTGTAGGACATCCTGAGCATAATGATACCTGTGCATATTGTTCATTCCCAGTGTTCCCACAGGAGCTCACTGTAAAGTCAATTCTTTTAAAGTTGAGCTCTGATTGAGGTGAAGTAGAGAGCAGCTAATGACCTGAGACAGGTACACCACCCCTTTCTCCTGCCTCTCCTCATTCAGCCATTGTAATCAGCTATACCAGGGAAAAGCCATCCTCCTCATGGACTGTGCACATAGGAAATGTTAAATTGCAAGGTTAAAGGGCAAGCAGGCCCCTGTGTCCACAACGCATCAGGCCTTTTTCACTGTTTTTGATATTTGATATAGTCTACTCCACAGGATTAAAAGAGATAGAAAAAGGAACACAGTATTTAAATTATTAACACCCTTGACCGAGGTTTTCAAAGGAATGTATTCTGAGGCAAGACAAACCCAGGAGCTGTATTCACTTTAAATAATTCTAGTATTCCAATTAGGAAAGCTGCGAGCTTTTTTGTTTCTTAACTGCCTGGAGACATGAAATACTTTGTGAGGCTTTTAAAAATTCCCTAGAATTCCAATTAAAGGCTTTTATATTTACTCCTAAGGTGACACCTATGTAAAATAGTTGTTTGCAGTTATCTTTGGCAGGAAGAGATACTAGGAAAGCAACCAGATTTGTTCAGTAGGCTACCTGTGAGAGAAAGACTGTATGAAACCATCAGCAGTGGCTGCATGGGAGAATCAAATGCTCCAGTAAGGCTCTGAGGAGCAATTCCCCTGTGGTGTGCTGCCTTATATTCAGAGAGGGATTAGTGTCATTTAGGAAAACCAAATTATGTAAAGATGAGAAAAGCAACAAAATTAATCACGTCAGAGGTGATCCCTAACAAGCCCATAGCTGAAAAAATTTACATTTTGCATTGATTAGGAATTCTATAGATTGGCATGTTTTTCTCTTAGAAGAGATTTATAGAAGGATTTATATATATGTTTTGTGGGAGAAAGACTGTAGCTTTCTAAGAGCTTCTAGAACCTGACAAGACTTCGCTTCTGATTGTAGGCTTTAATTTATATAAAAATGCTATTAGTTATTTATCAATTATCATTGTTACTACTGCTGTTTGTTTCTTATATTACTGCATATCACCACACATTATTGAATATTATGGTATCATTATAGCATAAGTTCTAACAATATTAAATAGTAATAATATGGGCAAAATGAACACCAACATTAACATTAATAACATGATCCAAGGGTGAAATAAAAATCCTATTATCATCAATAAGAAAATGCTTTATGTACCAGAGGGGTGAATCAATCACAAGATTTCCAATGCTGATGAACTTCAAGCCACTTTTTGAGAAATACAATTTTAAGCATACAAAGCTCAAATTGAAATAATCATGTCTGCCATTTTATAGCAAATAAATACAGATGTCACCTACAAATTACTGTTAGCAAAGAAATGAGTCTGTGTGATCAGTTCTAGGATATTTTTTTCTTTGGATCTCTTTCCAAAGTCAGAATTTTTTAAAGCAAGATATGTTCTTCAAGATTGTGTAAAATTTTGTTTCCATTTGTAATGAAATCATCCATGAAAGGAAATTATATGTTTTCAATCGTTTTCCCATTCAAAGGTTTTCTCAGCAAAATTGCATTGTTTTGTGGTCTATGAATATTTTTTAAAATAATTAATTCAAAAAACTTGTGTACTGATCTTTTGTTTTTGTTGTTGTTTTTGTAAATGTCTATGCATCAAGAGTCATTGTTGTCCGAAAATAACAGGCAATTTGGTTAAGTGAATTGAAGTAGTAAAGTTTTCTGCATTCAGAATTTTGGGAGTAGAGGATAGGTACAAACAAACTGATAAGCAAACATATGCTTATACACGATCCATTTGTGTCACAGCTGACTGCTGTCATTTGTGACTTATTTTCCCGGGTGGGCAGCTCCCTGCTCTGCAAATCCAGCAGAGCACATGGGTTTCTGGCAGCTCTTATGGAATGGAAGAAATCTTCCATTTGCCTCTTCCTACTTGACACAGCAGTTGCCAAATATCAATGGGTTTCATAACTTAAACTGCTGTGATTTTGTGTGTGGTGGGCAAGGCAGGTAAACTCATAAGGAATGTGTGCTCATCCTGGTAAAAATCATGGCCTTGATCTTGCCTCATTAAGGTGAGCAGAAGTTCTGCTGCGGTTGTGGGACAAAGGGATTCGTGCAATCAACAATCAGGAGAGGAACAAACACTCACAGCACTGAGATGTTAATGTTTTGATTTTCTATCAAAGGAATATTTTTGTCTTGCTTTACTTAAGAAAAACACTTAAATGTATTTAACTCATTTCTAATGGTTAATTAGAAATTAAATTAAACTAATTAATTAAACTAATTAAATTTCTAATTTAATCTCATTTCTAACTCATTTCTAAACATGTGCTTAAGCAATTTGGGAATGACAGTCTATAACAGGAATTATACATGCAAAAATGAGGTGAGCATATAAAAATAAATAAATCACTACACCTGTATGAGGTAAAAGGAAATAGTTCTCTTACTTGCATTTATACCCTTCCTATTATTATCAACACATTGCTTATCTAAGTGTGGTTTGTTTCTTATCTCATTAAAAAATAAAATTAATTTTATTGAGGCAAGCATTTAAGGAGGAGTGCTTTTCATTAGGTATAGCTCTCCTGCATGGTTGAATCAACATCTGAAATGCTCAGGTACTACATGTTTCTCCTCTGCACAAAAGGTCTAATATAATAAATCATTATTACATGCAACATTATTTTGTGGCATGATGAAGCTTTTCATTTATTAAAATATGAGTTCTTTGGGATGTTAAATTTAATATATGCATTAGTAAATAGTGGGAATGGGCGTAGCTGTAGAGTGGTTGCAGCTCGGAAAGAATGCATATGCTGCAAAGTCATATCTGCTATCCAAATTATCAGCTTTTATTGCATCAAAATAAGTATATCAACATAATTATTACTGTTTACTTCAATTTTAATGAGGAAAAACCATAATAATACATGAGAAGAAAGAAGGCTGACAGGTGTATTAGCAAATGGGCTTATAAAGAAACAGATGCAATTTTGTTTTCAGCAGGGATTTAGAATAACAAAAATAACTTAAAATTAAGAAATTCATAGTCAAGTTCAAACATTCATAAGCAGTATTCAAATATCTTAAAACATGCCTTTCATCTGTTGATCTTTCATCAGTATCTGCAGTACAAAGCATTTTATGGATGGTTTTATGTCACTCTGAATAACTATTTAAACATGCTCTTTAAAAGGAAAACATCCTCTGTAGCACAGTAGCCAGCCAAACACTGTCAAAAAGCAAGTGAGAGCAGTTCTTCTTTGCCACATAATATGTTCAACACTCAAATTATTCAATAGCTTCATACTCATGGCCCTCATACACTTCCAATTCTTTAGACACCATAATAGGTATTTTTCTATTGTATCAGTTATTGTTGAACTAACCTATTGCTTTTGCAAATTCATTCACTCGAGTATTAGTCACTACCAGCATTGTGCCTTTGATTCATGTGTTAGGTCACACAGCTCTTAATTTTGGAGATGGCCTAATTAGTTTTCTGCATCTTCCCTTCTCTGCCTGCCTTAAATCAGGAGTCATATGGACAAACAACATTCTGTTTAATCATGGGGATTGTTCAGCTACCTATTCCAGTCATCTTCTTTACATCATGTGACTTCAGCTTCACTGCACAGAAACTTAGATTGTCTTTCTTCATCCTCACATAATCTAAGTCAGGGATAAGTCTTGACCAGGTTTGGTATATTTTGCTGTAGGCTAACTATGTATAAGCCATGTATGTATGTCTATGTTTAAAAATCACATAGTGTAAGAATCTTCCATATCTCTGCTGAGATATATCTCCTTGTAGCACTTTGTGTGGTGTTAACGTACATTACCTTGGCACATGTGAGGCTAAATCTAAAAAGACTAAATTAGTGTCCAAGCATGGAAACATCATGCAAAGGTAGTATAAAAAAAAAAGAAAAGTTGGAAGATGTAAGTCGAAAGCTATGTGAAGCAGCAGAAGGAATTCTTAGCTCTTGTTAAGCCAAGAGCTAGAATTCTTGTATGGGAAGTGAAGCAGATGAAATTAAGCAGAGAACTGAAAGCTGCATTTTTTTGAGCCACTTTTGCAGCACATGCATAATAAATACCAAGTAAATAAAAACATGTTTTATTTTTATATAAGTTTATTATAAGTGTATATATTTAGTGATGCACTTGGCAGTGTTAAGTTTACCATATGACTCAGTGATCTCAAAAGCCTTTTCCAAACTAAATTATTCTATGATTTTATAAACATTTCTTTATAAGCATTCAAAAGCATTTTCACCCACTGCCAATCAAACACTCTTCAAGGGATGAAAAGGAAACACGTGGGAGTGTGTACCATCCTGTGACACACAGCATGACACCTTGTAAGACACATGTTAAAACTGATGCTTAAAAATGTTTATTGATATTTGCAAGCCCTGCAGTTCTTTTATTTTCATTGTCAAGATGAAGTCATGGTGGTGACCTGCAGAACTTCACTACTGCATATTTAACTGGGCAGCAACACACAATTCAGGCACAAGAAAATTATTGTCTCTCCTCAGCTTTCAGCAAAGAGAGAATAATACAACACTGTAATGCTCCATAACATAAAAGTATCACTACATTGGTAAAAAATGCTAAACTATACTTTATCTCTTTTGTCTGCTTTTTCCTGTGTTAGCTATGCTATCAATTCAAAATAAGGAGTTAATTGCATTGTGAATTACTACGGAAGGCAGGCAACCAAGAAAAGTTTCAACTCCGTAATAAGACATGAGGGCATGCACATATTCTTATAACTTAGGAGGATGCTGGAGAACAGAAAGATTTTGTCTTTTTAGCATTAATTTTTCAGCATACCTACGTGAGGCAAACATCATCTCTTGCAACAGAATAATCCATTGCATGGATGCAGGTTTCTTCTGCACTTAAATGAATGTCAGAACCACATCTACTGAGTCGTTTTAGTAATGGAAAGGGAGAGGAGGGCAGGCAGTGGACAGTTTTTCCTGCTGCAGCTCTCTGTGGTAAATATTTTAGTGTCATAATTTTGCAGTGTTGCTTTAAGACAGTGAAGAATTGGTGAGGCTGGTTGAGAGAACTATGAGCTGGGCCTCTTGCTTATCTTGCCCCTGGCTTGATCAAGGCTTCACCACTGAATGATGTCTGAAGCAGACGTCTCATGGCCCCATGGTGTTTCAGTGAGGCACAGAACAGCACCTCGCCTCTGTACCAGCCAATGCCACACTCCCTTCACTGCAAAAAACAAGCCTCGTTATAAATCTGGTACATTAAGGAGATGAGAATGTGCCCCTTCATCCTCCGATGAAGGTCAGAGAGCCTCTACTGCTCCTTCAGTACATGAAGGAGGACCAAGGGGTTTATTCTACCTCTTTTGTCATCTATAAATTCTGACCAAAAGTAACAGAGACCCTCATTAAGCTCCATTAACATATTAACTTACACCTTCAGGATGCAAACAAAGGGGAACATGGAACTTGTAATGCATGTATGACCAAAGTCACCAAACCCCACCTATAACATGTGATTGTTCCATTCCCTTGGGATGGGCCAAAATTTATAGTGTAAAAGGGGGATTTTCAGGGCAGAAAGGGCTGTAGGGGGAAGACACCTCTGCCTGCTCAGGATCAGATGACACACTGTGTCCCTCCTCCTCTTGTGAAGGGACACCTTTAGATGAGCTTTATGCCTCCAGCTGTGTTGGAACATATCCAGGAGTATCAAGTGCTATTAGACCTCTCCTACTGCACTTTCTGTCACGACACATGCCAACACTCTGCAGTTAGTGCATTTATCACCAGCGATCCTGAATCTGCTTTCCGATTCTTCAACTGCACTGTTTGTGAGTCTAGATCATGCAAAGCCCTTACTGAATGTGACCAGACCTACAGTACTGGATTGATAAACTGCATATTTGTGCATCTGTGTTCATGCAAGTTCTTTTTTTGATCTTGACCAGAGTTACAATGCTAAATTGGGTCTAATTAGAAGTTAAACCCAGCTACACCCAGTCCCTCTGACCTCTGGGGACCAGATGGAATGCAAGGGGGTTTTATTTTCTGCTGAATTCCTATACCCTTAATGCAACGCACTCCTACTTGATCAATATAATCTGAAAAAGTCTGAACCTCAGTTTTTATTTTTCCACATTAATATCCTTGTCATCAGGCTCTGAAATTATCCACTTTATGCTCATTGGGTGTGCCTACAGGGTCTTTGCAAACTGTGACAGAATAAACCTTGGTTCTTAAGCCTCCTGGTGTGTATGTGTCCACATTCTTAGTGCTCAAAGCTAATACCTCCCCCAGAAGGCTGACTTCAGCCACACTCTCTGAGGACCCAGAAGAAAACTAGCCTCTATTAGGAGGTAACTAATTCACTCCAGAGGAGGGACCACAAGTAGCATTATATAAACAGAGGAAACTGACCAGGAAACTAGGACTTATGCAGAAAAACATATGTAAAAGTGAAATGACAGAGCAGAGCCATTTAGTGGATTTTGTAATGAATGAACACCTTCAACAAATAAGAATGTAAGGAGCTCTTCAAATTTCCCTAGTTCTTTGTTTATACCAATCAACTTACGTTTAGGGGCAAGTCTTTTCCTCAAAAAGGGACAAGCAGCAAATACAAACCCAAATCTCAAAGACCAGTCATTAGATTGATGTGTATTATGGGGTAGCATTTTGTTTTTCTCTGCAACACATAGCCCAGAATTTGCACACTTAGCTCTTGAGATGCTTTTAAATGGTACATCCATTGCATAGAAAGGCACCTGCCTGAAGAGGTATGAGCATTTTTAAACAGAAAGACAGAAGCTGTAATATTCAGTGATGCAAAAGAATTTGTGTGGACTTTGCCCAAGGCAATATCTTTGACCTAGATTTGTTGCCTTTGGTTTTTAGACAAATTATATTTTAATATTCATAATCTCTTGCATGCTGAGCTTTTAGCTCGGGACAGTATCACCTATAAATAACTTCAAATAAATAAGCACAACTAGATAGGAACAACTGGTCAGAATGGAAATAGGATATGTTTGAACTGCAGAAATAAATAAAATGAGAAACCTACCTAGTAGCTCTGCTTAAGAAATTTAATAGCTTGCAATGACTGATGCCATGACAGAACTGAACTGACAATTTTCTGTCAGGGAGATATTAGTCTGTCTTAAATTATTCCAGACTAATAAGCACATTAATATTGTGTTGCTCGTTTATCTATGTCTACAGGTTAACAGAAAAAGGAAAGGAAAAAAAAATCAAAAGGTAAAGGCAAAATACTCACAGGAGTAGTTCCATCTGGCTCTAAGAACTGTTTCCTGCCTCTTTTAACTTTAGAAAATAATTCTTAAAATCGGTAATTTAAAAGGCAGCCTGTTCTTTATTCCACTGGCACCATACCTTTGTAGCTTTGAGGTCAAAGAAACAGCTGTGGCAAATGAATCCAAGCAACTAGTCTGGTAGCTCCTCATGGGGAAGAAATGAATTTTGGCAAGGCATCTGTAGAATTTCCCTGAGGCCATCGCTATATAGTAACTTAAAAATGGCATACAGTCTTGCAGTGCTCAGGTGATCGCTTAGATTAGGTTAACAGAAAGATCGTTCTTTGTAAGGAGAACAACAAATGGCAACCAAAAAATATTGGTGATTCAGCAGAAACACACGTACTTACACTGCATTTGCTTACCCCCCACGGAGAGAAGACCTTTTAGCACTCTTAAAAGTGAGAGATGAACAGCACTCTCCAGAGCCAAGTGTTGCAGAGATGGCAGCAATGTGTGAACCATCCCTCCTTCGGCAGCACAGCCAGTGCTCCCGAGTCCCATCACTGTGGGGCTGAGCAGGCTGCCAGCCCTGCTGTTCCTTTGTGCTTGGGAAGATGATGGATTTATGATGCAAATGAAGGTCGACAGAAAACCACTGCACTGATCTCCTCCTGATCACTTGCATCACTTTTTCTCCTCTGAGACCTGGCGTATCCTTGATGGAAAATGTATTCACTTTTTCTGTGACTGCTCTTTGTGACTGTGACAAGGCACCTGCTTTTCTGTAGACACCTCCTGTCTGAATCAGTATAGCCCAAGCAGATTACAGGAGCCAAAGAAAAAGAGGATTGAGTGCCTATTTCCACCAAGGTCCCAGCAGTGCTGAAGTACAACAACTGCAGAATTACTCAGTTTGTTCAGTCAGGAGTGTTCTCTTTTCTTTCCCCAAAATAAATCTCCATGTGTTTGGGGGCTGGAACCAGCCCTAAGCAGAAAACCCTAACAGTCATGCAGATTGAAGGGCGCAATTGAGGTTTTTGCCCTTGCTGTGGTTTATCATATCCCCACCACAAGAACACAGTATTTTCTGGTTTTGACAGAAGTGCTTTGCTGTTTTTGCAAGAAGCATTGCCATCAGCAGGAGCCACAACCCTGTGCTTCCTGGAAAGGCTATGCAATGCAACACCCAGGACTACCAGGCCATGCAGCAGAGGTTTTGCCAGTCTGCAAAGGGCTTTTAGTGCTGTTCCCTCAGTAAATGAAGCTTCTTTCACATCAGAAGAATCTTGGAATAATACCCCTACGGTGTATTTTTACATCATAATGTTCTTGGAGCAATACCTCTACAGTGAACACCCGTAAAACTGAGATCAGCCTCTGGTGCTAAGCTCTGGTTTTAGCAAAAATGATAGCTGAAATTTAGTAAATTTTATCTTTAAGAACGCAAACAATAGATTTTATAATGTTCTAAAAAAACATACAAGACCCTGATGAATTTATATTAACTTGCTTATTGACAGCTAGAGATTTTTGCTAATTAACAGCGTGTCTTTTCAGCAAACAATTTCCTGTAACAGACTAAAGAAAACTTACTCTTGAACTTCATCTAAAAAACAAACACTGGAACTAGGAAAAAACCTATACACAGAAAATGGGTGAGGAAAAAATCAGGACTATCTTTAGCTGATAGTTTGGAAGTCATATTGAATACTTTGCCTAAATAACAATAATGTGCTGTCCTGAGAGCACATAAAAAGCACATGCTAAATGGAGCAATGTACATATTTTTCATGCATTTTTAAGAGGGTTGACTATGTGGGAGGAGGAGGAAATACTAAAAGAACTTCAGCTGAGAAAGGAACTACTGGTAATTATCTTGTATTTTCACCAAAACACATATGTAAATATCCAGTAACAAGCTGACAGATCCTGAGGTTAGAAAACTGTTCAGCTTCAGAAACTGAGTGTGAAAAAGATCTAATCTTATGTTCAGCTATTCCAGAGCCAATTCCATTTAAATAACTAGATCTATTTGAACATGTACTATCAAAATTATGAAAGGTTTGTTGAAGTCATAGGATTGCTGTTTTCCTAACAAACATAATTAGCACTAGAAGCAAATGGAATTGCAGGAGTCTCCATCATGACTGAACAATTAGGTCTGCTTCTGGTATCCAAAACTGAACCAGGAATTTTGCACTGAAGTAACTGAATGAAATTGTGAGGGCTTGTTAAGCAATTTAGCCTAGTATATTTCTTTATTGTCCTTACATTTTATATCACTATATGAATATTAATTCTAATGTAAAGCAAGAGATATTTCTGTTTCCTATATAAAATACAATAAATTAGTTAGCATATTATAGACATAAGCTCAAATTTTGATGCAAATTCATCTTTCTTAATTTGATTAAAGAAGCTTTCTCTAAAGGCAAACATAAATCTTATCTCACAATGTCCGTCCTGAGCTAGTGATTGCTAGGAATGTGTCAAGAAGGAATTACTTCTGCCCATAAGGAATCACTTTTGCCCATAAGGAATCTCATCTTTTAATACTTTTAGGTTGACACTAATATTTGAGTTAGATGCCAGAATCAACAAAATAAATTTTCTCCTCCAGCAGGGCCAAAAACTTGACAGGCTGCCAGTGGCTTGGGGGTAAAGCAGGTCAGGTATGCTCTGATGGAATAGACCTTGGTGTTTGAAATGCTACTCTGCTGAACACAGCATATTTCATTTAAAATACCTCATATTTTAATTTTCACTCTATTCAAGATTAGTTCCAAGGGACGCCCATCTCTGATTTGGCAGGTCCACCCCAAGGCAGACTTCTGCAGCTGGCTGCTGAGTGGTAGCAGAAAAGCCCACAGTAATGATCATTTTACCAGCCTCCAGGTTCTGATAGCTTCTGGTTAACTGACAGACTCATTTATTTTTTGGCTTTTTATATTAAGGCCCAAACCACATAGGTACACGGTAACATAGTGAGCTAGAAGTACTTACTGTCTTCTTTAACTCACTTTTTACTCACTGAACTCAAGCTCTGATTAAACAGTGGTCACTTTGAGATGTATAGAGGACAGCTCAAATAATTAAAATTCTCCAGCTGAAAAGAAAAACAGAGACAGAGAAGAGAATGAAAGATGACAAAGGAAAATAAAATAAAATAAACAGAAAGGTTGAATAAGACATTGTGAGAACTCTTAGGCAGTAAAACTATGATTGGCAGTAAAATAAATATTATTCTATAATTGGGCAGCGGTGCGTTGAAAGTAGAAGAAGGTAGATTTTTGGTGTGTTTTCACTTGACGGGCTGCCTTCTGGCAAATTCAGTGTAAACCCACAATTCTGCAGGTTTTTTTATATGATTTGTAGAGTTCAAGTCTCTACAGTTGCTTCTAAGTATAGTTGTTAGACATGGATATATTTGCAAATTCTGATTTATACTGCAGTGGTAGTCCAGGAGGAAACAAAGCAAAGTCCTCAAACAGTTACAAATTACTTTATTTCTTTCTTTTTATTTACCAAAGAAAGGTTAAAAAAAGTCAAGTGCCGCAGGCAGTAGGACCTTCAGGATCTCAACATACAGTGATGCCTTGTGCAGGATGAGGACAGCCAGAAACAGGCACTGAGAAGGCACAAACTGCCCCTATTCATCTGAAACCAGGCTCTGCTAGACTAAATGCTAGCACTGTTAACCCTTTCATCGCCAAGCGGAGACATCAGGAAAAGCAGGCTGACCTACATGCTCTCTATGCTCCCTTTATCCGAATGGACTTATCACTCAAACAGGCCTGCATGTTTGTGGGAAAAAAAAGTCAGGTGTTCTCTCAGGGATCTTTGTTTTACCCAGGTCACTGGCTCCATCCTCAGCAGCAGTGGGGGTTGTCTGTATTAGAGTGGAGGATCCAGTGTCCCACCTGCTTTAACCTTGGGAAGCAAAGAAACCATTATAATTACAGAATTCTATCCCCAAAGAGAGAAGTCAAGCTTATCCACATGTGAGCAGAATTCTGTCCTTTTCTTCCACCTTCTTTCTTCCGCTTCTATTGTCGAAAGCCAAAGGCAAGTCTCCCTCCATATGAAACAAGGATGTCTTAAGGAGGACTTAATAGTTTAAGAGACTGGCTACCCCTTAAGGCTTTTCAAAAGCAGTGCTACGCAAACCTCTCAGAAACAGTCCCAGCTTTCAACAGATTTGTCACCAAATTGTCAGGGACCCCCAGGAGGCTAGATGCAGATGCACTGCATTGCCCATGGGGGATCCCTGTCCTTTCACCTTCCAGACACAGCTTCTAGTAGTGCTGTCCGCACACAGGCATGGTCTTGTATCGTAGACAGGTCAACAGCTGATGTCAACCCCCAGCTTAATCATACAAGCCTTAACTTGAGGCTCATGAATGACACCTGTTAAAGGAAGCCCCAAATGAGAAATAGTTTACTCAGAGGTCACACAGGCATCTAAAAATTTACAAGAGGATTTTTTATAGATAAAAAGAGACTCCACAGAGAATCACCATATGCAATAAAGATACCAGAGCCAGTTTCTTGTAGAAACCTCCCATATTTCAGCAAGGAGACACTGTTGTTGTCTGTTGTATCATGATTTGCAGGTAAGTAAGCCAGTTTTAAGGCAGAAATACATGCTGTAGTGCAGATACTCTAGCCACAGGTCTTGTACAGATTGATGAGATAGTTTTATTTCTGCTAGGTTAGAGAAAGATAGACTGCAGCTTCCTTATTTGTTAATATTTTCCACAGGGAGAAGGACTGTTCACTGTTAAGTCTTCCAGTGGATAGATTGTGCAAAATGAATAGGACTTACTTACATGTTCAATTTAAAAGAAGTGATCATCAGAAAAACAAAAGGATTTTCCTTTGCTCAGGGGATGGTTAGCATATGGAATAAGACACTGAAAGGACTGATAAGAACAGTCAGTAGAAATTGCTTCAAAATAGACAAAGGAAAGAATTTTAGAAAAAATGTGAAGTATAACTGCTGGCTACAATTGGATACCTTCTTTCTAAAGCTTTTGTGTTCCCTATACAACACTAAAAACCCTAAATAGATTCATCCAGCACACACATTAAATCAAATTGGAAGCACATTTTAGGGAAGACTTAGTTCACTGGTATAATAGCTAAGAGGCTAAAATCTATTTGTTTACTTATATATTTTTATTGTCTTCAGCAGGGACTATCACATGCACATCCAGCTACTATTAGATCATTTTATTCCAGATTGTATGTGTACTGGAGTCCCTAGTGACAATTATGAAATTCAACCACAAGCTATTGTTGAACCGTATGTATCTCCCATCTCTTAAAAAGTTTAGGCTGGTAAAACCATAATTATTTTTAAAAAATTATGTTACCATGCCAGCCTGCAAAGTTTATTCAAATCTTCTCTCTTCAAGTTAAAGTTAGTCATGACCATGTTTCTAATTGAGTATTTAGGTTTCCTTTCTCAAAGAACAATGGGCTTAATTCACTGTGGATACAAATGAAGATGTCTGATGTAAGCTAATGATGGAATTTCTCTAACTAGACAAAAGAATGAGTGCTTGTGGAATTTTTGCATTTTGTTTAGGAAAAAAAACTTTGTAATCATAGAAAAATAAAGGATAAAATATAAAGGATTATATATATATATGTACAAAGAAAAGCTTTCCCTTTAGCTAAAGTTACCTACTGCCTCGAGTAACAATACTGCCACCAGGACTTCTATTAAATACTCTAAACTGAGAATCCTGTAACTCTGACAGGCCTGATTTCTACTTGAAGAAAAGCCCCACAAACATTTTAGTCAGGAGATCTTCTACTTTTCACTAGTAAGAAGCTGTGAGGCACAACACAGTGCACAAGGACAGAGATCTTTGGCCTCTTCCTTGAAAGGGGCTGGGACATCCAGGCATACGGATCCTGGCACTCCAGGTAACACTACATAGGGAATGTGTCACCAGTAGAAACAGAGCACTGGCTGTGTTGTCATGTTGAAAATGCCAGGGAATTTTTGTCACAGCTTTTACTGCGTGAAATCCAAAAACTGAACCGGCCAAATTGTATCATAGGGAAAGCAAGTAGCCTGGATTTTAGGGGTTAAATGCAGTGCATGATTGAACACAGCTCTCCTGACTGGTGATCATTTAGCTCTCAACACGAGTCAGTGTTTCTGTAGCAGAGATGCCTGGATGTCCTGGAGTATCTCAGTCTGTGTCTTTTTCACTGTTTCTTATTCTTTACAAAACATACCAAGCTTTGGAAAATTTGACATCTGCCAAGGATAGGTGTTAAATGGTGCAATCAAATACAAAACAGTAGTGAAAAGATACAGTTCCTGAAGACTGAGAAAGTGCATGTAGGATACCATTAAGTTAGAATGATTCATATCATCTGCTCACATTGACTTTGGCTGAGCTTTTCATAGAAAAAGAAAGAAGGAAAAAAGTTATAACTCCTAATGACATTTCTCAATGATATGAGGAAATAAGGCTCGTTTCAGCATGAAGACGTAAGAAGTCAGAACACAGCAAATCCACTTCAAGGTCTCTGTTTGCCCTTGCAATTTGGGCAAATCATTAGGGCTAGGTTCTTATGGAACTACGGTGAGTCAGCTTTCTGCAGGCAGTTTACTGTAATATCACCAGTGTGTCTATTACTACAGCAGTTATGCCTTTCTGATGACATGTTGAACCACCAAATTTCAAGTCTCACCTATAAATTAAAGAGAGCAGGATTTTGAATCTTGCTCTTCCATCCTAGAAGTAACAGAACCTAAACTTTTGATTAATGAGAACACGCACAAACATACATGCTGATGCTACTGTGCTAAGCCTGTATCCACTTACAGCCTGTAACCTTATATGTGCTCTCCATCCACAGACAAAACAGAGGCCAGCTAAGGAGACAGACTAATTTTGAGCAGGTTTTGCCTTCAGTCGTAGTTCCAGCACAATAACAAGGGGATGATTTAAGTGGTTTTGGAGTTCTGTTAATACCACCTGGCAAAAAAAGCCCAGAAGCACCTCAGCGATGTATCTAAGCACATCAACAGCAGTTAGGCACCCACAGGGCAAGTTGCATGTATTTACACTGTGTCTAAGACAATGGCTCACAGATACTAGGAGAGGTTTTGAATACTCTTGTTGTTTAATGAATTTGGATAAGCCACTCAGAGTTTCAATAGCAATTCACATTTCATAGAATCTAGTTTGCTTCTGAGTGCCATGAGCACAATAGGACAGTCTCACCATGGAGCCTAACATCGCACAATTTCTTATGAAGTAAGACAACATGCTTGGAAACCTCTGCGGTGTCTTTAGGAGCCATTCCCAGAGCTGCTGGAGCAGCAGCTGTGGAAGATTACATCACGGTCTCAATGACAGAACAGGAGCTGAGCAAGTCACTGATGTCATCTAAAGGCAGGATTTATTTAAGGTTGAATGTAGGAATTTATCTTCAAAGTGGTAAAATAAGAGATTTCTTCTGAGAGATATTACTCAATAATTTACAATTTGTACTTTGGCCTACACAATTATATTTTGATACAGGTGATGAAACGTTTTCATTGGAGATACTGAAATACATAGTAGAGTTTCATGGTTTTTAATTTCTCAATGGGACCAGAGCTGGGACAATTAGCACTAATGTATTAAAGGCCTATGTACCTGAGAGTATAACGTTTTCCTGCCTTACAATCTAATTTTTCCACTCCATCACTCTTCTACATTGATCACCATGCTCTGAAAGTTTCTCTAGTTTAGGTAAAAAAATCAAATCTTTGCAATAAGCAAATCTTCAGTCATCAAATGCTCTCTTGTTAATAGAAAAATATCTGACAGAACTGGATTCAAAACAGACAGAAGCAGCTTCTAAGAACATTAAAGAAAGCAAGAAAAGCAAACACAAGAAAATTTCAAGAGTTCAGAGCATCAATCCCAAAAGCTGGAAGAAATGCAATGCAGTACGGCACCTTTAACGTAAGGAATCATTTATCATGACACTTGAATGCCTGTGACAATACAAATCTGCTAATGTGGTATTAGTTTAACCAATTTAGAGAACAAATTAGAATAAAAAGGTGTCTTGCACGTCAAATTGCTACAGTTAACCATGGCAAGACAGAGAAATAGCTGTGAAAAATGCTCTTTCAGCAGCAGCAAAGGCAAGGTTACACAGGGTACAAAGAAGCCCCATTGAATACAAGGCTGGAGAATGCTCTGCCACACAAGTAGGAAGATGTATTTACAAACGCAGCATTGCTGATCTTCCAATCCTATCTTCTTCAATGACTTATTACATTTTTGTGTGGGGGTGGGTTTTTTGCTGGGTGTGGGTTTGTTGGTGCTGTTGGGTTTTTTGTTGGTTTGGTTTGGTTTTGTTGGGTATTTTTGTTTGGCTTGCTTCTTTGGTTGGTTTGGTTTTTTTTCAGGACTAGCATACACATATTGTGGAAATGTTTAAATGGAGAAGCAAACTGCACCTCTCTGGGACACAGAACGTGTAACCTGGGAGCCAGCGACAGTGCTTAGCAGAGCTGACATATGCCCACTGCCAAGTGGAAAGCTGGAAGCACCTTATATCCAAAGCAATGGGGACATTTCGTGTCCTGGTGCAATATTACACCTAAAATAGCAATTCATTTAATATTCAAGTGTTCATTTAATATTCCCAAGTAAATTCTCTATTTCTTTCATTTGTTTCTTTTAAAGTGCTTCCTCCCATTCTGCTGTTCTTTTCCAAGGTCTTTGAGCCCCTGATGTAACAGAAAAGGCAGCCGAGGGAAACAATTCTCTCGGCAAGGAACAAAAAGCGAGTTTTATTCCCATTCTTTATAAACATTGGCACGTAAAAAAGAATAGTAAAAATCAAAATGCAGAGATGGGAATATGTATTTGGGGAAACACAGGCACCAAAGTGAGGAAGATTTTGTTTTCATCTTTTCTCTTTAATCCCTTTCATACTATATTGAATGTAATCAATCAAAGTCAAGTCAATGAAAGGTTTTATAAGGAAGGGACAGTTCCCATCTTCAGAAGTGATTGAGCATGTTAAACAGGATTTTTAAAACTTAGGAAATTTCTCAAGTTCTAAGCAGAAACAAATGCCTGTCGCTAAAGCAGACTGCCTTGCTAGGACCCAATATCTGATCCAAAAGTCAGAAAAAGAACTCAAGTGCATATGTTTGGATTCATATTCACATTAATTAATTTCAACTGGTTTTTTCAGTTGAAATTATTATAGGTTGAAATGGTAAAGAAAAAGAAGAAATACTGCTTGCCCAAGCAGACACCAAGATTAGACATATTGAGTCTGGAATCTACAAACAAAAAATAGAGTCTTTTCCAGAAGTTACAGCAAGTTGTTTAACATATAGAGGCAGGTATCATGACAAAGGTAAGACTACATCACTGTTAATTTCAAAGCATGAATGCATGAGATCTTCCTTCTGCTCAATGCAGCTGCATTATTTATTTAATTAGTATTAAAATACAAGCTATCTATAAAAAATTCAGTTCCTCAGCGTGTGTCTACCCTTCAGCCTGCTGCCCAGTATAAATATGAGCCAGCTTGTCTGCCAAGAGCAGAATGTCTACCTCAGCCAAGAGTGGGGAAATAAGCTCTGCTGATAAGGATAGACACTTTCCAGTCTCCAACTTGGCTTGCTCATAACAACTTTAGATTTTACTATATCACACTGTTGCTGGCACTGTTGACAAACCCTCATTTTAGCAACTCTGCGGACAGCAAGAAGCCATCAGCAAAACACACCATGGCTCTCAAAACCAGCTTCAGAGCTGTGACCTGCTAGTGAATAGAGGTCTCTGTGAGAGCAGCATGACTCTGAATGAGTATACAGAGCCCCTGTGATTAATATTCATGATCCATACCCCAGAATAAACAGGAGATGCCAGTCTGATTCAAAGCTCTCTGAAATTGATGGAAACCTTTCCATTGACTGCCATGGGCTCCGGGTCAAGCCCCAAGCGTCCAAGTGTGTTTATACCTTTTAAAAAAGAAGGAATTCACTCTCCACGTGTTTCAGTCCCTCACATTTATTGTCAGCAAACCTCTAGCAAAAAAATGCCTTTCTCTGCAATGAGACTCTCACTGAAGCCAGTAGGAGCTATATATACAGAGACTGAGGACATAAACTCAGTGTAAAACCAACAGTGTTTTCTGGAAAGAATCTTGATTTTGAAACCACACAAGACAAAATTCAGTGATAAAGTGAGTGTTTCTTTGTAAGAAGTATAAAATAACTCAATATTTTGTATACCTGCAAGTTAAGAAGAAAAGTTTCAATGAGGCGCATTGAACCTTCATAATATGACATTAAAAAAGCCCACTCTTATAAACCTAATACCATTATAACCATCTTCCTTAAACATTGTAATTATATCCTCCAAGTGTAAGTACCCAAATGTTAATTAAATATGGCCACCTAAATTATTATATGCAAAGATTTTTTTTTTACGTATTAAGGAAATTTAATACTACTCATAGGTGTCTTTGTTAAATGCAGATTGACAATCAAGTTAAAGAATAAAACCTCATTTATTTGTATGCTACTTTATAAATTTTCTGAAGCCCAAGCCCTCTCAAAATAGTGTACAGTAATTGGATTAAAACTACTTTCAAATACTTTCCACCACATCTTTTACATGAAACACCTCTCAAAGCCCACAATGTCTATATAATGATTTTACAGTGATTATCAAAAAAAATACTAAAGAATTAAAAAAAGGGGATTGATATGGATCCTCCTCTCCAACCAATGAAATCCTAGCACCATACAAAATCTCATGATTTAAAACTGTGTGCTGGCTCTCCTTCTCTCTCTTTCTCTCCTTTTAATAACCAGACAAATTATTTTCCAAAGCATGACTGTTAATACAGATTGGTTTCAAGAGTAGTTTTTAACAGTAATTTTTTTTCCTGCATTTTGCTTCAAGAAGAAAAATATGAAGTAAAAAAAAGAAAAAGAAAAAAGATACAGGAAATAAAGTCCTAAGGTCAATTAACAGTGAGTCCCCACAGAGGCAAAAGTCGACATTTCGCGACGGATGGTACTGAATGGAGAGAGCTCCAGTTCTGTGGTGTACTCGTTGTCATTGTCATCACTCGTCACTGTTGAAGACTTCTGGATGCACTCGTCACAGCAGCAACAGCAACACTCCATAAAGGCCCGGCTGAAAGGTTTACAGAGGCAGAACAGGAGAACTGGGGTAACACAGGACTTAAAGAACAAAAGGAACTGACTAATGAGATGGAGGAGGTCCATAGTCTGTCGAGAGACCCCTGTGGACATGTAGGCAGTCACAATGTTGCAAATGTTTTCGGGAATGATGCAAAATCCATATAAAATGGTCAAAGCCACCACTGTGCAGTTCATCTGACTTTCCAGCTGAATTTGTCGCTTGTTCCCCCTTGTGCAGGCTTTTTCTGCCCTCCTGATTTTCCTCGCTGTCACCAGGGAGCAGGTAATAGTGAACAGGGTAGGCAAACAAAAATAGCAGCCAAAGTACCACCAGAGCCGTGCCCCATCGTAGGTGAGAGCCAGCACGTAGATGGTGTCGGGCAGTGCCGTGGAGATCTTCACCACGCAGCGCTCGCCGGGGGGGCTGCCGCTGTACTCGGGGTCCTCCCTGGCCAGCTGGCGCAGCACCACCTCGGGCAGGGCCAGCAGCAGGGCGCCCACCCAGATGACGGCCAGCTTGGCTGTCGTCGAGGTGCAGTTCTCGATCATCTCGTAATACATCTGCACGTTGGTGGCCGCACGAAACCGGTCGATGCAGAGAGCACACAGTGTGAATGTGGTGACTCCCAGAGAGGCCACCTGAGAAGGAGGAAAGGAAACACAGGTTAATACAGGTGCTCTCTGGGGGAGGAAAAAAAAAAAACATAGTGGAGAAAAGGGAAAACAAAATGAGAAAAAAGGGGCGGGGGGGAAAAAGAAGCAGTTAAGCACCATGGTGCTGAGCACCATCAAAAGAAGCATCAGACAGAACTTAGCTTCCACTGTTTGCTGAGCTATCATCCAGCATGCATTCCAAAAAAGAGTACATGCTTCTACTTTTTCGCCTACAAATTCTTATTCCAACTTGGATCTCTCCCGGAGATCCAAGCAAGCATCTGTGCAACACTGAGTGGAAAAAAAAATACAGAGGAATTGACTAAAATTTAAAACTAAACTGCTTCCTCCCCCACCTTTTTCTAAGGGGTGTTTTTCAGAAAGATTGGTTCCACCACAGGGGTTGGAACTTTAAATCAAAATGGGAGAGATAGGAGAGGCTTCCTTCAGCAGAAGTACAAACTTATGACCACATTGCAAGTTCATCATGCATGCAGGGGATCAAAACATTAAACCTTCTGTATCTACAAAACTCAGAAACCCTGGAGATTAGGCATCTACTGAATTGAGTAGGATCCAACAACTACTTTTGTGGACTTAGATTTTTAAGTGAAATTTTGATGGGATGTAGGTGCATAAAGTCATCCCCTACCACGAATTCAAAGAAATTGTATTTGAACTCCTCAGACTTCCAGAGCCTGTGCAAAATTAACCTTCACTATAGTAGTTAGGCTCTATATCACCTATAATCAATATTTCACTTAGAAAAAATTCAAAGAAAACTCAGGCTTAATTTCATAGCAAACATTCTGTGGAAGAGTGTACTGTAGGCCAGGAGAAATGGAAGAAGTTTCATTCTTTAAATGATTTAAAGATGGATTGGACAGAGCTGTCAATTATATACTGTGAGGAACAAGTACAGAGCAATGCTTATGTTCTCTAGCTTTAATAATCATTATTCCATGCATGAACAGAAATCTTGTGCTGTAATGAAACATCATTTCCTATCATTTTATCCTGTTTATAATTCAATTTCCTAAAAGAAATTTGCAAGAAGACTATATACATTTTGGCCTAATTCTATTAACAATAAATTCAACTTCAGTTCAAATTTAAAGCAGAACGCCCATTAACTTCAATTGGAGAAAGATTAAGTGCCCTGTTGAATTTTAATTCACTTATTTTCTTGGGTTTGCATACTTCTGTTATGCTGAAAATGTGTTGACGCAGAAGAAAAAAACAAAGTTAAATAATATTCCTAATAAAGGTAAAGAATACTTACTTTTATCATGAATGAACCATATCTGTGCAATTAACTGGGAAATCTAAAGTAATATTAAGCAGTTCGCTATCATTTTGCTTATCAAAATTTGATGTGCAATGCTATATTTAAATTTCACACAGGCAAATTTTAAGAAACACTTGCTGATTTCCACCATAATATTAAAATAATACTGTTTATGCATCTCTGAAAAAAGTGCTGCAAAGATAGATAGCACAATTATGCACAATTATATAAATGTATCATTAATTTCGGCCTTCAATATTTAATGGCCATATCAGATTGCTAAAATTGACTATCACTGAAAAATATTAGGCACTTGGGATTAGAACTGTAAGATGTTGGCTTCGTTGGAGAATTCTTTGAAGCAGCTTCCTAAAAGATGCAATAAGTAAGATCCAATCTCTTACTAATTAACTTGCAGAAATATTTATTAATGACAAGGCAGTACTGTAAACATCTTTAATAGGCAAACATATTGATTTGGAAGTTAAATTGTCTGACAAGACTCAAAGAAAGCTTGGTAAATACAGCAAAAAATAAAAACAATTAAAGAAAAATTAAATTTAAAGAAAAATAGTTACAGGGAAATCTTAATGAACAGGGATAAACTTCACTAATGAAATATGATTTTCCTGTATCACAGCTGAGAGTCAGATTTTTTATTTCAAGATTAGTGACTTTGTTTCCAAAACATTTAAATGTGTGTGCAGTCTTCAAATTTCTTAGTGACAGCAAAACCTTTCGCCTTAACATGCAACATGAATAACAAAAGGGTCAGGACTCAGCTTGATAGATTATAAGAGACAGGGAAATTTGAGATTTGGAAATGAATAGGGATTGAAATAAAAATCAGCAGAACAGAAGAAAACCTGAGTCTCTGTACATTAAGATTTTCCCTTTCAGCTCTCACGTGAGTCTCCCCCCACCCCAGCACACATACTTGTTTTGCTTCAGCATTTCATTGCAAACAGACTGTTACACAGCGGCCAAGACACTAAAACTCTGCAGCTGTTAGGGCTGGACTAATGAAAGAAGACATGTCTGCCATGAACAAACATAACCTACGGGGTTCCTGTCACATTAATTGAACAACAACTTGGAGGCTTAAATAGAGCAAGAGGAAACAACTAAGAATACTGGAAGGTGGCTTTGAAAACCCTCCCGTGGATTTACTGACGAAACGAGCTAAACAAAGCCGGTGTTTCCCTGGAACAGGCAACAGTTTCCTATTTTCTTTAGGTTAGCAGAGTTAGTGATGCCATGGAAAAGCTTGCAAAAACCAAACAAAAACACTCAAGTAGATGATCATGGATTCACTCCAGCTGACTTGCTTAAATGCAGCAGAGCAATTCAAGGGTCGTATTACTTACCCCACACAGCAGACTATGAGTAATAGCCAGCAAAAACAATGGGTGCTGCTCAAAACCTATGTGGGTGAGAACTGGGACATGCATTCTGCATGTTCACACAATTTCAGTTTAGGTGTGTTTCTTCATACCAGTCATACTAATAATTAGAGTTAAGCTGAAAGTGTGGAAGAATTCTGAGAAGTTTTCTTTTTTCGTGTTATATTGCCTTGAAATAACTACAGAATTAAGATCATTAATTTGACAGGGAGCCGGTAAAGCACAAATTAACAAATTGTAAAGTGGTGCAAGGCTGCACAGAGTTTAATGGTGCTCTTCTTGTAACAGCTGAGTGTCTGATACACTGTCGCAGTCTTAATTCCACCAACCTGGCAAGAAATGAGGCAAAGTAATGGCAACTCAGGCTCAGTAGTTTTTGATTATCACTTAGTTCTCTGGTTTATTTCCATATTGTCCCTCTGAAGATTCTCCTGCTGTCTCTAGACATTCAGGATGGCATCAGTTTACAACTTTCTCCTACTACATGAAATCAGAAAAGTCCCCAAATTTCCCACTGAATGACCATCAATCTGCTTTGAGGAAGTGGTGAAGGAACCCCTGCTTTAAGGCAATACCCATACCATTTGGGCAGAGAACTGTTGAAGGGATTACCAGCTACAGTATACACCCACAGAGGAAGACATTGTTACAAAAGAGTCTCTTCAAACACTGTTGCTCTTTAAAAAGCATTGACAGGGTTAGTGGGCACTGTGATGCCCCTTCCAAGACACTGGATAAACCTTTGGTCATTAGTTTACCAGCTGTTAATCAACTGTGTCAAAACCGATTTGGGGAACTGAAGCCACAGAGAACAATAGCAAACTCATGAAATGCTCAGCATAATTGCATCTGTTCTCCCGTCCATCCTTCCAACATATTGGTTTCCCTTTCACAAACTTCCGACAATTACCAAAATGTTCCCAGGCCTTTCCTGGCCTGCCCTACTTCTTCTTCTGGCTGTGGTCCCACAGCTCTTGGCCCTGGCCTCCAGGAGCAGAGCCTCTGGTTGACCAGCAGAGCAGTGTAGATGTATTACAGTGAGTTATGGCTGTGGAAATAAGACTGAATTTTCTCCCACTATTTTCTAGTCAAGAGTAATGAAAACCAGAAACAAAATCAGAAAAGGTGACTTGGGTGAAAAGATCAACAAAGACCAAATTCTGTAAGTGAATATAAAAGAGAGGTTGGGTCACTCCATCCAGTAAGACAAAGAGCAAGAAGTGATATTGCTGCTATCTACAAAAAAATCTATTTCGAGATACAAAAGTTACTTAAGCCAAAGGACAGTGAATGTAACAGAATGGAAATCAACCAGCTATGAGCAACTCCAGGCTGGAAATGAGAGTGACTCACTTCTCCATTCTGATGGATAAGTGAGTGGAGACAATGTAGACTAAGTTTACATTGAACAAGATAAAATAAAAGTGTTGTGAGAAGTGAACTCTTCTACCAGCTGAAGCTGAATTTTCTAAGACAGAATATATTTTATGTTGACAGCAAAGAGTTTCTTAAAACTACATGGCACTCTTCCTTTGTTACAACGCAAGATGGGTATTCAAAACATTTTCACATTGTAATGGGAAAGCTGAACTACAGAAGAGGTTGATGACTACTATCCAAGCCACCTCTATCAGTGACAGCGTGTAGACTCTTTATATCTATTCCTGTTATAGCATATAAGTGATTAATTTTTTCCTCAAGCCATTATAGTTTATAATTTTCTTATGGCTGTTCTACATCCACATCAAACTTCATCATTTTCGAGCACTTTTTTCACTCATTTCGAGTTAATGCAACATACCAGGGGGCTCCTGTGGATTTGTCAGTTTTGCCTAAGATAAATAAAGTTAGCACAGACTGCAATACTTTTTTTTTGTGCTACTCTACACTTACAGTACAGAGTCCAGTAATAAGACCAGACTACTGCAAAATAGAAGATCATCCCACTGCAAACAAATATGTAATATTTATCTAGATTCTGTTCTTTTAATTAAAAAGTCCCACTCTGCTCCCCAAAAAAAAAAAACAAACCCTAAAAACCAACCCAAAACAGTCATTATTATGAAAGAACAAAAATAAATAAATATCTCTGTATTTCTTACAAGAAGTGCTATTAAACATTAATGGCTTTATGCATTAAAATAGGGAAGAGCCACTCAGTGAAAACACTTCTGTGGTGTGGCAAGAATAATTTACTGGCTAGGAAGATCTGGGGCCAGGGTACTGCTCTGACATTAGCAATTACCTTAGGCATCCCAAATAAAAATCTACATCACCTATCTAAAAGACAAGATGGTAATTCTGAAATCTGCTATCATGGAGATGGCCCTACACACATGGAATAACAGGTATAATACTGCTGTTTCCTTTGTAGTACTATCAACACTCACATCAAGGAGACACAGAACACATACGCTTTATGTGATATTTATTCTTCTGTATATCCTAAGATACACTGTTTAGAACCAGAGTCTACTTCCATGCGCCGCTTTTGAGTTCTGCTGGAAGTGAAAGCCAACAGACTATCAGGGCACTGGAAATATTCACTAGTACACCACATGCTTATCCAAGAGGTTGGAAATATCACAAAACACAAAAGGATTTAATTTTTGTTCATTTTCCTATTTGCAATATACCATGCTACCATATAGGTATATTTGATTTTTTTAAACAAAGAAACAAGTGTCATTCTCCTCTGGGGATCAAGTTCTCATCACACTACACAAGAGACTCTGGCACTAATCCTTAATATTAACAATATGGAACTACTGCTAGAAATCTGCCTCTTCCTCATTTTGTGGGAAAACTCCTGTCATATGGAGAAATGACATGCCAGTGTTCAGAGCAAAGTCAGTGGTGCTGGGATCACAGATGCTGCCTTTTCCTCTCCACATATATGTAACATAAATATTACTGACCCAATTTTAAACCTACTCTGACACAAGTTCATTTCCATACTGAAATGCCACGTGCAAAGTTTAGCCAAAAGCAACAGCTTAGAAGACCCTAAGGACAGGGTTTGCAGAGGAAAGACAGACTGACAGAACAACCAACATGGCAGCTACTACCATTGTGCCATTAATACCTAAAAGGCAGAGATATATTAACACTTCTGTTTTAAATAATTATTCATTGTGTGATAATGTGTGATAAATACCCTGCTCAGGTAAAGATACCTGTAGCCATTGCCCTAGAAAACTCTCATGATGAAGCTTTGAAACTGCAAACATCTCTGAGTGTCTTTGCCTATGACCCAGAGGACTCACTGGAGGTTCAGGAGCACAGCCCTGACTAGACTCAAAGAAGAGACATAAAGAAAATGCTGCACATCAAAAGACACAGAAAAGACAGATAATACACAGCTTTTATAAACTCCCATAAAAAATGTATTTGCTTCCCTAAAGTGAAACTTAAAATGCGGATCTCTTCTGACAGCTTTGGAAGAGGCAGAGAACAGCCACTTTCTCTGTGCTTCTAACTTACCTCTGTCAAGTAAAAGAGAGAAATGGGAAAAAGCCTCACCTCAAACTGCCCTGGAGGACCAGCTCCAGGGAAATAGAGTAATTCATATTTCAGTCCAAATTGATCCTTATGCTTTCCACTAAGAATACTAATCGTGATAGCTTCCCTGAGCTGGAACCTGCCCACCAGAAAAAAGAGTTATGCCACAAATTCATTGCCAAAAAGCACATGCAGAAATTTGGCATCAGATTTCAAAGGCTTTTACTGTCAGCCTGCTCCAGAATCACACCAGTCTCATATGCATGATATGGTCCAGATGAGGACATCACAAACTTTGTTTTTCTGTTCGTTGTGAGGTGTATGGGAAAGGCAGAGGAGCTCATGTTTACAAGCACTGAATGCAGGGCTACGCACCATCAGCGGCCTCAGCAACTTCTTGCTCTATGCTGTGCTGCACAGGATGGTAAATCAGCCTCTGCAAACCCTCATGCTAGACCATTCGTCAATTCTAAATCCTTACTCGGCTAGAAGTAGCTTGATTCAATCTGTTGGCATAGAATGTGATGCCTACTTCCAATGACCCCCTCAAACACATAAAGCTCCTAGTGTAACCTCCAGGAGCAAAATGCATACAACTCAAGCAAACTTCCTTCTAAAGCCCAAAAGAAAGTTTCGAGTCCTACCAGACAGAATCCATTTGTCATCTTGTGCAAGTTGCTCTGGGTCTTAAACAACTTATTTAATCTCTTCATTATTGGCTTTCAGCATTAAAATAAAAAAAAAAACAACACAACTTCACATAACAAACAGTTGTAAAACGTTTAGAAGAAAGTAACAGTACAGATTTTGTCTACATTCATATTTCTTTCTATTAAGGCCTAGCATAAATCTGTAAGTAGGGAAACTGGAACTATATTGTTCAAAAGACCATGTGTGATTTAAACAAAAGCAAAAGGATTCCACATCAGCAAGAATTAGCCAAAGTCATTGCCTTTGTATTTACCCCATTTGTCATTTACCCCATGTTTCCTGATTCTGAGTAATACTGAAAAAAGTATATGAAAGACAAAATAAACATAGTGTAAACACTTCAGACATGCATGCCAAAAGCTAGACTTCTGAATCATGCAGAAAAGCGGCAAAAAAACTGATCAGAGTATTAAAACTGCAGAGGAGAAGCACATCTCCACACACCCTTACAGGCAGAGTAGCTGCATCAGTTGTTCTAATTCCCTTCTTAATTCCTTTTCAGTACCTTCAAAACTAGGAGTTACAAGTGGCCGTACTGTGATACAACGTATGGCTGAAATGACTACTTAATGTCTTTGTCACAGAAGATCTTTATTAGGTGTGGGAAAACTGCCCTTTAAATTAAATTTGTGGAGACATTCCACTGCTGGAAGCTCAGTCTTTACCTATACAAATGTGCAGGAAGATATAATAAAGCATTTTCCCCAGACCGTGTGTGCATATGTGTTATCACTGGCAACAGATGCTTTGTTGGAATTCTGCACAATATCCATTAAACAGTGCAAATAAAAATGAATTGGTCACAAGAGGCTGAACTAAGAAAACTCAAGGTATTTCCCTGGGATCACTTCAAACCTTCAAACAACACAAAGCATGCTTGAATTATGTTAAAATGCTGTGATCACCGCATCACTTGCTGCGGATAATCAGACATCCCCTGTTCTCTAGTTCTAAAAGTAAAAGATGGTATGACAGAAGATTCAGGCCAGTAAGAGTTTTTGATGCTTGAGATATTTCTGGATCTACAAACCTGGGTGAGACATGTAGTTCTCTAAACAGCATATGCAAAAACACAAAAAAGAGATGAAAAGCATAGAAGAAAGAGACACTTAAAAGAACTAAACACTGTGCAAACTTACAGAAAACAGGTTAAAATGTGTCCATCTTCAGGACAATGATTCTATTTGCATTCCAAGAAGGTCTGGAAACCTCTCCTGAAGATAGCTGTCTACAGCTTTCCTCTCAAGGAGCTAAGAAGACTTCACCCTTTCCCACTGTGCAAGAAGGAAATGGGCCTGCCCAGGTGAGTGACAAAGGAAAACACAGTGTTGTTGAGCTGTCAGATGAATGCACCGCTGTAAACAATCCTTGACAGAGCAAGGAGCAGCAGCTGCTCATGGGATGGATTTCCTTACATGCTCCACATCTGCATTGCTCCTGGTGGTGTCAGCATCACTGTGTAATGCCTGTGAGGTTAGAACAACACTTGGAAAGTGGTGAACCTTTGCTCTAACTGCCTTCTCTGCCTCAGCAGGGTCAAATCCTGATTTACAGGATGGTCCTTCTCTCCAGGCTCCAGGTGAACTGTGGAGAGTCATGATCCACTAGTGTTCAGTATCTGCCACTCACTGCTACGGTTTACAGAGAGGGAAATCCAGCCTTTTACTTACTCCTCTCAGGGTGATGAATATCCGAATATCCTTTACATACATGAGTATTACATTTAATGACCATTGAACAAAAAATATACAATTCTGGGAGCAATGAGGAACCCTAAGGCTATACCTCTTTATATCTGTACCTTAGATCTAAGGTAATTAAATTTCCTCGGGGACAAGGAAAATGCTTTACTTTTAGACACCAGTAATAATTAAGCCTAAGACAGGGACCAAGATACTGGTTCAACTTGACTGGACTGGTGCCAGTTTTTGAAAAAGACCAACTCTGGACATCCACAGAACTTTAAAGTTAAAATATAAGGTAACATTAAATTATAATTGGGCATAGCAGCAGCCGAATATTTTTTAGTATTTCAGTTTAGAACTTCAGCAACTACATTTCAGCTAAACTACTTTCAGTTTGACAAACTCTTTAGTGCGCAAAGCTGCAAAGCATAAGCAACTAATTTGCAGGAACAGTGTGGCTATGCAAATAATTTAAACTACTGATCTTTAATTAGAATCAACATTACAAAGAATTATTTCAGTTTTGCGTGTGGATGCACCAAGAAAGGTTTAGGAAGAATGAAATGTCACATGAAAGTCCTTGAAACACAAACTACACTATCTATTTAAATTGAAATAGTTACTTCTAAAACACTACTACTTACTTTATTGGTTAACAAAGCAGCCCCAGAATCCATTTCAGAAATTTTAAAGGATTCAAGCACTATCAGTTTCTCAATAAATACATATTTACTGCATCATGTCTTCTTCAATGCAAATCAATTAAGTGTACTCTGAGTTTTTCAAATGCAGTGGTATAGTACTGGCCTAGAATTCAACTAAGCGTAGCACAGCTCCACCCTTTGTCCAATACCACCAGTATAAACTGTATCACAGACGAAAGAAGCAGGGACAATTTTATGGCTACACACGTCACACATCTTTCTTAACACTTTCTTTAAAATATCGCAGTATCATTTGACAGTTAATTCTGTGTTGCTGTCTACTAACGTGCTGCTGAAACTGATACTCTGTGTATTAGTAACAGGTTGGGTATTTGAGGGTTTTTTGGGAGGGGGATACGGTGTTGCTTTTTTGTTTGGGTTTTTTCCTAATAGCTCGTTCTTTGACCAAGAGAATCACCAGTTGTTTCTTCAGTTCTCAGTTACAGAATAATGTTGAACATAAGGTTTCGGGAATACAGGAGAGCCAGCCAGAACTCCAGGCTACCACCCTAGCAGCAAGTCTCAGCGTTCAGATCCAGTAAATAAATAAAGCGGAGAACCTGAGCACTGCCGGCAGGACTGTGGCCAGCTGTTTGAGAGCTTCTTTGACAGAGCCTCTGAACAACTGCCAAGAAGCTGCAGTTTAAATGGAACTGGTGTCTTAAAAAAAAAAAAAAAAAAAAAAAAGCTAAATAAACGTGAGATCTGAACGCTGAAATATAAGATAAGAGCCCAGACATCGCATTGATGGTCCTTTCTACAATCACCTCCTTACAAGCTATTCCCCGAAGCCCTTCATCTGCTTTCCTGACTCAACTTCACTTTACTAAAAAAAAACAAAGCAAAAAACTTGGAATCTGATTCTGAGAGGATCATTTGCTTTTCAGGGTCACAGGGACCAAGGAAAGTTTGGCAGAAGTCGCGCGAGTGGCAGGAAGCGCCGGACGCACTCAGCTGGAGCTACAGAAATCCCGGTGCCGCTGTACCCGGTGCGGCCACTGCCGACTCCGGTCCCTGTGGGGCCGGGACGGGGCCCCGCTCCGTCGCAAGAGCAGCCGGTAAACCCGGACCACGGCGCACCGGGACGTCCCCGGGCCGGCAGCAATGACGGCGGGCAGCGCCGGCCCCGCTCACGGCTCAGGCTTGTGGCGGGGAAGCGGCGGGGACAGGAGCTCGGGGTCCACGTATGCCCACCCTCGGCCATTACCTCGATGTACGGGACGATTTTGCAGGAGAAGTCTTCTAGAAGCCACTTCTTGGTGAGCTCCTGGAAGATGACCAGCGGCAGGCAGAAGAAGACGATGAGGAAGTCCCAGAAGGCCAGGTTGGCCAGCAGGGAGTTGGAGATGCTCCGCATGTAGTAGTTGTGGCAGACGATGCACATCACTGCCATGTTGCCCATGATGCCGATGCCGAAGATCACCACGGAGAGGCACATGACGGCGTAGGCGCCGTACGACTCCTCGGTCAGCGGGTAGAAGG
>VZTD01001028.1:994974-1297642 GCA_013397725.1 Rhagologus leucostigma
ACGAACGGCGGGCCGTGGGAACGGAGGGTGGGTGGGAGGCGGGGGGGGAAGGTGTGGGCACCGGGGCGGCAGGGGAACCGTGAGGGCACCTTGCTGCAGGGGCAGAGGCCACGGACGGGCGCGTGTTCCCCTGGGAAAGCGCAAAACGAAGTAGCAGGCTGAGCGAAGGAGATGATGTTCACACATCATCCCGCAGTGGGATAGCATCAGAAGCGTCTCCACGGATTTCTTTCCTGCTGTGCACATTTGTGTATGGTTTTCTTTCTTGCATTTGTACAGTCAGATAAACTTCATAATTCTTGTTTCTCTGATTCTTATTTCTTTCAGGTGACAGCTTGCCGAATGTGGATGCAGTAACTATATAAAATTAGCACCCTTAAGGATTCTCCATCGCCCCTGCCAGTTGCCATTTTTTAGAGCTTTTGTGCAAATTATGCCCAACTAGTTTAAAAGTTTAATAATTTTCCATAAAGCAGTTTGAGAAGGTGTTGTGCTATTTTTCTTTGAAAAATGTCCACCCAGTAAACACAAACAGGACAAACAGAAAGTTTTTCCTTTTCTCCAACCATTCTCTCACATGTAGGTGAGGTGTAACTGTGGAAACCTTGAGGCGTTTCTAAGCTTACGGGAGTGTGTAGTAAGTTAGGCACTGCTGTGTTGCATGTCCGTAAATACAAGTCAAGCAATTTTCTTCTTCTTCCTTAGCAATGTAAACATAATCTCATGGAGAAAAATGACCAAGCTAATTTTAAGACTTCCTAATAAATAATAAATTTAATCTAATAAAGTTATCTATGAGCGTTAAAAACTAACTAGGAAATGTTAAAACCTACCAGGAAAAGAAGAGAATGGCAAATACATTTAACCTTTTTTCCCTTGCATTTCTCTCCCATTTGTTCCTTCTGAGCTCAGCTGGTGTATAAAAGGAGTTAATGATGATAATGAGCTTACATTTACAGTGCCTTTCTTCCTGAAGAGTCCCAAAGGGCATTACAAACAGATATGATAAATTCACTGCTTGTTCCTAAAGGGTACTAGGGATTATTGCTGCTGGCTTTTATATGAAAGGAGCAGACGGGAGCTAGCAGACATACTGCCCTTCTACATACTTCTGCAAGAAATATGGATCATGAAGAAGAAGGTAAAGCAGTGTTTGGTTGACATCACTGATCCTTTAATGGTGAGATAAGAACTGAGTTGTGCATAGGTTTTCCAGTGTCCGCATTTCACCTGCTTTGTAATGGAGAAAAGCTCTTTCTGAACACAAGGAAAGGTCTTATAAACTGTTATCTTTGTCACATTTCTTTTGCTTGATTAAGTATTTTGTTCGATGCAAAGAACAGCACATGCAGATAATTTGGATTTTGTTGATTGTATTCAGCCAGTCTTAAAAGGTCTTCTTTTGCTGGCTTTAAAAACTTTTTGATTTGCCATTTTGATAGTCTCCTGTTTACTGTTGCTGCCCTGTTAAATAGTGAAAGTTAGTGTCTGAAAATTGCATTTTTCAAATATCTTTGGTCCCAAATATTTAATTGAAATTTTGCTGCAGTACATAGAATTTATGAGGTTTTGTTTGTTTGTTTGTTTGGGTTTTTTTAGGAAAGGAGTTCATTGTGGAGATTTTTGGGGCTGATGGTGCACTCGTCCTATGTCTTTCAAATAATTTTGTTACTTTTATGATAAGGTCTTCATTTAGGATAAAGCTCCTACTCCGTTATTTTCTGATACAGCCTGCAGTTCATTCAGGCTTTCACAACTCTGTTAAAGAAATTGTACATGTTTTGACAGTCTTCCTACCAATTCATGCATCAACCTAGGAATGATCTCAAAAACCACGAGCAGACTTTTATATTTATAACATTTAAAAAAAAAACAAACAGAAACACCCAAAACATTTTTCTCTGTTAGATGGGGGAACTAAAATTCATAGATGTTTTTGCAGCCAAAATCTATAAAAGGAACACCAATAAACATGCTCCTACATGGAAAAAAAATTTGAAAGGCTTCCAAATACATTCATTCTGTTCTGTTGGTGTTCTATGATATTTCATCTATGATAAAAAAATCAATAGGCTTTCAATGCCCTGCACTGCTGGTTTTTTTGACATCTCTAGTATTCATTACCTGAGTAAGTAATACTGAACATGTTACTGTGTTTCAGCAAGAAGGGATTACTGCTGTTCTTCTACCTCTCCTCAGAGTTCATAGAATCACAGAATGGTTTGTGTGGGAAGGGGCGTTCAAGATCATCTAGTTTCAACCTTCCCGCCACGTACTTTCCGTAGACCAGGATGCTCAGAGCCCCATGCAACCTGGCCTTGAACACTTCCAGGGACAGGGCACCCACAGCTTCTCTGGGCAACTTGTTCCTCACCACCCTCACAGTAAAGAATTTCTTCCTAATATCTAATCTAAACCTACTGTCTTTCATTTTGAAGCCATTCCCCCTTGTCCTATCACTACGTGCCCTTGTGAAATGTATCTCTCCAGCTCTCTTTAGGTACTGGAAGGCTGCTTTAAGGTCTTCCTGGAGCCTTTTCTTCTCCAGCCTGTCTGGGTAGGAGAGGCCCTCCATCCCTCTAATTACCTTTGTGGACATCTTCTGGACTAGCCCCAACAGGTCTGTGTTCTTGTTATGTTGATGTCCCCAGAGCTTAACACAGCACTCCGGGTGGGGTCTCAGCAGAGCAGAGCAGAGGGGCAAAATCGCCTCCCTCAGCCTACTGGCCACGCTGCTTTGGGTGCAGCCCAGAATACTGTTAGCAATGTTCAAACAGTTCATCACTGAAGAAGAAAGAGTATGTTTCCCAAATCAACTTCCGTCCTTTTTGGTTTTGAACTACGGTGTGCTCAGCTACTTTACACTCGTTTCTTCTTTCTCATTTAGGCAAATTTAATAGGACAACTTTTTTTGTCTCTAAGAAAGGTAGATTTGTTTATGCTGTCTTCTTACATCTTACTGAATTTTGGTGTGTATTGTTTCATCATAAAAATCTGAGTTTGGAGCATAATTAGTGTGATGTGGTATCATTGGGCTTTTTATTTCAGACAGATAAACATATGCTAATCAAAAGGAGGAATTTTGTTGTTGAATTCAGTTTCTTATATGGTTGGGCCAGGTTCTATAACAATAAACAAATGCTGAAAAATTTGAAATTTAAATTCGAGGAATTTGAAGTTTAATTATAATATGGTAAGTTTCTTGTAATTAGTATTTTGATTGTGCATTTATTGACATCCCTTAGGAAAGCTTCTGATGGCTCCTGAGTATAGATTGCTCTTCCTGTCTAGTTTCACATTTTAAATTATAATGCTTTTCCCTTTCTCATTTGCTGAAGTTTGAGTTCTGTTTTAATGGATAAACGTCAGTGCTCATGTCACACAGTCTAAATAGATTTATTTGATAAGTTATCCTTGTTTTTAAAGAGAAGTTTCAGCAACTCTTCAATTACTATTAGTAATAAAAAACCCAAGTATCTATGTTACTTGAAAAACTGTGATGTGGTTGATACTCACATTGCTGCTTTCCTGTCCTATTTTATCCAAAAGGCAGAATGATATATTGTGTGTTTACCAACAATGATCATTGGAGTGAGAAGTCATGAATTGTTTTTTTAAGGTGAATTGCTTAAAGAATAAGTTATATTTATATGATGTGGAGGTGTGGGAAAGAGTGTCTGTTATTAGTGGATATCCTTGATAGAACATAGTGTAAGAGAGTGAAGGTGAAGCCAATGTGTGATGTCCATCCACAAAACCTCATACTATTTCAGTCTCTTCTGTTAGCATCATCCCTTTTACCCTTATGATCATCTTCACAAGTTTCTGTACAGAAAGTGCTCAACAGTAAAGGTCTCAATACTAAAGGTGAGATGCAAAGACTTCTTTTTTTCTTTTCCTATGAAATTAAGTTTAGTGAAAAAAATAAAAAAACCCCTTTCCTTCACGAAAGTTTAATTTAATTTAAAAAATTAACTCTGTAATTGGTAAGAAATGTAGAAAGGCAATAAGAGTCATATGGACACAAGTTAAACCTTTACAGACTTTGAAAGTGTTAGGTCATGTTCAGCCTAAGTGATTTTTCTTTAAGCATCCACCATGGTGAAATTCTTTTGATCACTGTGTTTCAGAGAATTCTTAGATACTTGTTCGTTTGGTTATTTGTTTGTTTGTGTGGGGTTTTGTTTGATTTGCTGGCTGCTTTATGCAAAATATTTTTTTCTATATTTACTGGATTATTTCAGTTCATTTGAATTGGAGCCATAAACCCTAAAAAGCACAAACTGGTATTCAGAGTTTCAAATCAGACTGCCATTGTGATACAGATAATCAGCATGAACATTGCTCCTGTGGGTCACTACTTGCCCTAGTTTGTTACTTAATGCAAAACTGAAGTTCAAGGGAAATTAAGAACTGAACTGTGGTGACTTCTTAGTTCTGCTCTGTGAACTGTGGAAGATCTTTGAGGCCATAACAAAGGTTTCACAGCTGGTGTGGGGAAACTGGTGGAAGAGCGGAAGTTCCACCATTTCCAGTTACAACTGTACTGAGAAATTCCAAAGCATTTCAAAAGGTTTTGGCAGCACTGCTGTCCTTGGGATGGCTGAGATTGCCCAGCACAGCAGCACCTCCTGTAATCCAGCCTGCAGTCCAGCCCAGACTGGGTGATCACATGTACCTCAGAGTCGCAGAGGCAGTTGAGTGGCATCTCAGTAGTTGGTTTTAAGCTGCCTTGTGCAGCTATAAAGAGAAAATAAGAAAATGAGAGGAAGGGGAGCTGAGAAAGACTGTGAACGACAAAGAGGGAGAGAAGTCAAGAAGGCTAGCAGAAAAAAAAGTCATGAGTGAGGAAGAAGAGATTCTCTTGAGAGAATGTGAGGAAAAGAAGAAGAAATTAAAGAATAAAATGGGGAAGGGAGAGACTATGGTATAGACACTGCCTCATCCCTTGAAATCATGGAGCAGACATCTTTAGATTATTTGTCCCTAGCCCCTGTTTTTATCTCCTGGTGTTGTGGTCCCTGTCTCTCCCTTCTGTGTGCATCTCAAGATTTTTCTGTACTTTGGTGTGCTAAAATGTATTTAATAGTTAACAATTAAAACCTTATGTTTTTTACATGCAGATGATTTTCTCCTTTCCTGTGCCACATTAAGCTGCTAAATATGCATCTTGGATATAAATTAACTTTTGTGTCCAATGAAGTGCACTCCAAACAGTCATATGTATCATGAGTAAGGTGTGTTAATTACCCCTTCATTCCTAGGCTAAGTGTAGGCCGTGGCTTTGACTGTAGAAGATGCTTGGTTTTGTCTGCTGTGGGCTCTCCCTTCTCCAATGCAGTAGCTTGGTGCTTCACTTTTTTTTTTTTTCTAGTTTAGACCTTAGTTTAATATTTTCTGCCACTTTAACATTACTCTCAGTAGTTGCATCTGCCAAGGTAGTTTACATATTGTTTACCTTTTTTTTGAGCTTATTAATGAAGTTATTAAAATAAGTGACAACTTCATGCCTTACAGTAGACCCACTGCCTACTTCCCCATAACTTAGTGCAATCTGCTGCCATTTCTCATCAGCCAGTGTTTGTGATCCTTCAGCCTGTTTTCAATTTACATGACAGTGCTTACATCCAAAGCAATTTGGATTCATTTTGGGAGATTTAGTAAGACACTGTATTAAATCCTTTATTAAAATCATGCTGTGTATCTCTCATCCAGGATTTTTGCAGGTCTATCAAAAAAGCAATCATGTTTCCTTGGCACGACATGTTCCTTATAAACTCATGCTGCTTATTGCTCATTGTACCATTATCCTTTGAATGTTTAGAGGAGTGTTTTGGAGTTATGAGTTTTGTTTCTTTTTTCTGTTTATTTTCTTTTTCCCTTCAGCAAATATTCTGTTCTTTCTCATTACAGAATATGCTTGAAATTAAACTCCTTGTTTAATAAACCACACTTCTTCCCTTTATTGATGTTTGAGGTTATATTTGCTGTGCTATATGACTTTTCAGAAATAGTTTTTGAGGGCTTACGCTTTTCAATGTGCACTCAGGGATGCCATTAACCTGGGCTAGTTGACTGGATACAACTGTTTTTCTTACTTTTGTGCTATCCATAGCAATTTTTTGTTTCTTGTCCTGATTTTGGCTAGGATAGAGTTAATTTTCTTCCTAGTAGCTGGTGCAGTGCTGTGTTTTGAATTCAGTATGCAAAGAATGTTTTTAATATGTTGATGTTTTAATTGTTGCATATTACTGCTTACTCTAAGTCAAGGACTTTTCAGTGTCCCATGCTCTGCTAGTAAGGAGCTGCACAGGAAGCTGAGAGGGAGCATGGCCAGGACAGGTGACCTGAACTGGCCAAAAGAATGTTCCATACCATAGAACACCATGCCCAGTGTATAAACTGGGAGAAGTTGCCTGGGAGCCTGGGAGCTGCTTAAGGATGGGCTGGGCATCAGTCAGCAGATGGTGAGTAGTTGTCTTGTGCATCACTTGTTTTTCTTGGGTTTTATTCCTCTCTTGGCTTTATATCATTATTATTTCTGTTTTTGGAAATATTTATCCATTCAGGTTAAGCACAAGATTTTATGCTTTGCTGTTGCTCATACAAGTTGTCTTCTACAGTTCATCTTTTCCCTGAAGAGTAGCCTACTGTATGTATTGTCTTCATAAGTAAACACAACACCCTAGGGAGAAGAGTTATTTAAAACTATGATAAATGTCATACACATTCTCCCTTTCATGACTTCTTAGTTCTCTGTTAAGGACAGATCCACAGTGTGTTAAAGTTGTAGACAGTGAATTTCTATCACACCCTTACTTGTCAAATGTCATATTTTGCTTCGGTTTAGAGTTCTCTTTTCTGTTTTGGTTTGGTTTGGGGTGTTGTTGGGGTTTTTTTGGTTTTTGTTTTTGGGTTTTTTTTCTATTTTTCTTTTTTTTTCTTTCGCATTTCTGTATCCCATGATGAATTGATAGGTTCTGAAGGATGACAGGGAATAAGGAAATCAGCTAACTGCATCTCAGCAGCTGGTGGGTTACTTTTTCTGCATTTTTATGTTATGACCTTGTGAGAAACATTTCTGCAACTTCTTGTAGATATTCTGTATTAGAAAAATGTCTGTATTTGTTTCAAAGGCTGAAATCCTTGCCTTGTCTCTTGCATTGTTCTAATTTGTCAGCATCTATTAATGAGGATATAGTATAAAGTCACTGATAATGTCAGCAGGTCATTGAAGAGAAGAAGCAGTCAGGGATGGCAGCTCTTCTGTCACTGGTCTTATGAATCACGAATGTCCTGGACCACAGAAAGCATATGAGGGGGTTGGTAAAAGCTGCCTGTGGTGATGTTAAATTAGGCTGTGCTTTTTCTACCTAAGTAGCATCAGCACTTATCTCTGTATGGGTGGAAACCTCAGTTTGCTGCATGAGTTAGTATATTCTTCTCTTAAAATCATCAGTGAGTACCCTGATTTAAGCAATGACCATTGGTACCAGAATATGTCTGTCAAATAAAATATCATCAGGAGGCACTTGTTATCTGTGCCCAGTAATAAATTCCAGGATACTTTTTATAAGACTGAAAATATCTTGACACTGAGAGCATGGTCATTTCCCGTAGCAGAAATGTCTTCGCTTGAGTGGTAAGTAAATTACTTGTACAGTGGGATACATTTTTGGCTGTGGCTGTTCTTTGCTAACCAGGCCAGCAAAGATACAGAGAGTTAAAGTAAATTTCCTTTTAGCTACTTTGACTTTAAAGCTTCTAGAAACTGCTTTGAGGTTCAGGAATGCTTACAGAAATAGTGCTCTGGACTGTTATCTGCAGCCCTCTTTCCTCCTGAGGGGTGTCACAGAGCCATGCTAGATGATGTTTGGCAATCAGCAACTTTCTTAAATCAGGGAAAACTCACTTGCCTTGTTTTAGCTGCTTTTTAATATGTGTAGTTCATAGCACAAGGAGACCAGAAAGAAAAGGTCAAGGATCCAGTTTGATCACTGTAAAGAGCTTTAGAAATGTGTTATTGACCTCCCAAAGAACTTAATTCCATGGAAGCCTGAACAGCAGAGAAAGCCATATGTTTTCTCAAAGAAAAATATATTACTGGCTGGAAGAGGTGATTAAAATTGTTTTTAAAAATAGTAATTCAAATTTCCAAATAAAATAATCTTGAATCACCTTTTAAATAACTATGGTTTGAACAAAAGCTAATGGCAATTATTTTTCTCTCTACCTTTATTTCCAGAATGAAATTTAAGGGTTATTATAGTCTAACTGTGAAACGAATATTATCTCTTTTGATAATGCTTTGTTTTTTTTCTTAGCAGCCACTGTGAAACTGTATTTCATTTGGATGCTGGCAAAATGTTAGCTTCCTGTAGAGTGAAACACATATGCATTTCATGTGAAACACATGTATCTTATATGAGCCTGGTTGAATTCCATGTTGCTGTGAGCTAAGGCTTCTGCCACATCCCCTCCCACATTATAAAGATAAAGAGCAGCAAGAGAGATTTATGTGGAGAATTTTCAAAATGTATTTAATTAATATTTTAAATACAAGAGGGCTGTGCTATTATGTTTGTGAAGATCCTTCTGTTTTCAGGCTGAGCCTGTCTGAAAAGCACTCATCGTTCAGCTCAAGTCACTTGCTGGAACATCACTTAAAATGAAGGGCTGCTCTTTCTAACCTCTTGCAAGGAAGGCTTTACCAGAGCCAGAAAACAGAGCACAACCCAAGCTGCCAGCTTGTTAGCGTGAGAATCCCGCCTCCATAGAAGTCTTTGGATTAATGACTTCAGACAGACAGATGTGAGACTCGGAGGCCATGTGTGGGGGAAGGGGTTTCTTGTCAGAGGGCCCTGGAGTGTTCTTGGTGATGAGAGTAGCTTTATTCCCTGAAAAATACAAGGTGTTGACTGAGCAACTCTGAAGGAAGGCTGGCAAAATGGAAGGAAAAATATAAATATTGCAGGTATCTTTGTGCTGGAAAGTAATGCCCAGCAGCTGCTCTGAGTCCATCCAAGAAAACACCCTCCTTTCTCTGTGCTTACTGTAAAAATCTTAAGCTGAGTTCTCCACATCTGAATACAGTAATGTTACCAATGCGTCGTTGCTAATGGAAGTGATCCGAGTTTCCCATGAGCCATCACTGCAGGAAAACTGATTTCTATGGGGTAGAAGATTTTATAAGCACCAGATCTGTCATAGCAAATCCATCAAGACTATCCCCTGCACACTAGCCTTCCTGCTATGCTATCAAAAATAAATAAAATTAATGAAATCTAAACGTCTTCATCAAGCCCTTATAAATGAGGGAATACCCTGTGGGGCACAAGTTACAGGATGTGCATTGTACGATAAAATATTTGCATGTTCTGTGACATCTGTAAAGTGCAAGAGTCTATAGTCTTGAACAGCATTTGGAATGCAAGTGTGCACACAGAAGAGGCAAATAGAAAAGTCACACAGTATTTCATAGTGTGCTTATAAAATTATTGTGGGAATATAAAAATGCAAACCACTGATATCCTGAAGTAGATTTCTTTACATATTGTGCATTCCAATTTAATATTAATTACATTTTTGTAACCTGTGTGTTGTAAGTGCACATATGCACATGCACTGTTTCACAGAAACACGTGTTCTGTCATACACTTATTAAAGTATATGTCACACTTTCTATTTTGTGGTGTATGTTAATGTTAAAACCAAGAAAGTAGAGGCATATTTTCAGTCTAAATTCATAACGCTGGGAGTGGGTAAATGGGAACAGATGTGATGTAGAAGGAATTTTATTCTGGAGGGCTGTCATAACAGAATTAAGCTATCCAGCTGACTTCATTTCAGTGGTAGAAACTTTCAGCAGTGGGTGGTGTATGAGCAGAAAGTCACACCAGTTTAGAGCTCAGTGAATATCTCTTAAATATAGCCAAAGTACAGCCTGGTGAAAGATTTAGAAATAATAAGCAGCAGCTGATGCAAAAAAAAAAAATTGTTGGTGGACATAATGTGTCACACACAATAGCCCATCACACTGAGATAATGTACAGCTGCAATGACGTCAGCTGCCCTGTCGAGAGCCCTGTGATGGGGTCTTGGAATGGTGCAACTGAATAAAATAATAACAGAGGCTCTGTCAGTGTGTGCAGTGTGGCAATCGGCTGGAGACTTCTGAGTACCCTCTTGAGACGTGTGACCTCCACCAAGAACACGGATCTATCTTCTCAGGTCTGGGCACTAATAACTTCTGATCCATTCCGTTAACTGTCTTTCAAAATTTCCCATGGACCTGGCCCTGCAGCTACAAGGCCAGGAAGAGATCTTGCATCATCAGCATAATGGTGGTACTCTGTCCTGTGTTCAGTAATGATCTCAGCCAGAGATTTCGTATTTACAGCATGGGAAATGGGAAAGGAAAAGAGCCTTCAAGGGTGCCACATTTCAAATTCCTTTACTCTGAGACATAATTATCCAGCAGAGCCAGTTACCTCCCATTTTTCAGACAGCTGGAAGAGGAAGGATGCTCTTACATGTAAGATCTTGGGAAATACAAGCTCAGTAGCCAGCTCTGAGAGAGCTTGTTTAGTGTGCCGTTGAGTAAGTGCTTCAGCTGGCCACCCTTTGGTCCTTATTTACAAGAGGATCACTATTTCTGGTCTTCTAATTTTCTTGATATTTCTAGACCCATGGGTTGACACCAAACACCTACAAAGTATCAAACACACAATGTTCCAGTGCTCTTTGGACCTGTGTGCACTTCCAAGCACGCAGTTCTTGCATTGCATGCAGTTCATTCAGATGAACAGTGAATAAGACTGCTGGAGAACAGCTTTAGAAACACCAGCCATTTCCTCTGTCTGCTAAAAGGAAATATTAGGGATTAGATATATTATTTATTTAAGAATCCCAGGAAAAACTAAACAATACTGAACTTCTTGAGGGGCTGAAGAGGTAATGACAACTGTAATTAATGCTTCCCTCAATTTTAATTCCAGAGTTTTTCCACTTTCTAGAAATTGGCAAAATCGAGTAGGATTATTTGCTGAATTTTTAGGTCATTTTCTTGAAAAGTGTCTGGGTAGAGCATTAAGGAAATTATCTGTTCTTTTTATCACTATGAAATGCTGACACCTGTTTCCTTTGGAAGCTCTCAAGCAGAAGCTTGAGATGTATTGCAAAAGGGCAAAGAAAGAGGAGGTTCCCTTTTATTGTTTCCCTGAAACCTTATTCCAGTGGAGCTGTCTTTTCTCTCTGCAAGCGACAAGCTGTGCCCTTCACTCTTGATGGTGTAAGGGCAGGACCTTGAGGCAGCATAGGCTCATGACAGGGCTGTATTTGGAGTGCTCCCCTCTCTTTCTCTCTCACACACGCACTGTATTCTGCCCCTGTCATACCCTGTCAGGAAATTTCTCTGTGTGTCTGCTGGTAACGATACCAGTTGTTAGTCACTGGAGACAGGGGAGGAGGGAATGCAGGGGAAGCCAGAGGAGGTGATGCTGGTGAGCACTGCAGCACGGGTGTGTGGGCTGTTCTGCGTGCCCTGCTGGAACTGCGAAGGCTCCATTCGCAGCAATTCCTCTAACCCTGTACCTGCTTCGTACAGTGAATACACACTGAAATGGCTTGTGAGCAGTCAAATATAAGATCTTGCCCCTTCTGAGCAAAATGCCTCTTGATCTCAGCCGTATATGCTGCTAAAGGTCTTTTTCTTGGGTCTGTATGATTGGTATTCAGAAAGAGAAAGAGAAGGGAGTGGTCATGGCTGTCAGCATGAAGGAGAAGCAGCAGGACCCTGGCTGCAGTGAGAGGTGTTTAAAAGTCTGAATGCTAACATCTCCTACAGCACTTCCCTGAAACAGCATCCTGGATAATATAAGGGAAGCCTTGCTAGTATTTTACGGACCAGCCTTTTAAATGAGTGATTACACTTTCAATCTAACATGTTATTGTTTCTGATTACCGCTTTTTGATGTACTTCTATCCTCTTGTTCTGAAATGCCTGTTGTATCAGACTGACATGGACTTAAGAGCTTACTAGATTATCAGAGCAAGTAGACAACAATTGAGAAAATTATCTATGCTATTAATACAGGAATGCTATTATGTTAATTGTGTATTCACAGAAGAGCCAGAGGGCAAATATATTGTACCTTCATATAACAAAGTGTTTCAGCTGATGCTATTACTGATTGTCTCTGAATTCATACTTTTCAGAACACTTGTGCTTTTTTACTTATGTGTTTCACAGCAAATTTCTAAAATTATATTTGGTGATACATCCTGCTACAAACTGTGCAGGGTCTGCAGTAATTTGTTATCCTAGAGAGTCACTGTCAAGTTGGACAACCCAGCTCAGAGAGGCAGGACTTTTAAGAATGGTAATGTCATTTCATTAGCATGTTCCCTAATGCTTTCTTTTTTAAGGAAGCTGCTTAGCACACACAAAAGCACACAAAATTATGAATGCTGCATTGCCTCTGTAGCAATATGTCTATCATATTTCTGCTGTGACATGTTATGTCACTCATGGGTGCTGGTATATGGCTCTGCATAACTGAGACACCCAAGTTCTTAGTTTTTCTTGCTGGTTTCTCCTGCCATATATAAATCATAACAAGTGTAGGAGCAGCTCTTTTCTTGTCTCCTGCTACCAGAATATTGCTATATCTGACATCTTAATATCTAGACAGTGTAAGGGAAGACTAGAGAAAGCATTCTTGTCTTAAACTGCTGTGGTGGGATACAACTGTAGTATCCTCTTCTCTAGATCTGGGAACTGGAGAAAGATCTTCAAAAAACCTCATTCTCCAGCAATTTTCTGAGTTAAGTAACAACTGTCTCCAGACACTTGTGAGGCATGTTTATAGAATTCTCCAGCAAAGATCTCCCAGCCTCTGTGGAAACAGCCTCAGAAAACAGGATTTTTGCTTTATAATGAGATGTTAAAGGAACCTGTTCTAGTTTACTTGAAGGTGATGACCAAGACCGGAGAGTGTAAGGACTTAAAGACCACAGTTACCTGTCTCAAACACTGTTTAGGCCGCAGAAGGACTTTGCCATGGGATAAGCACAGAATGGAGTGGCAGGGTGGCTCTGGGTCTGAGTCTGGTAAGGTCTGTCCTGCACATCCTGGGTAACACATCCAGACAAAAATTCTCACTGTGGCAAACTGTGTAAAGAACCAGCTGCTGGTACACATATCACTACTTAAACCAAGATCACCCCAAGTTGTGGGACAGATGGCACCTGCGAATACCAAGGACCACTGAAGCCCCCCTGAGTGTGCCTCCATGCATACCTGAAACTTGGACTGTAAGTTAAGCCACCAAGACAGGCGCTTGAGACAAGATAAAGGTGGTACTGTTGCCCAGGTGTTATCTCAGACCAAGGGGGAGGTTGACAAAGCTGGGGAAGAGGAATGTATCACTGATAATGGCAGAATTTATGGGACACAAGGAAACCCAGCTCAGCAATTGTGCTGAAATTAGCTCAGACTAATTTCAGGGTAAAAGGTGATTCTGGCTGGGGGAGATAGTGACCACCAACTCACGATTCACTGACTCAAGAAACTCGCTGACTCACAACCCATCAACTCAAAAGAAGAGAAACACTGAGCATGGGACAGTTTAGCATTAGAAGTGAGGGAATCATTTAGCCAATAGAATAAAAGAACTGTGTAGCCAATGAGCATTAATTCCTTTGTTTGCTGAGATCTATAAATGGCAAAAAGTGTTGAATGACCTCAGGCTCCCTACCACCAAGAAGCCCAGGGAGAAGAAGGATCAGTGAGATGTTGTTGGATGCACAGGTACTGACTTTCTTTTGCTTGATAGCTCTCTTTCCCTGCCCCCCCACCCCTGTTTCTTTCTCTCCCTCTCCATCACATTTTATTGTTAAATAAAATCTGTATGATTGACTTTACCATATGGTCTCATTTGCACATTAATTTGGGCAGAGGCATTTCTCAACAGTCAGATCGTAACAGAGAACAATCCTGAGAGAACATAATACAGCTGCAGAAAAGTCTTTCCATTCTACCTGTGTTTTTTTTCCTGAGGCTACAATAAGTTGAAAAGAGATAACCTCTCTCTTAACAAGTAACCAAGGGTGTTTGAGGTCTTCTGGAAGATGCTCCTACTTGCAGCGATTATGCTGTTGAATTTTTTGCCTGAAATGTTTTGTCATGATTGAAAAAAGAACTAAGGAAAAGAAGTCTGACATAAAAATGCTAGTAAAATGTGAAGGGAGGAGTAACATGTTCTTCTCTTTCCCTGAGATCAGACCAGTTAATCCACAAGGACTTTTTGAATACCACAGCACCTTAGTCAGAATTAGAGTGAGACATTTTAACCATTTCTGCTGACGTGTGCTTTAACAAGAGAAATGTTTCATGTTCATCAGTTCTAAAGAAATATACTCACTTCATTGCAAAACTGATGAAGTTTGAGTACCATTAGCAATACCCATCTCTGAAAATCCTCTAAGGGTGCTACTGTTACTGCCATTGAAAACTCAGCAATCCTGCTGTAACAGCATAAAAATTAAACTGATGAGCTGCAACCGAAGTGTTTAACAATGAGATATCAAGTGAACTATTCAAATATGCTGCAGCATAGCAATTCATAGCTGTAACTAACAGAACAGGTATTTGAGAGATGAGTGAGAAGCATGCAGTGTGAATGCTGAGGCGGCTATAATGGATGGCTGAAGAAATGAAGCAGCAAAGAGAAATAGTTATTGAAGGGACAAAAGATTTTAGTAGCTCTGAAGTTGACAAGGAGTAGTGCATTAAGTGACTCATCCAAACCAGTGGAAGTTGATGGTACTGTAGTAGTAGCAGACAATTTTTCGATTATATTCTAATGGTTAAGATTCTTGGCCAGAAGATCACTGTTTCCAGACCAGTGCAGCTTTTTTCTTCCTTTGTGTAGTCAGGAATGGGGGAATTTCAGGAACACAAAGGAAGAAAGAGAGGCTCCAGAAATGAGGGCTTAGACACTCATCTTTTGAATTACTGGTTAGGAACTAGTAGCTTCCATGGGGAAATAACAACCTACCTTCAGTTCCCCGCTTGGAGTCATTCAGATGCCTATCTCCTGCCTACTTGGCACCCTAGGGCCAGAACCTTCCTGGCAAGCAAGTGAACATAACCCCCATCTCTGCTCCCCAGGGTATTTCTGCACATTCGATTCCCTACTCACTGAGAAGTGATCCTGAGCAGCAAGGGCAAAACCTGTGCCCCAGAAACCTGCTGGTGACTTGGCAGTGGCTGAGCGGTTTTCTGCCTATCCATCCACTGGGAGGAGGAAGCTCTTTTTGAGCAGTACTGACAATATAAGTCTTAATGTGGATAGAAAAGAGAAATTATTTGGGGTGGAGTGTATGAGATACTTTGTCAGCAGCCCTCCAAAATGAGGAGCTGCAATCCTGGCAGTCCAGAAACTCTGGGAATGATGGAGGTCTGCTGAGCTCCTGGTGTTCTCCTGAGGGTCCATTCAAAGATTCAGGTATTTGTTTCTAGCTTGCACGCGGAACAGTACCCTGTTACTCTAAATAGGCATTTCCCAGAGCCAGAAAAAACATACAAAAAAGAAAAGGATTTGACTGATCAGACACTTGATCTGACACTTGTTTGTTCCACTGCCTCCAGGCTATTTTTCCTGTTTTTCTGAGGCAAATAACCATGAGTGAAATCACAGCCAAGATGTTCAAGTTTAACCAAAAGGATGGTGTTTTGCAATGATATTTCGTTTTTAATCAATCTTGTGCCACCCTGAACCTGACGTATGCAAAGATTATTCATTCTATTGCTGTTATTGCTTCAATTGACGGGAGGGAACAAATAGAGCTTCATACCAATATCCAGCAAAAAGGATCCATGGCTTTGAAGCCCTGAAGCTCTTTTTTCTGAGCCAAGAGAAACTCCAGTACAAAAGTGAAATACAGAAGAATTTGTTAAATTATATTAATCATGAAACTGAGTGAATTACAAAAATACTTGCAGGAAAATACTGTACCAAAAATGGTACATAAGTATAAGTTTTATAATGAAAATATTGATTATGAATCTGTCTTACAATAATATAACACTTTTTTTTTTCTCAGTAATGGCCTTAAAATGTAAGCTTACATCAAAATTATTTGTATATAGGTAATGGGTATTATTAGCTGGTGAACAGAGTAGATTCCAATACAGAAGCAAGGGATGGCTATTTCTGTACCCTGTGTAATAATGAATTTTCATGTTTTTCTTCAACAACATTGTTCTTTATAGATAAAAACTGAGCTTTAAAGGGGATTCTGTAGGCAATTTGTACTGGTGTTTGTAGCTGTTTTTGCAGGTGGATAATTTGCACAGAAATAAAAAGCCTTTTAACATCTGTAAGTACAATTACCCAAGAGAGAAAAACAACAGAGAATAGGAGGATGCCATTCAAAATTGTGACTATTACTGTATAACTTCTTCTTTCAGTGTGTTCCATAACAACCGTCAGTCAGTATGAAAGTGAATCTGTTCTTTATCACAATTCTTTTCCTCCAATTTGTGTCCAAGTTGGCTTGCTGAGATAAACTGGTGGGCTTCTGGCACTCACATTTTCCCTTTGGAACTTAAAGAGAAAATAAAAAAAGATTAATTTCTAAAAAAAAACCCCAAACACCAAAAAAAAAAAAACAACCACACATAAAATTTCTTTAACATTACAGAGCAAAAATGAGAACAGAAGAAGTTATATTTCAGGCCTGCCAGTTTCAACAGTGTTTCCCTAATTTGAAATTGCACTGGTTCTATGAACTTGAGTCACATTTAATTTTTTTCTTGACCTTTTGTAGAAAGAAGCAGGTGTGAGGGAATAGTCAGTTCCCTGTGTACATGTTATACTGATGAACACAATCTTAGGAAGGTAAGGCGAGGTTGGGGTGATGCTATAAACACCGAGAAGTTATTTTCCACTCCTCTGCCTCCCATCCAGAGGGTGATCAGGGCTTTTCAGAAAGTGTTTAGCTGATACAATCTATCCTATTGTGATTTTCAATTTACAGTGCAAGTGATTGACTGATGTTGCTTGTTAATGTAGTGAATATGTTTCTGTATATGTTTCATCTGTGTGGTTTAGGCTGTGTTGAAATTGCATCAATTTGCAGTATTAACTGTTATGCAGCAGAAATAGAGCCTGCATGGAAATTTGAATTGGGAACTAAATGAGCAGATGCAGAGATAATTCCAGCTGTCACTATTAATATTTCCATTTTTTTTTTTTTTAATGCATACTTCTCCAAATTTAAATACAAGTTTGGGGCTTTGTGTGGATAAAGAGGCATCCATTTTTACTCAGATGTGGCTCACCCAGGTACCAGATAAGCTGGTGTACCCACAGAGCACACCAGGGGTGCCACGTTCTGACTTGCACAGAAGGCACTGGCTGCCTGCCCTGCAGGAAACACCTGTCATGTGCCCAAGCAGTTGTGTGCTACTGATACTGCAGATGAAGACATTACCAACACACAAACAGATTCTCCTTCAGCCCTTTGTGACCTTCCAGCTCATAGTTTAAGGGCCCCTTAGTTCATTTTCCCTCTGGGGCCATACCAGCTGAGAAGGCACAAAGCTGGGATGGAAATCCTCTGCCAGATGCCAAGAAATAGGCAAGATTTGGTAGAAGAATTCTATGGGGTTTTAACATTATATTTTGTTTATATAGACAGAAAAAGAGTTTGGCATTAATGTCATCAAATGTGTGCAGACATCTTTACCTATAAACAGACCTGAATCCTCAGCTAAATATTCCTTCCTCCCTAGATGAGGTGGGGATATAGGGCAAAGCAAGTGCTTGGAACACATTGTTCGGCTGAAGATCTGCAGAAAAGAAAATTTCCTCCATCATTATCGTCTCATTTATCTGTTTTAATTTTGGAGACAAGATGAAATATTTCCCAGGCACCCCTAACCTACCCAGCATAGCTGCACTTGCTGCAAATTTCTCCTTAGCACACTGATTTTACAGATCTACATCCTAAAATTTGTAGGGAATAGCTCCCTCCCCTGCAAAAGATAAGGCATTACTGCAAGTCATAGAGGACCAATCTTGTACTTATTCCCTAAGTGTTAAAGGGAAAATCAGCACATTTAATTGGATTGCAGTGGTAAATTGCACTTGCTGATACATCTGTACAGTATTTACTATGTTTAGAGTGTCTAATTTGTGAATTGTACTCAGACATCTAGGTTTTAAATTCATTTACAAATATAAGACTCTTTAAGAAACACAATAGAAACAGCTCATTAAGGAAGTTTTTCCCTAGAAAAAAACAAACAAACTTCTTATAAACTTATGTTCTCTGGTTAGAGGGCTTATACAGTCTTTCAATAAAAAGAAGATAAAAGAAGCATCTGTTTCATAATCATCATTTAGACAGTATAATAGTGTCAGAATGCAAATACTACAAGAACTGCAGATGCTGGGTCAGTCCTCAAAAAGTATTTGATATCCAGGGCTTTGAGAACAGTGTAAGATTAGCATATACAGAGAGAAATCTTTTCATTAAAAAATCGCCCCAAAGCCCTCAAAACCCCACTTTCCTGCAGGATAAAGCTTTGGAGTTTACTTTCATGAACTGTAATATGTCAAGTGTTTGCAAGAGAATGTATGAGGTACCACAACAGATTATGCATTCTCTGGAAGAGGTATAGCCTAAGAAGAAAATTAGTGGGTTTACCAAAGATGAAAAGTGATTTAGATAATATTTTCTGTTTGCATTTGCTTAACTGGTATTTTGAAATATCCATACTAATTGAGACCTCTGGGTAAAACAGCAATACAAATAATAAATGTATTGTAAATATTGATCAAAACCCTCTTCTTCCCTTGTCCTAGGATTAGAAGTATGAAATGACAAGAAACATTATAATAGACTTTAAAAAAAAATAGAATTAATATTTACAACAATAAACTTTTATGTTGTTATCCAGTAAATTTGTAAAGGTTTTTAAATGGGTGGGTCCATCTGTGGTGGCACGAAAGCCTGCTCATTCCAGAATCAAAATGGTCTCCTTCTGGTGCAGAGTGGGCAGAAGGAGTAAGACGCTTGGATTTTAAAGCTGGATGGAGACTTTTATGTGTTGACCTTAGTTAGAAATTAATATAAATTTGTCACATCATACGTATCTTGCAGGCCTAGTTGTAGAACAGGCTATTAACCTTGCTCTATAGCACCTACTGAAGAGTCCAGAATTTTTACTTCCACTAACATGTTTCTTTTGGTTCTGAAAGTATGATTATTAACAAGCACGTCTTTACCTTTAGCAATACTCACTCTATCAACTGGTAAAACACATGTAAGAAAAATTGTCAGAAGAAAACTGACTATTGTAAGAACAATAAAAAGATGGTGCTGTGCTAACAGGTGTCGGTGGGTTTACCCTGCCTGGACACCAGGTGCCCACTATGATGCTCCATCATTCCCCTCCTCAGCAGGACAGGGGAGAAAATAAGATAGAAAAAAAAATATGGCTTGAGAAAAAGGTAATTTACTAGAGGAAAAGTGAAGATTGCACATGAGTAAGCAAAAGGAAAAACCAAAAGATTTTATTCTCTACTTCCCATCAGCAGACAATGCCTGGCGTCTTCCTGGGAAGAAAGGTTTCAGCACCACAGTGGTTACTCTGGAAGGATAACATTGTAAATAACAAATGCCCTTCCTTCCTTCCTCCTCCTTTCTCTTAGATTTCATATTTGTTATAAAGTATGAAATACCCTTTTGGTCAGTGTGGGTCAGCTGTCCTGATTTTGTCCCCTCTCAAGATCTTGCCCACCCCCAGCCTACCAGTGGAGTGGTGGAATGTTGGAGCGACAGCACGGATGCTGTGCCAGCGCTGCTCAGCAGTAGCCAGAACACAGCGGTGTTACCGACACCTTTCTAGGTCCCAGTGTAAAGCTCAGCACTGTGGGGGCTCTGGGAGGGAAATTGCCTCCATCTCAGCCAGAGCCATACACAGGTTACATGTCTATTCTCATTGCCTTGAGAACTGGCTACCAGGCAGGGTACAGAGTACAGAGCACTTCAGGTCTCCACCTGTCACTGCTGACATCTAACATTCTCAGCCTTTCCTTTGCTTCCTGATGAATCTTTATGAAGATGGAATAGGAATCCAGATCACAGTCATTACCAAACTATTACTGGAATATGAGAAATAAACCTGGCAGAACTAGTAACATGGGGTTCTAGATGCACTGGCTTTTGTTTTCTTTTCCTTTTTTCATTCATCAAATACTTTAAAACCTGCAAATACATTTTGGTTGTTGCTGGCACTGTTTTGTTGGGTTGCACATTGTACTCTGGAATCTAATTTTTCAGCAACAATAAAGGGCATAACCTTACTGAGACTGATTGTAATGCCCCAGATTCTTTCAAATTACACACTGGCCCACAGCTGAAGACAGCATCTAAATATAAAAATATACACATATAGTGCTTATCTTTCAAAGATATCCCATTAGATATCCCATTAGCAAAGACAAAATAGTGAGAATAGTTATTGATATAAGAAGCTAGACTCATATTACAATACAAAGCAAGACTTCTAAAGTAAGATTGAATAGGTGGATATCCATTTAGTTTATTAACTATAGAACAAATACACTATAGTCTGAAGAAAAAAAGAGAGAATCTCATTAAGATTATTATCTTCTTTTGCATTATAAGACCCAATATTAAGCTTTATCGAGATATGCTGAGACTTACAAGGAGAATCTGAGGTCACTTAGTTCAGTTTGGAGAAGAGAAGGCTGAGGGTGCCTAATCACAGTCTACAACTTCCTCAGGGGGGACAGAGCCGTTGATCTCCTGTCTTTGGGGAGCTGCAACAGGATGCGATGAAATAGAATGAAGAAGTTCGGATTGAATATTAGGAAAATGTCTCTCATCTGACAAAAGCTGAGGAAGAATATAAGACACAGCTCTCATGAATAATGTCCTTTGATGTGGTTTAGTGGTTTAGGGGTATGCTGTGCCAGAGAGGTCATATTTCTTATTAGTCAGGAATAGCCTGGAAGCAGGAACTGCTAAGCAATTAACTGGAGGTGTAGATCCCATCAGGAATTAAGCACAGGGAAGCTTTTGGTGAAATCCCACTCTTCCTGAAAATGAAAGCAAAACACACTTATTGATTTCAGCAGCATCAGCAATGTATTGACTGCATCATTTACCAGTTCACCAGCCAGTTTGTCCTTGATCTGTTTGCTTTTCTCATCCTTAATGCATCCAGTGTGACTATCACCTCCCATTTCATGCTAGAAAGGCTATGCAACCAGCAGCTTTTTCAATCCACAGGAGCAAAATGTTGAGAGTTTCAGTGATGGCCTAAAATCATGGCTCTATTGATTTAATGTCTCCTGCAGTGAGGTGGTGTGGTTGCAGTGGGTAACACCAACCTTGTCAGCAAAGCAATTTTCATTGCTTGTGGCCTATGGGACTGAAAAGAGTTAAAACCGAAAGGAGAAAGGTGAACTTTAGAGTGATGTCACCCGTCATGCATTGCCAAATAAATAATTCCCTGTGACACTGTCGAGATTTAGGACCCAGTAAAAGGAAACGTGGGCTTGTGTCATGACTGCATTCAACTAAAAGTTGGTATCTTCTAGTTGCTTTGTTGATGGCAGCATCCAGAAAATTCCTAAATGTTTAAAGGAAAAATGAAATATGTTATGGATTTTTCACAGTCTTCACACTGGGAAGAGTTATGTGCAACATTAAGCTTAAATTGATTTTCAGTGTTTGAGCACTGGTCTGGACAGTGAGTCTAATTAGTATCTACAGTTATTTAAATAGCAAAATTGAATGCCTAGGTTGCAACAGTTTTCATTTGGTTTAGAATTATGCTTTGTTAAGGAAACTCTTCTTGTGGTTCTGAGAGATGAATTTAATTGGGAACCGTAAACATCAAACAAAACTTGCCTTTGCTATTTAAGCTGTCATAGTTTTGCCCGAGTACTCAGCTTAGAAACAAACAATGAAAACAGAAGCTGAGCCACAGAAAAACCCAGCTGCTGTAAAGCACATCTCGTGGGAACCATAAATCTATATTTATAAAGAACTTAAATTTGCTATGATCCTTTGTCAATACGTTTGGTTTTTTGAGGTCTTTTCCACCAGCTTTGTGCAAAGCAGGCAGAAAAAAGGCCAGAGTGGTGCCTGTGGATCGTCAGAAAATTCAAACTCACTACAGTCTAAATCAGAATTCCTTTCTTCATCCTATGTAAGGAAGTTATTTTGGGACTCAACAACTGCTAAAATGGGTCCTGGGACTACTCTAGGTCTCTGCTATTATGTTCACCCAAGAAAACCATCCCACAGGAGCTAGCACATGATACATTTACCAGTTGACTCAGAGAAGAAAGGTATCTGTCACACACTGTGTTGCAATCCTTAGCTACTAGTTACATTTAGACAAAAAATTATGTGTGGCTATTACATGCTCATTTCCTTTCAGAGTGAGAAAACAAGACAGATTTATAACTAAATGTGTATGACAGACTTCTCACCTAATCCTTCAGCTTCTGAATACCCTCAGTTCCCAGTGAGGTCATGTGAAATACAGGAGTTATAGCACCTGGCAAAGACGTGAAGAAAAGACTATTCAGGGATTGCAAGTTCAACAGAATCAGTGACAGAGCTTTGGTACAGGGGTCACACCAGGGAGATCACACATTTTCCTTACCTTGTGATTGCATTCTGAATGAGTCACATTCAGGGTGTGGAGGTTTTTTCTCTGCACAAACCATTATGGAGTTATAATAGTAGCAAAGTGTAATGTTAGCCCCTATGATTTGAGTGATGTTCCTCTAATTTGCAATCTCTTAATTAAGGTCTGACACGGCTCAGCTATTATTTACACTTATAGTGGTTGGCCATCTGGGCTTCACTAATAAATAAGCACTTTAATGGCTGAACTACTTAATAAACCTTCAGTGAGAGAAGACGAAAATTAAGGAAATTCTTTCATTATGAAAATATGCTGTGCCATCTAATTGTTCAAAAGCAGATGTCACTCAAATTCAATTAAGCTGTTTAATGACCTGCATGCTTATTACTAACTTGATGGAAGGTTTGACACAGTTAAAGTAAATACAAATGGCTGGCATGATTTTATCTTGTCATGTTTCTGCTTTTTGCTACTTTCCCAAAATATCCATGTCAATCTGTGTTTTTTTCTTATGATATATGATAAATTTGCATTGTCTGGTCTGAAATAAGGGCTTATGAAAATTTTTAACAAATATATTTTTCTTATTTTCACTTCCAAATGTGTAGTTTTTGTCTCACAAAGAACGTGTCAAGTTATTCAAATGTGAGGTGGTCATGAATGTTGTTGGTTAGATAGACAGCCAAGCTCCCCAAGCAAGATCTTAGTTTAGTGATTTAACTTCTTTTGTTAGTGACAGATTGGGAGAGATATTAAGGCTGCTTTTTCTCTATAAACAATGTCTTATAACATGCCAAGCTTTACAGCATGTTAGTGAAATCCATATATAAGTTCCTCCTGGTTTGTTAAGAAACAGACATGCAATATTCCCTGATTATTAAGATGTTATTCAGCACTTCAGATTTCATAATGTGCTTCCATCTTCCTTGTTTCCCTCATCCTCATTACTTTTTTAATTAGCTAATTAATGCTTAGTACTTATTACTTATAAAATTAAGAATGGATTATCTTTGTTACAAACTTAAATCCATGTTGCAGACTTCATGGCCACACAGCTTTCACGGCATTATGAGGTGGCTATTTCAGTTATTCCTGACAGTAATATGAAGTTGTGTGGATGACGTGTAGCTCATCCTGGCTCTGAATGTTGGGATAGACTTAAAGAAGTTCTAGAGGTGTTGTGCTTCCCACAGCCATGTGTACATGCCAGCTGCTGCCGTGCTACAAAACTTCTCCTCACAGAGGTCACTGCCCGAGTCCTTTCCTTGGCCTTGCCATGGGCAGCTGGGTCAGCTGCATCTGCCCAAAGCAAACATCAGTAGGAAATGTTTAGTCCTGCACGGGAGTGGGAGAAGGACTAGAATGGCTTTTTTATAGATCTGGTGCAAGTACCTGTTTATTATAAGCAAATTGAGTTTTTCACATGTGTCGATAATTCTGAAACAATGACTTAAACCCAAGAAGAAATCCTGAAGTGAATGCTAATGCAGATGCTCTGGATGGACCGCTTCCTGCAAAGGAGTGGGAAGAGAAGCCTGTCCTTCACACATTGATCTCAGATCCAGGATCTGATTTCCAGACTCCGTGATGGGAAGCAGATGACCTGGGAGCCCTGGAGGCCCAGAGCCACCCACATGGTGACACAGCCCTAGAGCAATAGAGTCTGAGAAACAAGGCTCTTCAGCATCTGGTGCTGCCAGGCAGCTGGCAAGGCTTCAGCTGAGCATGTCCCAGCAGAAGGCTTTGAACAGGATGCATTTCTGCAAAATGCTTGCATTTAGATTTGTAATTTTTCATTTTATAAAACAATTTTAAGACTGCTTTTGCCACATCCCAGCCTACATTTTTGCTGTGTCAACAACTCACAGTAGAACTTACGTCCATTTCTCTCTCCTTGCAGGAAGATGGGGCTACCTGCAAAGCACTGCTCTACCCTCTAATTCTTAAATGTGTCCCTGTGTTTCAGAAAGTAGCGAAAGGTACTTTTTGAGTAAGGGTTTTGCCACATGTATTTTGAGGTCACTGCAACTGTTGGGTCTTTTTAACTGTTAACATTTTGGTTTGGAACTCACCCCATTTGTGCTTTCCCATGTACAGAAGTCATCCATCTGTGTTAGGAACTAGGTATATTTATTTACCTATCAACGTACTAATAGAAAAATTGGAATTGTGAGCACTTTATAGTTCAGACATGGCTAAAACTTGTGACAGGAAAAAAGTTTTAAGTTGCTCTGGAAGAAAAGAGAGATTTTTTAAAATTTTAATTTGGAAACATGAGAACATAGCCAAGCTAAACTTACTTGACAACCAGGTACCAGAGATTTGCTAGAAACCTTTCTAAATAGTTAAAAAAATGCAACAAAATAAAGAGCAACAAAGTCAGTGATTTCAAAAATGTGTGTCATTCTCCTTCTCATTTCTGTGTCATGGTCATCATCTGCATTTACAAGTTCTTTTGGAAGGTGAATCACAAGCATGTAAAATATGCTATTGTACAGGTTAGAAAGCAAACCAGTGGGAGACTCAAAATCAGAACTACAGTTTAATAGGAAAATTAAAGTAAATGCAATAGTACAAAACCACTGACAGAGTCAGGATACAACCTGGCACCCTGTTGGTCAGGGTGGTGGTAGCGGTTCGATTAAATGATGGCTGCAGTCCTCTTGAGGTGATAGATGTGGTGCTGTTGAAGTGGTGATCCTGTAGAAGGGTCTGGTCTTCCTCTGAAGGTCCAGGGGTGGTTATGTAGCTCTTGTCCTCTGAGAACCCAGTAGGTAAAGCTGCTTGTGGTGTTCCAAACCCCGGATTATATCCAGGTAGGAATGCTTGGTTCGTCCCCCTGGGCGGAGCATCTCACAATGGGCTGATGTAATTTTATGAGTCATGCAGTGAGGCTTGATAGCCCAATAACAGAAGATATCGCTCTGGAGGGAGTTATCAGGGATGTGTCATGGAAGAGATAAAGAACCCTACCCCACCTGGTTTTAACAGATGGTGATAGAATACACACTTTTGGTTACATCTTACGTTGTAACCTAAGACAGCTATTCTCTTTTCCTCCAACTCCTATGCTTTCTCTGTTCTGTACAGTTTATACTTCTAGGATGTTTAGCTGGTAAAATTCTACTGAATTACGCTAGGACAAACATTTTCCTTAAGAAAGTTCCTTTTTTTCTACGATTAAGTTCTCCTCATAGGTGCTTGTCTGGGCGAAGTCTCACTTACGTGGACTCATCTGGGCAAAATCTCACTCTGTGTGCTTCAGAGTTAAATGTAACATGAGCCTTTTCCTAAGGCAAGGCTGGCCACATCTTATAAAAACGATGATCTCTGCACCAAATGCTGTGATTATTCCGCAAAGGACTGAGTCTTTCACTTGGGATATTTCATAGGACAATGGACACGTCCTGCCAGTGCTCAGAGCTGACTGAAATCCATGCTGGCATGGTTAGTACAGTTCTGAGCTGGGTCTGTTTGTTCATATTCCTGTGGTCAAAGTAAGGATGGTGTATAGCTTGTGCAGCTCTGTACAATACTGTCTTTTTTTTCAGTCTGAAAAGAAGGGCTGATATTATCTAAGGATATTATATTAAAAAGGTAGTCTGACATTAACAGAGACAATTCTGAAACTTGAACAGATCTCCAGATGTCCTCCAATACAACAGCTTTTAAAAAATTAAATACAAATACTTTGTGATATGCTACCCAAGGACTGCCCTGTCCACTTGGTCTTTCTAGCTGCTGCTACATGTCACTAAATGCTCATCAGCTAATCCAGTTAAAGATGTTACATCCACCATTTCTGTCACTTATTCCCACTCCTTAGCTCTGATAACTCAATTTTTCATGTGACTCCTTTCACAGGTGCATTTGTGGAATAATGCAGACTAAGTGATCACTTTCTAATGTTTCTTTTTAAGGAAATCTTTTATTTTAGGCCAGGACATTTAAAACTTGTTTGGAGAGCTGCCATGCTCAGATCCAGAGGAGATGATAAACTTTTGGAGAGGGGGTGTAGGAGAACACAGCTGGTACAAATGTAAATCTGGAACTGGATTTGCTGCCAGTACATTAGCAGCTTGTGTGGAGAGAGAGATGCTCTCCTCTAACTCACTGTCATTTAAAAATTGAAAATTCCCAGTTGAGCTTTTTAAGCATTTTTTAATGGTGAAATTCTCAATATTCAGAAAGGATTTGCAGAACAGGACAGTCAGGAACAGCTGCCAGGCTCTTAATGACTTCTGGAAGCAAGAAATGATCCAATAGGTTTTGGTGATGAATGAACCCAAGATTTATTAAAATGAAACCTCTTTTCTCTGTGTGTTCTCAGGACAACCCTGCCTAAATAAGAGTAGGTAAGGGGAAAAAAAGTCATATATTTCTATTCACATGCTCCCCATTCATCTGTTTCATTTATGAGTTGCATCTCATGATAAGCACATACAACTTGCAACAAAGACTGTCTCCATATGCCTGTCTGTGAGGGACACAGTACACATGATTCCTAAGTCTGGCTGTGGTTACTGGCTAGATTGGCTTAAAAATTATGTGTTAGTCAGATATTTTCTGTCCATGAAGATAAAAAAGGAAATACTTCAGATGTACTTCTAAAAGATAATATGTTTTCTCAGGCTGAGGTCTTACTCTTTTAAGTAAATTGCAATAAAATATAGTTGCTACTGTGATTTTCCGAACATATGTTTTCTGACTAATTATTGTTCCCTTTCAGCTTGTTGTGTCAGAATTAATTTTTTCTCTCCTGATCTGTGTTTGAATCTCACTTGATGGTCTCAGCTAAGTTTGAAGTATTACCACAGTGAATTAAATTGCTCTATTGCTATGCTGATTAAAAAAGAAAAGAAAAAGGAAAAAAGAAGCAAGTACAAATCTTATGTCCCAAAGAATATTATATCTAGCATGGTTTTCATTCAGGGCTGTCATTGCTTACTTCAGATACTAGCAATTACTTCAGATGTTGGAAAATAGTTTAATCTGACCACTTGTTTCATCCACCTGTCCTGAATGAGTATCTAAATTTACTGGTACACCTTGAAGCTGCTTCAGTTTCATAATGCTCTTTGTAACTTTAGTGGCTGAAAAAAGTAGTAGCTGAATACAGGGACTAACCTGCCCAGATGATAGCCACTGCCTCAATAAACAATGCATAGGTTTGCACTCTGGAGTTTGCCTAAGTGGACACATGGCTAGCCAAATGAACGAGCCTATGCAAAACTTATGCAAAACAATCAATGTCATCCTTCTCTTGGACAGCACTGCAGGACTCACAAAAGATTTACTGTGCTTGCATCTATGCTTGTCTCTTCTCTAAAGCAAGTTTTTGGTTATCATTTTCAACTTGTGTATTGTGGATTTAAGTGGATTTCCCTTTAAAAGCATCCTGATGCCGCCAGAAAAATAACGGTAAACATGAAAAGCTTAAACATCCTCCAGATATATGCCAAAGAGATTCCCATTACAAAACAGAGGATAAGTAAAAGGCTCATGCTAGAAGGTCTGTCGTGAAGATCTTATTTATATGGAAAGCACTTCTTTACAGTATCTGCAGATAATAATAATAATAATAATAATAATAATAATAATAATAATCATTATCATTATCATTATTATTATTATTATTATTATTATTATTATTCTTCACAGATTGAGAGAAATCTGTGAAGAATCTCTCAATTCCTTCTTTTACATATTGATAAATAAAACAACATTTTCTTTCACTGAATACACATACTTTTGGGGCTGCAGTACTTCCAGTACTATTAAAAGAAGAGATGTGATACTCATTTGCTCAATTTTTTGAAGCCCTTTCCGTCCAGTTGCACGTCTCTTAGTACTAGACAAATTAATAGATAATAGTGCCACTGCCTGAAGCACAGCTGGGTAGAAGTGCTAACAGATTGTCTAATTTCTAAGGGGTTGATTTAACCTTAAAAATGTGGCTGTGGCTCTGCACTATACGAAACAGATGGGTTGTTTGTACAATTAGGCCTTAAGTGTTAAGTCCTTCTCTTGATTAAATGCCCAAGCCCTCTATTACCAACTATCAGTTAAGGTGTGTGTGTGTCTAGTACAGGAAAGGATATAACCCTGAATGTTAAATAATGTTTGTCAGACAGCTGGGGGCAGAAGGGTAGCACACTGCACATTTCCGCACCATGTTATTGCTGCTCTTAATTTGTGAAATCAAACCATTTATGGATCATAACCAAATTTATTTGTGGTTATCAAAATCCCACATCTCATCAAGGGCCTGACTCTGCTCCATCAGCGAACATGCCAGAATTTTTGGATTAACAACTTTCCAAGTTATTTATTATGTTGTCAGTTGTCACGCTCTTCTCTTTAACTAAGACCAGGACATCTCAGGCAGCAGTGGCCAGACATCAGTGTCTTAGTGCAAGCATCTGCTCCTGAGCCTGCAAAGTTAGAGGCTGTACTGGGCATGGGTACACACTCGTCCACACATTTCAAAACTGTTCAGACACAGCTATTGTAAACTGTGATTTAATCAGCTGCTTCTATTTTGAACTTGTCAGTGCTCTCTTTTAGATCTAGACTAACTGTTGTATTTTTTAATATATAACCTCTAAAAGTGATTTTGAGGACCAGCAGGAGAGTACTGATATATTCTTTGAAAACTGATGATGTTTTACACCGAGGAGGTGCCAGTTCTTTTGGGATCCCAGTAAGAAAGGCATTGACACTCAGAGCTGGTTAGATGATTTATTAAATATGGAAATTGTAGGGGAGGTGACAGCAATCTGAGTCCCTTTTGAAGCTGGGAAGTGCAGCTGCTGCAGAGTCAGAGGAGCCCCTCCTTGTGACAGCCCACCATACAGTGTTCCACTGGAGCTGGGGTTTGCCAGCTCGGCGTTCACTGGCATTCCCAGGTACACGCTCATCTGTCATTGACAGCTGTCAGGTTTGGAATCTGGACTCAGCTTTGAAGAGTACGGGGGATAGTGCACTCCAATACTCTTACCCCAAAGAGGTGCATACATTATTTGAAATGCACAAGATTAAGGAACTACACATGTAATTATGGCTGAATACATGCTGAATACATGGAAATTGGTTACTTGTGAATTTGTTATGTATACCTTGATCAGTTATGCTATGGTATAAAGCAGCTGTATGGTATCTATAAGAAAAAAATCACTTTTCAATACAGTGCCTCTTCTGGGGCCTCTGCTCTGTTTGAGCAAGTAGTCTAGTTGTGCTTTTCATCAGGTTAAGCTTTTATTTGCTATTTGGTGTAAGTTTCAGATGAAAATTCTTTACCAAAACTGAATTACCAAAAGCAGAATATATCACTGTCCCATTTTCCCTCGTGTCAGTTTCAATTATAATTGATTTCCAATTCTGATTTGCTTTGTTGCACGTGCTCTTGACAGGAGTATTTGGTACAGCTCTGTGCTTTCCTGACACATATTAGCCAATGACCTCGATATTTAAAATGAGGCTTGCGTACCTTTGCCGTAGCCATGAACAGTTGAGGGTTCCCTGCTCCGTCACATCACATCACATCACATCACATCAGGTACCTCTTTACCCAGACTGAAAAGTAGGCCAGACATTCACATTTTTATAGGCCTCACAGCAGAGCTAAATGAGTTTTGAAAACTATTGCTATTTTTACACTGCCTTGATAAGCTTGCTGTGAAAAGGTAACCCTAGAAGGTATCACTGTGGAATATCGTCCTGGCCAGAAAAAACGATCTGATGTGAGTAGGTCCTGGAACTTGGTGAATGACGAATATTGTAATTTTGCCAATTCTTTTTCCATACAGTTTTTAAAGGATGAAAACAATTTCCAGTAACTGGACCCAGAGGAATTAAACTTGTTTAGAAATATAATTGTGAATTAGTCTAGTTAATCACAACAACAGATTGGAATAATATTCAAAATGTTATTTATTATCAAATCATATAGAGCATGACAGTCAACAGATTTGCATTAGGATCTGCAAGGTAAAACATCTGATTTATAGAAGTGCCATGTTAGATATTTAAGGTTCACCTCTCATTCCTCATTGTTCCTTCATGTGTAACTTCTGACCTTTCCCAACCCTTCAAACAAAGCTTTTGAAGCTTTCTTTTCTGCTTCTATTTCCTGCAAAAAGGACCCAAGCCACAGCACGTTGCTAAACAAATACATTGACTGACCTGTAGGGAAAAAAACAATTCTTCACCCTTCTCCTTATTTCTACGGCTGTTTGGTTTACTCTCAACAAAACAGCCAATAATGGAACCAGCCGTTTCCCTTTAAGTCAAATGCAGTTTTCTGGGCAGTGAGACCTTACACATGTCATGGCTTAATGGCAGTCCCCAATTCAGTGCCCCCACCGAGACTCTCCAAACCTTCTGCTCTCTCTCGCTCCCCCATTTCCCCCTCTCTGTCCCCTGTAGCGGAATGGAGAAGAGAGTTGGAGACACAAAAGGCAAAGGTCAGAGGCTGAGATAAGAACAATTTACTGGAAACAGCAATGAAACAAGAAAATGAACAGTAACAGCAACAATACTAATGACGGATGGTACAAGAAAATAAATTATGCACATGGTAAAATCCCCAATAGTAGTCAATACCAGAGGGCTCCCTCTGTCACGCTTACTCCACTGCAAGGAACCTCCTCTCCTCTGGAGAGAGTCCCTTCTCCCCACCCCTGGCAATGATGTGAGATGGTACAGAATAAGCTCTACACCCCAGCCATGCCCACTCCTGGCTACTGCAAAAAATTACCCCTGTCCTGACCAGAACCAGGACACCACAACACTGCCTGTACCAGGGTACCTCTGCATGATGGGAGACCACAGGGCAGCACGTCTAGATGGCCTTTGAGATCTCTATATCCTGGGCTTATGTCAAACACAATCACTCCAATGTTCCCATTTTTATTAGTGGGATTTTATCCCTTTAGCATAGTAAATATGTTAGGAAAAGTGCATCCTTCAAGATGGAGTAGCAAATGAATGTATGTCAGAGCGACAACATTAAAGACAGCTGGGTGGTGAAAGCCCCTTACCCACCCCGTTAAAAACAATAAAGAGCCCCTTTGGTTAACACACACCCTGTGAGTGACCACATTTTTCTCTTCAAACATTGCTTCAGGGGGACAAGGGCTCATTTGCAGACAGAAAAAGAAGAAAATAAAATCTGTAATTAAATCTGTTCAAGCAGCAGATTTCAGTTTCAGTTTTGCTGCTCTTTTAACCAAAAAATTCAAGCAGCAATTTATAAACTGCCATCATCCAGAGAATTCCTTTCACTGAAGTAACACCTCTGTAATTCAAAGCTATCTGATAGCCGGCCTTCGAAATTACAGCTGAATATGGACTCAATTCTAAAGGTGTAGCGTGTACAAAACTGTATTTTTTTAGCAGTGTCAGTCCACAGGCTGCATGCACAGAGTAGAAGGCACAGAACAAATTTATGCTTAAAACTTTGTACAATAGAACAGTTAATGTAAAAAAAACCAAACAACTTTTTCTTTGATGGCACATATTTCCCCATTCAGCATATTTCCTCCTAGTTTACTTGTAAAAAATTCAAATTAAAATAATCTACTAGATGTAGATTTATTCCTAGACTTTCAGTCTACTCTGCTTATGTAGACAAATGGTACTCAAACAGCAGTTTTACGGAGACACCTCTGTAGGCAGGTATCAGAGTTGCAGCAGAGAACAAGGAAACACATTGTAGCACATTGTTCTGGGGTGAAGTCCACCCACAGCTTTACCACAAATATGAATTCATGAATTATAGCAGAATTCTGCTCTACATTTTTCAAGCACTTTGGATCTGGTATTCCATTATCACATGAATGTTTTCCCAAACCATTGTTCTTACTGGGAATTTCATGTATAGGAAATGCTGTGAACAGGAGCTGCAGCAAATTGTCTCATAAAGACTCTCTGCTATCACTTGTTTTTATTACTATCCTCTGGAATTGTTCTTTCCTTCTGTCTCCATCTTATGTTGTTTTTTCATTTCCAATTCTTAACATTCACTGCACACTTTGAATAATACTCAAAGTAAATTCTTATTTGGATTTTTTTTTCTCTCCTCCACTGAATAAAATTTTTTTGCAGTCATCCCATTCCACCTGAAGAACTTGAACATATATATTTCCTTTATTTTTTCACAACTCCATTTAAATATTTGGCCTTGCCCTATATGGTAGTATCCCAGTTCCTGCCAGTTTCACATCTTAATGCAATGGCTTTGGCCAAAAAGTGACCTAATGTGCATAAATTCTCATGATCTAAAACACTATGGGGTATTGAAAGGCTAAGCACTCATCCCTGTTACGACAATAAACTCTCTTCCTTCTGTTGCAAACCTCAGCTTGCATCCTGTGGGCTCTACTGTCCTTCTTACAATCCCACTTCCTGCTGCTCAGTAGCCAAAGGATTACTATTAACCTAAGCATTTCAAAGCCTTGTCTGTACATCTCTGGATCCCTTAACTGCAAAGACTGATGAGGAAGTTCAATCACTACTGAGCAGCAGGTCACCTACCAGGAATGCCTCATTGTTTCTGCAATATGTTATTTATTTACATTCTGTCTTTCCAACTGGAGTTTCAAGAGTATGACACATCCAAGAGCTTAAATTCAGCTGAATTTGGAGAGACTTCCAAAGTCTTTAAGTTTTTAAATTTCCTTAAAACACAGACTTCAAGGAGCAAAATTACACAGGCATCCCTAAAAACACTATTCCAAATCTATTTTGTTTTCTTTTCTTTTTTCTGTGAAAATACCTTTTTTCTTTTTAATGACAATTTTCTCACTTTTTCTACACTTATCCTTGTAGTTGGAGTGCGGAATGGGTTCATGTCCCCTTATCGGTCTTTTATAGTTCTTTTATTTTCCCTCACACCTCCTCCTTTTATATTCAGATATTCTTCCCCCTTGATAATGTTGCTGTGTGTGATATACCTCACATTCCATGCATATTTTCCATTTCTAGTAGGAAGGTGATGTTTTGATTCCGTTTTCCTGTATGCTGGGATGTATGTGGAGGAAGAAAGATGTGAAACCAGCAACACATGCCTGGAGTTCTTGCTGGATCTTAGTGTACCAATATTAACCTGATCTCCTACTGGTTCAAATTTTGACAGTCTTTAAATACATATTTCAGTAATTTAAAAAATATTAGAGTAGACATTTGAACTTTTATTAATGTTTTAGAAACTGAAATCACACACCTGGTCACGAAACTCACCAAAGGAAATAAGACTTTTATTTGTAATTAAGAAAATTATAAGTAATGGCTAAAAGTCATTGCTGCCTGAGACACTCATCTTTCAGAAACCAGAGCCTGCTGGTGCTGCACGTTCAGGACACAACAGTCTCAGGATTTCATCCCTCAGCCAGACACTCACAGCTCTCAGCACTGACCAGGACAGGTAACCAAGGTCCAAGTCTCACCTCAGTGACTTCCACTGCTCCTTACAAAGGCTACCAATGAGACTCATTTTCAAATGTCTGTCCAGTAATTCCTTCCTATACGGTGATCTTTAGTATGAACAAATACATAATTATTAATTTATTTCTATGCATCATATTTAGAAAGAGAATTAAACATGTGCATTTCAATCCAACAAACTATACATTCACTTGGAGCATTCACTGGATGAAGGCTACTGATGGCAAAGTTTTCACAGTTATGAAATAGAAACTAAAAGTCAAATACAAGAAAAACTTCATTATTTGGAGAAATCTTTATTAAACATTTTAATACAATATACAATAGTAAAAAGAATCATGTGATGCATATGTAGAGTTTTTAGGCAGAGATCTCAGTCAAGGCATGTGGTGAAATTGATTTATTTTACACTGAAGTTCAAAACATCTTTTTATTTATTACTTTGTAAAGACTTATTTAGAAAAAATGTACAGTATCAATATCTTTCAGAGTTGTTAACAAAAATCTAAAAATAAAAGTTCACATTTTCATACACTCTATACAATAAAAGCAGGAAAGATTGCTTTCAATTTAACCTCTAACTTGTGAAAACATGTGGGTATGGCCAGTGTCTAAAGTTTTATAATATTCATTTGTCATAAGTATTTTTTGTTGATGCATTTACGCAAAGATTCTAGAAAACTTTCTTAAGTCAACAGACTCTTTGATAAACTGCTGGTTCATTTCCAAAATTGTTTTATTTTTCAGAATTTTTAAAGGAAATAGCCACTCACCACTTTTAATACTGGTTGTTCCTATACACTGATCAATAAGGAACAATATCCTCGCTTACAACATATAAACCCAGTATAATTTTTTATAGTACAAGAAAATTACCAGAGGAAATTTGATGAAACTTTATATGACAAACTGCATAATCTACTAAACGGCCCTGAAAAATGAAAAAAATAAATGTCATCTACTATCAAAATAATAATAATCTACTTACAAATATTCCATCTTGCTTCTGAACTTCTTTAAAAACAGCTGCTGTAAATACTAAGTAATTTTGCTCTGATGTAAAGCATTTGATTTGACAGGGATTTCTACATTAATTATCCTTACAGAAACATGTCCTGAATCTGTCCTAGAGACTTCTGAATGCAAAGTAAAACCACCACATAATTTTGTAGTCCAGCAGAATTTTCAATTCATGATAGCACCAGATCAGTTCTGTGTCTCTAGATTTAGCCCCACAATCTGATTACGTAAGATGGAAAAGGCAGATTGAGGCAGTACAATCTCACAGCACTTTTAGCCAGACACATGAGAGCCTTTGAAAACACAGACCAGCTAATAAGCATGCTAACAACTTTGGTACCCAATGGGCCCATCCCAGAATCATTACCATCTACCAAGTGTCAATATTCATTTCACAGTTTTATACTACCTTACTTTCATGGCTTGACTTTCATTTTAGTGATAATCATTACATGGTCATGTTCACAACTCCACTGAAATCTACAGTAACTGGTACATGTAGCAGTTACCTGAGTATTACTAACAGGAGGAATTTGTCTAAATGTACGTATCAGTACAAATCAAAGAAGTCTCTAAAAACCAACCTCCCTGCCAACCTGAGAACAGTACTATTGGCTTGCACACAGTAGTCTGAGTTTACTGTAGAGCTCCTTCTCTCTACCTCTGTTGACGTAATTTAATACAAAAATGAACACACAGCATCATCCTGACTACATATTTCTGAGTAAGATTAATGAATTTAGAGTAACCTCATCCCTACCTTTCTGAAGGGTAGATGGATAGTAGATTGCTTCCATCAACTTACGCCAAGCAGTTTCCAGTGAAAAGCTTAGCACCTCCACTTGCCCTCAGATCACAAAATTGTATGCCAGGAAAACAGCAAATATATCAAAGTATAATTCCCATTCCCATTCATACATGAACTAAAAATTCACACATACAGGTTGAATTCCTAAGAAAGGAACAAAGACATATTTTTTTAAAATACAGTCTCTGACCCCAACCCCCACAGAAACTGATTCTTACTGGATTACTCCCAATTAGCAACACATGACTATACAACATCTTCAGCAACTGTAGTGTCAAAAATTTGGTAATAAACTTGATTTTTCGTTGCGTCTCTGACATTATAGGACCTGATGAAGCATTCCAGCCACGGCAAGTCACCTGTCAAGAAAATCCAAATTACTGTTCAATATTCATTTCTAATTTTTATAGGAGGCAAGTATAACTTGAGCAGGATCTTAACTAGGATATCTAAATGTATACGACAGTTAGTAAGAAGAAAAATTGTTAACTTTGAAATTCTAGTTGCTATCTTTTAAGTTTCCCACAAGATCTGAAATGGTGTTTAGTGACAGTCTTCCAAGACTTGTCCTCCCTGCATCAGCACTCCACAAAACAGTTGGACCCAGTAGTTGTGCCACAGTATAAAACACACGTATGTAAAGATTTTCCAATAATAAAAATTCATCTCCATGTGTCTCAATGAGACAACTTCACTGGTCTCAAAGGGAAAATCCTTTACAATCTTTATTATATGACAACCTTTTCTAAGTACGGCAAAGACTCCGGGGTGATTGCAGTGGTCACTGACAGCCATGTATTTGGAGTATGCTCTGGAGGTCAGAGCTGCATCACACATCTAGCTACCTTGGACATGTGTAGTTTAGGCAGAGCTACTTTGTGCCACAAAACATACAATGCACAAAAATCTCTGTAAATGGATTTAGATTAAGCATTTGCTCAATTTCCATGGATATTTCCCATGGTAAGTGATGCTCTAAATCAGCACGTACAATCAAAAGCAGGATATCACCCAAAGCATGTGCTATACGTTTTAATTTCCTTTCAGTTTTCCCTAACATGCTGTGACATTCAGTAGGGGGGTGTTCTGGTTGGCTTCCATATGAATACAGATGGCATGTTAGTTCCTGCATAGGCATGACTGTATTCACACATCACTGCATGCTACATGGTAATTTACTGAACCATTTATTTTCTTTCTCAAAGGGAGAGCTAATATTAAAGACATGTCTCAGAACAAATTAATTGGAACTCTGCTTTCAGACTCCAGCATTTCTCTGTTTTGAGTTTTGCTCATGCGTAAGTTGAATTCTAAGACTTTGCATATGCAATAGCAGATTGAGAGACCCCTTCCCTTTTAAAATAACAGCAAGCTGACCTAATTTTCTTCCTGGAGGACAGAGCGTATTCATGGTCATCTGCATCTTTTGCTGAAGAAAATTGTTAGTTAAGATTTCAGAGGCAGGAATTTGGAAAAACCTCTCCTGAAAGAGAACAGAAAAATACGAGGTGTTGAAAGAGGTGTAAGAAATCATTAGCCAGAACCTTGACTGCATGTTCTTCCAGGAACTTAAAATCAGGTAACACAACAGAAGAATACTATTATTTTAAAAAACTGTTCAGATACAGAAAAAACCCCAAACTGTCTGAAAAAATTAACAGTATGTTTTTCAGTACCTTTGAGTATTTAGGGACTACAGCCACCCAGAAAGCACACATGCAGGTCTCTATACATAACTGGCAGATATTCCTCATACACCTCCATAACCAGACAATATCAGACAATGTGGCCAGGGAGGATGGTCAGTCCCCCTCAACAGTCCCTCACATCTTGAGAGGAACAAAATCACTTGAAAACAAGGGGCACTGCAACCTGGCTTTATATCTGTGGAACTCCCTTAGTGCGAGTTTCATTTTTTGACAGTTTTAGAAACTATGGAAAAAGGCTCTGAATGGAGACGGAAAATAATAAATGGAACATTAAAATGTTAAATAAACATTTTCTGTGCATTATTAAACCACATACAGTAAGCACGACTAAAAAACTCCAAGTTTATTCTTTCCAAGTTTATTACCTGATTTTGTATCTCTAAAGGCTCATCATCTTATAACTCCTCAGAGTGAACTATGATTTTTGGTCGTAATTTCTCATTTTTGTTAGAAGATACAAATACAGAATAATCTGCCCCTGTATAATTTTTGTATGACATGTTTAATGGCAATGATCAGAAGTTAGAAGATAATCCAGCAGCAAAATTGACACAGATAACTCTCTCTCTTCAAAGTCTTCTTCTCAGTATAAAACTTTTTCATTTTTTTTCCTTCTCTGACTTTTCCTATAAAGAGGGGAGAAAAGAAAAGCACTGTGTTCCTATGGAAGTGCAACTGGAAGCTAGTGTAAAGCTGCACTTCAAAGCAGCCCAGTTCCTTCTCAGTTGGTGCTGAAGGACCGGGGTTTAGGCTTGGAAACTACTGGCTTGTCTTTGAAGTACCACCAGCAGGAATGCAAGCAGGTGGCACTTTAGAAGAAATTGTGAGTATTTTCCTGCAGCTAAACTGCAGTACTGAGCAGTATCTGATAAGAAAGTGAGCCACTCTGAAGTAAAGATTTTTGGAATTTTGCATCAAGAGATGGTTTAAATCTTTCTCCCACCTTCCTTTTGCAGTTTAGTTTCTTGATATAAAAAGGAAAAAGGACAGTAGAAGGAAAGACGACTGGCTAAAATGGGGATTGTAGTCTTTGAACTCCTTTGCTGTTAAAATACCATGTATTTTAAGAAGAAACACATTTTTTGTGATACTACTTTTATTTACAGTCTTAAAATTAAACAAGGAAGAATATTCTCTTCAAAGTCGCATTCAAAGAAATTTAATAGAATGGTGGAAAATGTGCAGATACAGACACATTAAACAGCACTGTTGTGCAGAAAAAAAAATCTCACTAAATTCTTTTTCAGTCCCATTTTGTCACACCCACATTGCAATGACAGGAAAACCATCCATTCTTCAGTGTCTCAGGTAGGAGGAATGGTCTTAAGTTGCTTCAGAGAAAACTGAAGATAGGTTAATTCTAAGGTTAGTAAAGTAGTTGAATAAACTGCTTCTGAAATCCAAGATAAATATCTGTACAGACATAGCTGAGTTCTGCCTAGGGAAAGAAGGTCTCCTTACCTCATGATCATGTGAAACAAAAACATCAAGCATTACTGAATGGATAGATTCTATTGAGAGTTTAAAAAAAGAGGTAATGAGATTTTAAACTAATGCAGCAGTTAGCTGCATAAATCCTGAAACACTCCTATCATTCACACAGCATTCTGGCTGCATAATTTAACATTGCCAATAAAAGAGAAATTCAGCCATAGAAATATATAAAAGTTTATGGAAATACCAAATAATCTATCTTCAAGCTTCAGTTTTGTCTTTATGCTTTAATATTCTATACTTTCAGTATTAACAACCTTACAGCATTGTAATTACTCTTACAAAACACTGCAGGTAACATAGAAAGAATATTTGTGTACATACATTTGCTGTTTTAAAAACAAATAAAATCCAAACTTACATCATCTGCAGAGTCTATCTTTACCCAGATTTACTTACATAATCAAAAAGGTATGCATTTAGTGCTCCTGTTTCATCAACCAGTGTAAACTTCATAATAAAAACATACTGGAGCAATTCAATACCTAGAACTGAAGAAAAGAAAAATTGATGTTTCTCTGAGAGAATATGCAAGGCAAACTATAACAACTCGAGTTGTCAATATCCCTCCTTTAATGGTAACTGACTTTGGATACTGTCATTAAAAGCATAAATTAACAGACCAAAACATAGAGCTTCGGAACAGCAAAATGTCATTTATCTTTTAAGACCATATTGCAATTTTCCTAGAAACACTTTAATAGATGAGCCTATAAAAAAAAATAAAGATTTTAAAATACTTATTTCCATGCTAGTAAACAAAAAGGTAATATTTGGTTAGATCTTAGATCCTACCTTAGTAGGATCCTTCTACTCCTGTGTTCTTTTATCCATGGAAGATTAAAGGAGAGGTGCTCTTAATTCAGTGGTAATAAGAATTCCACCTGAAAACTATCTTCTGAGGAAAACAGTTTATTTCATATGATGTGGTAAAAGCTACCAGGCTTGCTCAGAAAAAACTCTGCTGGCAGTTCTGAAAGTATTCCAGTGTAAGTACTTGACTACAGTCACTCCCTCACTGGCAGCAGAAACTGTTATGCTGCAAACATAAAATAACTGAAACAGACAAAGTTATCACAGCTCTGCATCAGTCTTTTCTGAGTACACCTACTTAAACTGGTAGTTATTTTTTGTTCAACTGATCTGATATACTTGCAGGTTTATAATTTGGTCTGAAAATACAGATAATAGAAGAATATATACATAAAATAGTGTAACTGTCAGGAAGCACTAATTAATATTGTTTTCATTTTGAGAATTAAATGTCAATCACTGCCAGTTATATATTACTTTACAATTATTTAACAGGATACAATTATGACAGTTTATTTAAGAAAATCACTGTATTGCTCAGTTTTCTTCTTTTAGAAAGTGTTTACCAAACTTACATGCTGCTAGATATTCCAACTTAATATGTTAGAACATGAATTGATAAACATGCAAATATTCTTTTTCCTTAATGCATTGTAAAGTTTTAAACTCCATTTCCAGCATTTTAACATGTTGTCTGCATGTAGTAACACAAGGAACACAGGAAGCACAGAACACACATTATTGTTGTGGTATAATTCCTTTCATTTGAATACTATTTCTTGCACACTCTCTGGAACATGCTTAACATAAGCATACAGAAGACACAAATCTGACTTGTATGAGTCATTAAATAAGACTTTCTTTAGTTCCGGTCAGAGAAACACTATCTTCAAAAGGAAAGGCAAGATTAACTTCTAGGACTGCAAGTCACATACACAGTTTAAAAGTGACACCTACAAGCAAAAATTCATGACATCTATACTATGTAAGTGTTACTACTGATACCTATGGTAGAAGAAACTAGTCAACATGTAAAATCCTTTAATCAATACTGCAGTATTTCCAAAAGTAAATATGTTACTCCAACTGGTAAAGGGTGAATGAATTTTATAGCATCATATTCAACGTGACTGTAATTACAGGTTTCTGTACAAAACTGCAACCCAGAACTGCAAATCAAACTATTTCATATCAACACTTCAGAATCAAAAGTATTTTGTATTTCGGAATACAAAAGTATTTCAGGACAGTATCATGTCAGCTGACCTTGTGCTATTTCAGTTGGTTCCCATGACGGTTGCTGTTCTGCTGCAATGGAACTTAGACTCTTCATAGGCTTTGGAGTAGAACACTGCTTGCACCTAGCATTTAAAACAAGATATTGAGACTAACCAAACACTGATGTATTTGTACTAGAAGTGTTCTGCACAGAAAAAACCAAAATTTCTGGTTTTCTTACACCGTGGAAGTGCAGAAGTATTTTTATTGCTGCTTGAAATAACTATTTTACCAGACACATCAGCTTTAAAGTACAACAAAACCCTTAATGCTCTTTTTGAACTGTGTTTGAGGAGAAATAAATCTGGAAAAGACTAGCGAATAGACAGGAATAAAACTGTACTTCAAGGTTGAGAGAGCTGGGGTTGTTCAGCCTGGAAAACAGAGGGCTCCAGGCAGACCCTACTGTGGCCTTTCAATACATAAAAAGGGCTTATAAGAAAGACAGAGAGAGAGACTTTTAACCAGGGCTTGTAGTGAAGAAAAAGAGCAACAGTTTTAAACTGAAAGAGGGTAGATGTAGATTGTGCAGAAAGAAGAAATACTTTACAAGGAAGGAGCTGAGGCACTGGAACAGGCTGTCCAGAAACATTGTGGATGCCTTATACCTGGAAGTGTTCAAGATGAGACTGGATGGAGCTGAGCAACCTGGTGTAGTGCAAGGTGCCTCTGCCCAAGGCAGGTGGTTGGATTAGATGATCATAAAAGGTCCCTTTCAACCCAAACCATTCTATGATTCTAAGATCACTACATTGCTAAACATATGTTCATATGCTACTACTTCTCACTTTGTAAAAGCAGGAACGAATCTGAACTTGTAGCACACTCTAAACCCATTACAGTGTTACAGGAGCAATTTGGCTTTGCCTATGTGGAAAATATTAACTAAGAGTTGTTAAAACAATCTATTTTATTACTGGTGTTTTTACACCAATTATTATAAATTTTACATGAGACATAGTAAGCTAATGCTGCAAGTGGACGGAAATATTGAAGAACTGTTTTGAAAGTTGCTCCCATTTGCCTCATGGAATGAAATTACAGAACAAAACTATTTCTTCCAAATTAAACTTTAGTATTAGTATATTACAGTTAGAACTTGAAATAAACATTTATTATCCTCTAGGATTATATGCAAAGCATGTCATAAAAATCAATAAAACTACTTGAGCTTAACTGATATAAAGTCAAGCTCAGCTAAGTCACATTTTTCCTTTAAAAAACCCACTCAAACTCCAATAAAGTAACTTAACTGCGAATTTGCTTTTTATATGCAGTGTCTGTGTTTATTCTTATATATAGATGAATATACATGCATATGCACACACATATAATTCATTCTACCAAACAAAATCTTCTCTAGACTTTGCTAAGTATATGCCACTGATAAAAATCTGCATGAAACATAGCTCTGAAATGTCAGCATACTTGTGAGATTCCTTCCTAAATATCCTATAAACAATCATGGAATATCTTATAAACCATTTACTTTTACAATCCAACCATTTGATGAGAGAACGACATCTGAAGGTGAGTTGTGTGTTGCTGGGGAAACATAAGGATTATGAAAGTGCAAGGGGAAATACTTTGTATTGGTGAAGATGCTGTCCCAGTAGGAGTACCCATATACTGCCTTTATTTAAAAAAAGCTGTAGACAGCAATATCTGGAAAGGTCAAAACTATATATGATGAAGAGAAACAATTACCTGCATTAATTTTATGGATGGCCCCTATAGGAAACTTTAGAGTTCACATGAAACATGCAATATTTCTGCACAGAAATTTTTTTACTGCCTAAAGACCTGGGGTAGCGCCCCACTGCACTGCGCTCTGCCCAAATTGCTGAGAGGACTCAGTAGCTTACACAAAGGAGACTGGTACTTCTGAGCTCAGCAGCTGCATGCTGCTGGGCACTACTGGGAGAACACACTGCTGACAGTTCTCACTGAGCAGGAACATGACACTGCATGGCAGATCACAGACACCAGACCTAGGTGTGTGCACTGCACTTCACAGCTTTAGAATTGTGGAATTCAGAAACGTGTTGAAGTCTTCTCTACAGTGAATGACATCACAAACAGGTAAGGCACTTTGCAGTGCTGTGGATCACAGTAAGTTACAAATGGTAAGGAAAGGCTGTCCAAAATCCCTTACTGCCTCCAAACCTTAAGCTTTCCCAACACTAAGAATGAGAGAGAATGAGTTGTAGATTGACAGGCTGAGATTACTTTCTGGATCTCTATTTAGATATTATCTGTTATGTTGTATAAATAAATTTAACCCCTTGGCATACAGTTTTAAAAACAACATGTTTTGACTTTAGTCTAAGTGAGACCAGAAAATCGAAGATCTGGACTAAAAGAGGTATTTAGGCACTTTGCACTGCATGTGCGTTTCCATTTCTATAGCACACTGCCCTACCCATACACCACGGACAAAACCGCACCTGGAGAGCTGTGTAATTAAGGACTTAAGATTTACAGAGCAAGACAAACTGCAGTCAGTCCTTTGATACAAGGTATCAAACGATATGGCATTTCATCCCTGATGTCAGTACTGTGGATCATGCTATGTATTTTACATCAAAGAATCTTTGGGTAAGTTATCCCTTCAGCACTGCAGTCTGAATTATTGAAGAAAATGCTATCTATTACTGCAACTACTGAAAGATCAACAAATACTTTTAACCTACCCATAGTATTTTACATTCCCTTGTAGAAGAAAAGGAGCTGAAAGATCTAATAATTCAAGATCATCTTCTGTGGATCTCACAGGAATAACACACTTAAATCTTTTTGTAAGCTTCCAGATTTCTTTTAGTGTTCCACCTATTAAAAACCAAAAAAACATGGTTTCTTAAACAGTAGTCAGAAATAAATTGAACAACTTACACTTCTCAGCTGATTTCACGGCCTTCAATAATAACTGATATCCACTACTGAAAACTCAAAATATAGCCCAATACCTTCTCACTTTTACTTAAAAACAGACTCAATTAAGAAACAAAGATTGACATTTATCAAAGCAGATGCCTTGATATCTATCTCATAGCTAACACTGTAACCAAGAAGCTGTATTTAGTTAGTATCACTTTCCTATAATTACTCCTATGATTTTACTAGCCATTTTCCTAAGTAAAAAATCAAAGCAACCACACTGACCTTTTATACCCCCATATCCATATGTAGACATACTAAGTTGCTGACACTTTAATATCTGAAAATAGATTTACCGAGTTACATTGCTCAGTTGTTCTAGGAAAATGGAGAAGAAATAGATTCTTTTTTTTTTTCAGAAAGAAAAGGTTAGATTGAAATCAGTTTGGAACATGTCAGAAATAAAGCAGCTATTAGAACTAATCCATTATAAAAGAAAGCAGAAAACAAAAGGGGTTTTGTCATTGATCCTCACACAAAGGACCACCTGACTTATATATGCTTATTCACATCACTACTTGAGCACAATTGAAGACTTTGTTATAAACTCTGAATGATGCTAGACGCAATTTTTTATTATTTTTATTATATTAAAAATTCCTCAGTAGTGTCTTGCTAAATTGCTTTGTTTAAAGGACAGTGGGTATTTCTCTTCCCTGAGGAAATCTGTTAAAACCACACCAACCCAAAAAAACTCACACTGAGAGAAGCCTCTATTAATCTGAAACAACACTGACATCCAGAGGCTGACAAAGTTAATTGGAGGCTTGTATTACCAGAAGCCTCTCAAAACTCTTCCACATCAATACTAAAAATACGCTTGCTTAGAAGACTTGGCAAGTTTTTAAATCAGAACTGAAAAACTAGTAAGCACAGCTAGAAAAAAAGAAACCATATTCAGATGTTAATTTTAGAATAATCAACAATAAACAATATTGGCATAGTTTTAAAACAGACAGAAGCATCTTACAAGACCATCACAGACTACCATCCATCACCTGTTTGCACAACAGGAACTTATAGCTCCAGCTGAGTTTTTCTGTTCTTTGAAGATGCCTTTATGATCATCACTACTTACACCGAATACAACTTCAACACATATTTTTACGTTGTACATACTCAGAATGGACACTGTGCTGTAAGAATTGGTGTATTTGCAATTTACCTCACCTTCTATCATAAGCAAGGTGTCTTCAGGATGTCGAAGCATTTCATCGTGCTTCACAAAATGGATGGCTATTTCCCTTTGTTTCTGGTCTTGTGTAGTCCATGTTACAGATTCATACCAGGATGTATTGTGTAATTCTGGGTTTGAGGCAGTATTGGCAGAGCCTTGTAAAATGAAGTCAAAGTCATCTCCATCTGGAACTTCTTGCCTAAAACCATTTCCAAAATGAGGAAGTAAATTCTAACAGCTTCTCCTTAGGCAATCTATCAACAAGGATGGCATCACTCCAAATCCATATTAGGATGTAGTCATGAGAGTTAAAGTACATACAGGAAAAATATTCTCATTGTTTTATCAGTTTAAACATTTAGAGTTGTATAGTATACTATGACTTTCCACATTAATAAATATGCTAAGCAATATCCTAACTTACCTAGGAGCTCAGGTAGCCTTGTGGCTACATCCCACACAAATGAAAATCCACGGAAAACCAAATATATCAGCTCTATGTGATTTCAGTTGGGCCTTAAAACTGCATATCACTTCATTAGAGTGAAAAGACCACATAACCTTATATTATTTAGAATTTTACATTTTAGGCTATTTGACTTTGCATATATTGAGAGAGAAAAAAGAAAAAAAAGGACAGGACCAGAACAGCTTCACATAAACAGAAAGTAAATGCAAAATCTGCAACTCTGCACCACATTTCCATCCCATCCTGCTGGAGTGTACCATTTGTGAATTTCCACTTTCCATACACAGAGAAGCAATAACACAGGCCATCCAAATGACACGAGTATTACAGAACCAATTAGGTTGGAGAAGATGTCTGAGAGTGTCCAAAGCGGGGCAACAAAGATGGTGAAGGGCCTTGAGGGGAAGCCGTATGAGCAGCTGAGGGCACTTGGTCTGTTCGGCCTGGAGGAGACTGAGGGGACACCTCATTGCAGTTACAACTTCCTCATGAGGGGAAGAGGAAAGGCAGAAACTGATCTCTCCTCTCTGGGGACCAGGGACAGGACTCAAGGGAATGGCCTGAAGCTGTGTGATTAGCCTGATATTTCTGGATCCAGGAAAGATGCCTTGTCTGGAAGACACACTTTAGTCAAAGATATTTTATTAATTAATTTGGAGACTATTATACCTCTTTGCATATCCTATTTTAAAACTGCAATAAAGAAACACTTAAGGTACTTAAATACAACTATGGTATGGAAAAAACTGCACCGCTGCATTTGAAAATAAAGAAAAATTATTGTTTTGGAAGCACTCCAGATTCTGTACATGGAACTCACCTGATGATTTCAAAATTTCCTACTTATTATCAGCGAGTTTCAAATCTTTGCTCAAAATGATATACATTTACATTCAGCTCATCTTACACAAAAAAAAGCTGAAAACACACTGAAAATCTAGGCAAAACATACAGAGCAATTCCTACGTACTTATACTGTGTGAAACACTTACAAAGAGTTGCATTTGGAACAATGAAGTTTAACAGACTGATGGAGCTTTTGGGGTTTATAAGTTCTCAGCTTTGCTCTAATGCGATACTGTTGAGGAGCTGTGCTGTTTGTTATTGTTTTCAGTTCTGTGTTACTCAAATCCTGATGATCTGTTAATACTGCAAAACAATACACAGAGAGATGAAAAAGCACAGTGCATACTATTAATCACCATAATATTTGTAATACAGGAAATGGCAATCGCAGGTATGAATTTTCCCCTTATTTCCAACTTTTCCTTCCTTCCCTGCTGCAGCCTCAGTTTTACCAATCCAACTTGTTATTACAGTCTGTAAGATAAATCACACCAGGCTGCAGGAGCATGGTGTACTTCAGAGTACAGAAATGCAACATGTAGAAAAAACATATGAAAGTAGAATTTACAAATATGCTTTATTCCTTTAAACAACAAATAAACCCAATATAACATACATGCATTTATACTCTTCGAATTTATACTCTTAGAATAGCTCTTCCTACAATAACCTTTAAGATAATGTCTCAAAACTACTTTTGTTCTTTAGCAAAATTAAAATTCACCTTAAGGTCAAAATCTTACCTACCTGTAACAGATAACTGCTGACATCTCTGTAAGTGCAATTCAAGATCTAAAATCAAGAAGAATTTCCTAATTATTTTCCTTTCTTCTTGTCTTTTTTATCATTTGGACACACACAAAGAGGTAGGTAGACAGACAGGTAGATACACACACAAAACCAAAAGCTGAACAAATGAAAATGAGAATCTCAATAATGTATGAAGACAATACAACAACAACAGCAACAACAACAAAAGCAAAGTAAGCAGGAGACAAACATTGCATATCAAGAGTTAAGATATTAGAGGGGAAGTTAGCATATACATTAAATAGTAATGCTTATCAAAGTGAACACTTTTCAGAAGTATACTGCGAATGATCTGATGACATAAATTGTATTCATCCCCCGTAATCCTTCTGGACAAGAACATAAATACATTATTCTAAAACCAATACAGACTGCCTGGTCCCTCCTCTGAACAACCTCTACTACACAAAGAGAGTGAAGTAAATAAGTGCAAAATTTTTTATAAATCTTCAGTTATGGACTGGACATGAAGCATTTATTTATTCTTGACTTTTGCATCCTTTTAGAAATGTCCTGTGTTTTCATGTGAATAATGGCTGTGTAACACAGATTTCTTAAAAGCTAGAAGTAAAGATACAACCAGCTTTAGAGTCCAACCAGCTTTAGAGTTTAATTCTCTTTTAGTCATTTTTATCTTGGGCTAAAAACACCATTCAGAAAATAATATGGGGTCTCTAGAACTGTCTGTAAGATTTCACTGTTCCATGGAAGCGCACCTTACAGCTCTGCCACTGACACAACTTTCCATCCAATGGCTTAAGAAGGGCTCCTCAACAGGCAGCTGTTTGGAAGTGTTTTCAGTGCCTGTCCCTGTGGAATCACCCTTTAGAGGGAGGCACTTACATAACTCTGCTTTGTGATCTAATATAGTATGATTAAGAACACCATCTGTGTTTAAGAATTTATTCACTAACTCCTACAAAAGTATCTTTCCAGGTAATATGAAATGCTTGTGCTGGGAGACAGAAAGAGTAATGTAAATTTCCAGTCTAATAAACCGAAAGAATTCTCTAAAGCTCTGAACGTGAAAGTAACATTACACACATAGAGAAGCAGTAACTGTGACCTTATCTTGACCATATATATGTATTAGAAAAAAGAGCAATTCAGCTTTCAGTTGTTCTTACCTGTAACATGGCCAAAAGTGCCGTCTAAGTCCATTGAACACATGCTTTCCATATTCTGACCGTCTGCCAGATCCACAGATTCTAAGAATCTAAAGATAAACGACTAAATATTTTACAACCTAGAGAAATCTTTTATATATCATTATACACACACACATATATATACAGGATTACACAGACACTTACATGAAACCTATTTATTATCAATACACAGGTATAATGTTCAGACATAAATGTTCCAGCAGAGACATAAAACTCAACTGAGACAGAAGTTGCAGGAGATTATATTAATGATGCAGATGAGACACTTTCCAAATCGCTTCTGGAACATTAAACATAAAATAGTGCAAAAAGAAATGTGTACTGCTGGAAACACAATTCCTGGTAATGGAATACGGACTTTGGTTACTTAGCCTTTCCTAAGGAAGAAAAAAAGAGTTCATAACCTTTGGAAAAAAGGGGCAGACCACTCAGGAGGATTACAAGGATGTTATACAGGCAGAAAATTAGAAGTGCCAATAGAACTTTTATTTGGCTACTGTTGTATGAGACAACAAAAATAGTTTCTCCAAACATATCATTAACAAAAGGAGGGCTAAGGAGAATCTCCATCCTTTATTGGATGTAGGGGGAAACATAGGAAGGACATAGGATGAGGAGAACACCAATGTACTTCATGCCTTCTTTACCTCACTCTTAACAGTAAGACCAATTATTCTCTGAGTACCCAGACCCCTGAGCTGGGAGACAAGGATGGCGAGCAGAATAAAGGCTCCATAATCTAAGAGGAAATGGTCACTGACCTGCTACACCACTTACACACACAGATTTTTGGGGCTGGCTGGGATCCACCCATGGATATTGAGGGAGATGGTGGAAGTGCTCAACAAGCCACTTTCCATCATTTATCAGCAGTCCTGGGTAAGTGAGAAGGTCCCAGTAGACTGAAAATTACTGTAGATGGTCATCTACGAGAACGGTCAGAGGGGTGATCCAGGGAACTACAGGCCTGTCAGCCTGACCTCAGTGCTGGAGGTCATGGAGCAGATCACCTTGCATGTCATCATGTAGCACATGAAGGATACCCAGTGGATCAGATGCAGCCAGCATGGGTTTATGAGAGACATGTCCTGCTTGACCAACTTAATCTCCTTTTGTGACAAACTTACCTGCTTAGTAGATGAGGAAACAGCTGTGGATGTAGTTTACCCAGACATTAGAAAAGACTTTGACACTGTTTCCCACACCATTCTCCTGAAGAAACTGAGTGTCATGGCTTGGATGGGTGCATATCTACTGAGTAAAACCTGGCTGGATGGCTAGGCCCAGAGAGTGGTGGTGAATGGAGCTACCTCCAGCTAGTGACCACTCACAAATGGTATTCCCCAGGGCTCAGTACTGGGGCCAGTTCTCTTTAATATCTCTACCAATGATTAGGATGAGGTGACTGAGGGCACCCTCAGTAAGTCTGCAGATGACCCCAAGCTGAGCAGGAGTGTTGATCTGTTGGAGTGCAGGAAGGCTCTGCAGCAGACTCTGGACAGGCTGGACTGATGGCCAAGGCCAAATGTATGAGGCTCAACACGGTGAAATGCACTTGGGTCACAACAACCCCATGCAGCGCTACAGGCTGGGGCAGAGCAGCTGGAAAGAGGCCCAGCAGAAAAGGACTCAGTGAAAGGGCTGGAGCACAAGTCCTGTGAGGAGCAGCTGAGGGAGCTGGGATGGTTTAGTTTGTAGGAGAGAAATCTCGGAGGGGGACCTTATCAATTATCTCTACAACAATGTGACAGGAGGTTGTACTGAGGTGGGGTCAGCCTCTACTTCCAGGAAACAAGAGACAGAAAGAGAGGAAATGGCTTCAAGTTGTGCCTGGGAAGGTTTACATTGGATATTAAGAAAAATTTCTTCATGGAAAGAGTTGTCAAGCATTGGAACAAGCAGCTCATGCAAGTGGTGGAGTCATCATCCCTGGAGGTGTTTTAAAGTCATGTAGATGTGGAGCTTAGAGACATGGTTTAGTAGGGGACTTGGACAAGGCTTACATTTGGACTTGATGATCTTAAAGGTCTTTTTAAACCTAAATGAGTCTGATTCCTTATGAATATAACACAGTTCAGTAAAGAATGTAAATTAACTGCTTCATTTTGAATATCTTTAAATCCCACCCCTTTCAAGTACCACATACGCACGTTTAAAATGCGCTTAATTTATTTGCTGAAACAAGGCTTTTGTCTTCAAATGATTACATGCCACTATAAAACAGAGTAAGTGTGTCAGTATGGCCAGGCACTGTATTATTACAGCACTGTAAAACAGAAATCTTGATCCCTTCTGGATTTTAAATTTGAAAAAATTGCCTTTATTTACCTATCTCTCCAAATACTCTTCATCTTAGTAGTGCTAAAGACATATTCTGTTCTAAAGTTTCTGATTCTTGGATAGATTTACAATTCTAAACTGTAGAGCTGTTACATTAGCCTAGAGTTTTCAAGAATCATCTAGAAAAAACCAAACATCTACACACAGTACTTACTCTTTTAGTTCCTTAACATCTGGGTTACTTTCTGGCAAGACTCCTATTCCTCGACCATAACAGGTGCCACCATGAAGATGAAATTCTATATGTGAGACATCTTCATTGTCAGCACTTGCTTGTTTCGTATGAATACTGTAAATTCTCAGAAAACTTCCAATCTGAAAGGAAAAAAAAAAAACCCACTTTGATAACACAAAGTTAGTTATTTACATGGAAAATTCTAGTACTCATGAAGCTTCTTCCCTGTTCTAACTGAATCACAGAACAGCTGAAGCTGGCAGGGACCTCTGGCAATTACCTAATTCAACTCCTGTGCCCAAAGCACGGTCAACTAGAGCAGACTTCTTAGGGTTGTTTCCAGCTGGGTTTTAAGTATTTTCAAGTATGGAAACTACAAAACCTCTCCATGTGACCTGTTTGTTTTGCTTTATCAGAAAACATTACTGGCAGCAAAGGGTGATTCAGAACCAGAATAAGCCTTCTTAGTAAATCTAATTCTCAAACAGACTTCAGAAGACAGATACATTTGAGTCAATACATTCCTCTCTTGAGGGCACAACTTGCCTTCTATATTCCCAACACAACCCCGCAGAGACTGATGTCCTGTGATTGGTCCATGTATGATCACATTTAGTAATTGACCTCCATTGTGCATGGTTTACTATCTGTTTACATGTACATACAAACATATCTGCTTACTCAGATTTCTCCATCATATCTTACTCTTACATTATGGATAACATTTTTTTAGTACCAGGACAAAAGATGAGATGTGTTAGAAACTGAAAGATCTTGGCACTTTTCCTATCTCTGTTAGATCTTCTCTTCAGGTACTTGGAGACTATGCTTCCTGTTTTGCTTACAGTGATTCTGTGTTTTCTGAAACAGTTTTGTCAAGTTACACAAATGGACTTCGGCTAACTTATACAAGCACCTACTAAAAAGAAGTTATGGAGTGCTGAACACTGAACACATCTTTATAACTTTGCTTTTATTTCAAAATACCACTCCCATTATCCCCCAAAGAAAATCCACACACCCAACCAACCAAACAAAATCAAGCCCAATGTTCTAAAGGCAGATAATCTGGAGACTCAATTACACATTTACCCAAATTTTTTTTTTAAATATATAACCTGAGATCTGGATAATATCTGGCAAGCTACACACACTCAACAACCTGGATTTATATTCATTCCAAACATCTTCTAAATAGTCTGATATAACTGAAAAATTCTTCTAAATTTATTTCAATTAAAATTAATATTACAGCAGTCAGTTTATTAAGTCATATGTCAGCTCTAGATCCAACTTTAACCAGTGGAAACTGAAAAAGTATTCCTATTAGATTGGTCATGTCATAGTACAACACTTTTAAACACATGGCTATATGCATAAAAGCAGATGGAGCAGCAACCTGTGTCTAGAATCCTCTGTACCAAGGAACAAACTATGACTACATAATGCTGGTATCAAACTGCTCTTTTAAACAATAATCACACATGAAAAAGGCAGCATATTTTCCAATTGAGGCAGCAGGGACATAAAAAGTGCACTTCAGCCCGCACCTATTTTGCTTCTGGCATGGAGCTCTTACCAGACTTTTAATTGATCTGCACTGTTAGGAGGCTGCTCATTTTGTTAATTCAAAGCACTACCAGGACAGCTTGTGCATTTAGATGGCAGTTAAGCTGCTTATCCAAAAACATTTTTTTCCTCCTTTCCAGATGCTGATTTCACTTAACTATGTTGAATATCCAAAAACGCAAAGGACACTCATATGATAAGACCAATCTAACTATGACAAATGCTTTTCAAGAAAGTTTTTTTAAAGGTACTTAGCTAAGTTCTGCTTATGGAATAACCTTATGTAAATAAAACAGTGTCAAACTACTTCCCTACTGCCAAGAGAAATTTGCATATAAGCAGGAAAAACTTCATCTTAATTGACAATTTTTTTTTTTCAAAAATAGCATGTAAAAAAAAATATTTTCTCTATGTACAAACACAAAAAATTAAATATGGGAGAGGAGAGCCCAGAAGCCTTCTAAACTTGTGTGCTGAAATTCACACAGAAGTCAACCAAACTACACATTTTAGTGCAACAATCACTTTGCAAGATTTATCATCACTATAACATAATCTTCCAATATAAACAATTAATAGGTCCTTTTCTAAAAATGTTATGAATTTATATACTTTAATATCACTTCAAACTATAAAAAAGAGATGCATAATAATCAGCATTGCCAAATACTGAAGAAGTCCATAAGGTTCTGAATGTCAGCCCAGAGATGCCTGGGTGGACAGGATGCTATTTCCGCGGATTCCTTTGGGGGGCAGCCTTGCTTACCGTTAACAGCAGAGAGCAAATGTGGATGTTATCCATAAAAATGTTACTGTATTTCTGTTGTTTACTGCAGACAGAGCACTTTATATACTTGACTAAGAAGAAAGTATAATCTACATGAAAGTAAACACCATGATTTACAGAGCCATCACTAAAATTTAGCACAAACCCAGCTCCTTACTTGACTTTACAGCAGTTCTGTTAATGACCTACCTCACTTAGGGGAAGTTCATTTAAAAGTGAAATTAAAGGAGTATAAAAACATTTCTTGCAGTAATATAAAATATACTAATACCCTATTTTCAGTCTAATTCAAATATGACTATTTAAAGAATACATATTAAGGCTAGAGAGAATATAAATGCAGAAATCATATATGCAGTTCCCTGTAACTAGTTAACTAGAACAACTTTTTAGCATAGGAAATTCTCATGACTATTTCAAAACATACAGGGTTGTGTTCACAATCACACTAGTGAATTCATATAAGCATTTATCATGGCAGGTAAATATTCATGTTTGCCCAAAAAGGCACACAAGAAGCTGTCTTTATCTACAGGAATCACCTAACAAATTCACCTGTACTCATTTTTATGCCTATTTTTCTGGTTGATTATATTCAATGAGATTTCTTTGTCATCGTTTTTATTGCATCAACACTCTAATTTTACTGAATAAATTGTGCACAACTTTCTGCAAATGAGACAAAGCATATACACAGCATTTGGGCACCATCTTGGGCAGTAAGAAATATCAACGTAAATCCATTTAAGAGTTTGAAGGACTCAGGAGTGTTGTCTTTTGGATTTTTTCCCCTTTCAATGAGTACAAAAACAGAAGTGGGGAGAATACAACTGACATGTCAAAGGAATGTTACCTAAGTCTGAAAAATATGAAGCTAGATATTGCAGCCACGTAGTAACTCATTTAAGTTGTATGTTGAAAATGTGACTTTGGCACTAGGAAAGCAAACTTCTTAGTCTGAACTACTACCAAAAAAGACATGACATGATATGGTGGGAGAAACAGCTGAAAATACACGAATTCTACATCTGAAGATACGTAATGCAAAGCAAATACTGTGAAACTATGGACTAGGACTTGCATGTATGCTCAAGGTTAATTGTTTTAATTGTATTATCCATAAAATGCATGGCAGCACAGAATTGATGGTGTCAAGCCAGAAGAGGAATGCACAGGACCACACATTCAGTGAAAGACAGAACATAAGGAAATCTCTGACCAACTGTGGGCAGCTGGACCCCTGCTGCACACTGACTGACCACTGACACTCACTCACCTTGATGCTTATCACCTAAGCAAAATGCCCCAGACGGAGAAACTCATGTCACAGACCTATTCCCAAATTACATGGCAGAGTCAGTGAACCCTGAGAACTTCTGGAAAAACTGGCATAAGAAAGGCTGAATAATGTGGGGCGACTGTATTCCAGACAGTTGTAGGCTGGGGTTCCTACAGTAATGAGAAAGCCTCATGCACTCCAGGTAGCCAGAGCAAGTGGGAAATTCAAGCAAAAGCAGTAAACACCATTTTCTTTGCTTAGTTGTAGGTCTTGCCACGTCCTTTTGTCCCAGGCAAAAATCTACTTCAGAGATGAGATTTCTGAAAAGTCTTTTTGTGTTCTGTTAAGGCACCAAATGCTGAAAAGCCACAATCTTACCCAGCAGGAAAGGGAGGCCAGTAAATATAGGGGAAAAAAGTCAACTTAAAGTATCAACTGTAACATATCTTCAGTGTGTAACTAAAGTTCTCTCCATTGAAAATTTTAAGTATTATTTGTCTTAGAAAATGAGATAAAGTGCTCATTTCTTCAGTGTACTCTGGACAGATGATCTAAACAAGAAGTTTTTGACAAACTCTTGCAGCAATATCCCTGAGACTGTGCTCCAGGATTTGCCAAAAATTCCCTGTAATATACTACCCACTTTCTCTGGAGTGTAGTACTTAGCCAGAGCTTCCTTGTCTGAACATGTGCCTACAGATACAATTTTAAAATAAGAACATGTATTTCAGGGTTTTTTTTAAATCTGTCCTTCTTGTTATCAAGGTTATGTAAAAACAGATTGCTCCTACATAAAACATCATTTCCAAGCTGCAACTATCACTGCCAAAGGTACACAAAAACAGCCAAGAGTGTAACCTAACAATTCTGTAACAATTTACATTAAAAAAGGCCATTCTAAGCTAGTGTTAAATGTAGAAGAGGAGATTGAAAAATAGTGCACTTTTTACTGTTTCTGAAACCACAAATTGGCAAAATATCTAATCACACTTAGGAAGGTGCATGTGGATACACTAAGCACTCTCCAGTTCTATACTGCTACATAACTGAATTTTTAAAAAAAACTTCACGTAACAAGACCCTGAAACCAATAAAATATCATATATATTTCAATTATACTTTTTTATGGTATGACATGATTTCCACTAGTATTTAAAAACCTTTAATAAAATCTTCCTTCTATGAGAGTTCCCCTCAAATTTTATAATATATATATATTATTCAGTGACGTACAATTAATTCTATGCGTTGCAATCTGAAATTAATACATATTTCTGAAATTTAATTGTCAGCATATCAGCCCTTTTTCTTTGATAACTCCACTAAGACAAGCAACTAAAAAGCAGTGTACAAAAATTATCTAATTTGGAACTTCTACAGCTTGCATGATTGAAACTACCGCGACTTTGGACGTAGCCAGAAGGAGAAAAACACCCACAAGAGGTCAAAGGAGGTTTCTCAACAATTTCCTTTGAAATTATTAGAGCTTCTACTACACAGTGCAGTATTCAGCAAAGGTAAAAAGACTTCAGAAACGAGAAAGAGGAAGCAGATAGGAAGTAAAAAACTGAGAAAGATGATGAAGACATCCCACATGTCACATACTCAATATGTGATTCAATTCCTGAATATAAAAGGGGAAGAATAATAAAGGGTTATTATCAGCTACTCAGCAAAATATGTTTTATTAATATTAAAATACTTTTTTCCTTCATATTCAAAACATAACATTTCACTGGAACATCAGTTTTTTACACCAGTTAGCAAGAGAAAAATTCTGGAAGAGAACTTGTAAATAATAAAATACTTCTGTCAGTTTTCTTATGAATTTTTACACAAATTTTTACACTTATTTTGCTATCTGTAATTTACTTACGAATGGGTGTTAATTTATCAAATTGATTCCATGTCTGCTGATAGACCCAGCAGAAAAAATGTTATCACTTATCTTTATTTTCTGGTCAATGTTTTCTTAAAAATGATCTTGAATATAGAGGGCAAGGCATGAAATGAAAGATGCAGTCTTTGCCAAGTTTCTGTATTCAGAAGCAAGATGGCAGTATTGCTGAAGATCAAATGTTTAATTATGTTGTTTTTTCTATCTAAGCATAATCAACATTACTGACCTACTAAATGAAGATTGCACTGCAAACTGCAGAAGTTTATAGAACAGAAAATCTTCCATTGACTTTAGAATTAAGGTTCTTTAACAGGACTACAGGTTTAACACTGCATTGTATCATTTAAAAATAATTCTAAAGCATAGAATACATTTTCTAAGTGCATTATTTTCATTGTATTATCTATTATATTACAGTGTCTGGAAAGAACTGCTTAATTGGAAGATTTTTTTCATGGCAATTTTCGGGTAATGAGCCTGTTTAACACATGTTGAAGGAGTTTTGCATTCAAATAAAAGGTATGGGAAATACAGTAAAAGATAAAGGGGCACATGAAACTAATTACAGCAGAAATTAATTTATGCATTCTCTGAAGTGATTTCCAAGCAGAAAATAGGCCAACTACGCATTACCTTAAGTGATTCTGCCAGTTGTACATGATTATCATAAACTAGAATGTCCACTGCTAGATTTCTCAGCTGATGAAGAAGAACTTTTTCTCCTTCCAGGTCTTTTGCTTCCACAGGCACCTTCCACGTGGGGTAGGGACATTTTGTGCCATCCCAGACCTGCAAAGCAAATGAACTATTTCAGTGTGCTCAGAATACTTTAGTTTCAGGCTTTAAATAACTTTTTAAAAAAATTATTTTTCTTGATTAAAAATTGTTAACAATAAGAAATCTTAGTTGTAGTCTCAGACTAAAAGTCCTTAAAATACTTGAATTAGACCTTATGGGATTTTAAAAATTATTATCCCTTACAGAGCATAAAATAACCTCTACAGAGAACACAATCAAGTGCTAAGACTTGGAATTAGTTAATATTTAAATAAAAAAGAAAAACAACAGCCCTAACAAAACCTCAGCTGTTTATCCAGCACAGAATCACACAATATTCTGAGCTGGAAGGGACCCACAAAGATCATCAAGTCCAACTCTTAAGTGAATGGTCCACATGGGGATTGAACCCACAACCTTGGTGCTCTTAGCACCATGCTCTGACCAGCTGAGACAACCTTAGGGTAAGCTATCACAACTGTTAGAATTCATCATATGCACAACCGTCTGTACTTAATATTTTAATCCTGCTATAGGGGTTTTTTAACCACTCCAGCTACAGAATGTGAAGACAGAAAGACAGAGTACAGAGCATGTTTTAATTACTGATGATCTCCTATATCAGTATACACTGCTAGTTTTCCAGAACATATTAGAAAAACACCAGTACATAACCTATATTTATTAACAAGGATTCTAAAACTTGTTTGCCTAAAGCTAAATCCTTGATACACTCCAAGTACTGAAATATCAGTAGTTATTTTTCAGCTATCAAAGTGTTGTGAAAAGGTAAGCTTACCGACAGGCTTAACACCTTGAAAACAAATCTTACTACTTAACCCAAACATCATTCTGTAAACTACGGTTTCCTGAGTTTCTGCAGATATACTCTTCTCAAAGACTCAAAAATAATGGTTTGAAATACTGGCATAGTAAAAGAAAAATCTAGAAGCATTTGGACTGTACTTCTGAAATGCTGCTTTTCATAGGATTTCATATATACAGGTTCAACAGAAGAACCTATTTTTCAATTTTCAGACAGTTTGTGATACCAAGGTGCTTTGTCCCATAAGTTAGGCACTGCAGAGGGCAAGAAAAAAAGACACCAAAGACTAATTTTTAAAGGGTTTCTACCCCTTATGCTTAACTGCTTTGGATCAACAGACCCACAGGAAAAGATCTAAGAATCAGCAATGCCATGTATAAATGCACTAAGAATAACTCAGAGAATATGCATCTAAAATCAAGAGATAAAAGGGAAAACTGTTCACAGTGAAAATGACCCATGACATCAAATTAATGTTGCCAAATAAGAGTGTATTCTGAAGGACCCAGATAATGAGGTGGTATATACTGCCACAGATTAAAAAAAGCCTATTATCTTCTGATCCTGCACCATGAAATACTTAAAACCACCTTTGAAAGAAAGGTTGCCTGTTGCTTGAATTATCACATCTTTTCCAGAACTCAGCTTGAAAACAGATTTAGTGCAAATATATTACAAATTTAGTCACTTTGACAAAGTAAAGAACCTTTAAGCTTGTCAAGTTTTCCAATATTTTTCAACTGGCTTTACTTGGGACACTTTGGTAACTCTGCATTGGAGACATGATCTGACAAATGGATTAAAATAACCTGCACACTCCTTGTTCAGAAGAAGGATGACTTAGTTCTAAAATGTCCTTTGCCAGAGGAACTAAGAGAGCTGGCACCAGGGCACCTTTTGCAGGAATTTATAAGCTAGTGAAGTTTCTTTACAAGAAAAAAAACCTTTGAAAAGTAGTTGGGTTTGGGTTTCTTCTTGCACAAATATGAAAACAGATAAAGCTCTCTATCTGAGGAGCTTGGAAGCTCTACTTTACAAAAAAGACGAAAACATCCTGGTTTCAAACTGTCCTGGTTTCAAAAATGAATACTGGACTAAAACCCAACACTGGTTAAATTAATTCTGAATAAGAAACAACAAATTGTCCTAGTACTAGTCATGAACAGACTGGAGCTAAAGAAAAGTTAGTGATAACCTTTGGTCCCCATGGTTGGGAAACACTGAAATGAGTGAGACAAAATACCTGTTTCTATCTTCAGCAGAATATGCTCATTGTATGACTTACATTAATGTACACAATTTAACTGACAGACAGAAAGGAAGAAAAGAATAATAATGAAACTCCTACGAAAGGCATAAATGACAGAATAATTTCTAGTGTGCATTCTTTAGTCTCCACCAATTTGAATAACAAAATTCTCAGAAAACGGTAAACACTAACAGGTCAGTGATACCATCTTTACGCCATGTCCAACTCTGCTGCTGTGCAAATAGCAATTAATTTATCAAGTGTAATTTAAAAGTTATGCTACAGGTGATGCACAAAATTGCTGAAATTGATTTTAGTTGTTTTTGAAGCAATCTCCACTATGTACATGAGATCATTGCTTAAAAAAATTATGATTTTTCATAGTATAATCAACCATTAATGTAACTGATATATCCGGAATAAAACAAATGTAAATCATTATTATAAAATGTGTAACCACAATAATACAATAAAATAATATTTAATGTTCACTCAATTTGAGCTGGTATTGAATTGGTTGTTTTGTTTGATTTTTTTTTTTATTTAGCAAATCAAGAAAAGAATCAGACATCTGTAAAAGCTTTTAGAAAGGTTTCTTTTCTATCACAACCAATATTTGATATCAGAAATGGATTTTGCCATTGCTGAAAAATGGAGGAAATTAGCAACAGAATATTAATGTAACACTTTTAAGCTTGTCCAGTGTATTGTAATATATATTTAAGTATTTAATATTTTATGCTAAAAAATTGACCTACCATTATTTGACCTCAAACTTTTACCTTCCTAAGTCTATCCTAAGATTTCCCCAAGTCAACACCTTTACTATACAAAAGTGACAAAATTGACTTCAAGGTCTTACAACACAGAAAAGCATGTAAAGAAATAATAATTTAACCAAGCACTTGTCTCCGCCCTTGCAAGGGGTCCTTCAATGCTGAAGATACGCTTATTAATGAACAATTTAATCACAGTCCACAAAATTCTGAAATTTTACTAGGTCTCATTTGACATCTATTTCACAAGAGATAATTAAACGGAAATGTTTGTAGCACTTGCAAAATATGTTATAGCATGCACTTAAGGTTTGTTTATGTGTAGTAATGCATTGTTCTGTATGAGAAATATCTTTGCTGCTTCAATGAAGGAATAATGCCAAGTGCTATTTCTAAAAATATTGTAACAATACAGTTTAACACAGTAGAACCAATATATAATTTTACGAAGTCATAAAGAGGAAAATAACAGCTTGATCATTACTCATGTTTTAACAATCAAGTTAAAAAATAAATAGAGGAGTTTTAGAATACCACCAGATTGATACATCTGAGCTAAAACTAGGAATATTATGGAGACTTCCTTTTTATTTAGCTAATATTAAGGATCACGTTTTTATGTATAACTAGAAGAAACTGACTGAAATCCATCATGATAACATAATCCATTCATTCTTTTTTGACAGTGCTACTTACTGCACTAATCATATCCAGCAAATCTAGAAAAACAAGCAGTAAATGCAGCTAACTAAAAAACAAGAATAAAGTTTAAAACCAACAACATTTTTCAAGGTTAAAAAATCTTGCGATATTGATCTACAAATCTTTGTGAAATGATGATCTATATAATGCCATCTTAATAAGCCTCTCTAAAAAACTGAATCAGGTGATCAACTTCAAAGAGTACTTGGCTTTCCATTTTCTTTTCATAGAAACAAAATGGCCAAGGATCGCAGATTTGCTTACACTCAAAATATTTATCTACATAATATTATTTAAATTAATTAATACATTTGTTTTACTGAAAAATTTACCACAGTGTCTTAATAAATCTAACAAATTATTTTAAAAAATAAGTCTACCTTTAGAAGAAAAGAAGATCCATCTACTTTGGCTTTTCCTACCAGCTGGCAAGTGAGATCAAAGAACAGCATTGGCTGAACACCAGACAATTTCGCTGCTGGTCCAGAGATGGAAATATTACTGGCTGCCCAAACACGTAACTCTTCTATTGTTTTCTGTTCTTCATCCATGAAAGTGTACACTTTGCTAGAAGTTCGAGGAACTACTGGAGCTCCTACAGTTCCATCAAATGTTAAGGATGCGAATCCTGCACTGGTAATTCCCTGCATCTGTCCATTGTATTCTCTGATCTGTAATAAGAATGAGAAAAAAAATTTGCACTGCACGGAAAAACAAATATATTTCTGCTTTATCACGTGCATGAAAAATGGGCCATTGATCATTTCTGTTCCTGGTTCTACTGGGAGAACAGCGTTAAAACAAAACCAAAACAAACCAATAAAATTAATATTAATAAGAAAACGAAATGTATAAGCAGAAATACAATCTGACACAAACAATTTTTGAAGAGGCAGACTTACACCCACCTGTAAATATACAGCATCTTTGCAGAGTATTTTATTTACATGCAACAAAATATTTGTGTGGGAAACACATCAGGATTGCTCTTATAAATAGGGAAACTAAAGCACAAGAGAAATTAATTTCTAGGGGTTACACAGCAGAGTGATGGCAGAGCAAAGTTATTATGGATTTCCGTTTTTGGCCCCTCACAACAGCCCTGTTTCCCAATACTATGGAACTGAAAAAGAAAATATCAGTTCAAGGAGGTACTTTTTTTTCCATAAAGCAAACAGTGATGAGCTTTCATTTCTTGAATGATGAATAAAGCTCTCACAATCACTCAATGTCTATTGCCCTGCACGTGGCAGGCCTCCTGAATCCTGCTGATTTAGCTGTGTATCTGCTGCCATATAAAACATAGTATTTAAAGTCTGAAGCACTCCTTCAAGGATCTAGTCTAGACTTACTGCTCCCTTTGATATAGATTTATCTAGATCAAAGCACTGTATGACTCATTATCCAGAAATCTGAAACTGTCTTTTTTGATCCATCCCTTTTTAATTAATCTCAGGTTACCAAGTAAGCGATAACACGTATGAATACAGATTCGTGGGACACTCTATATGGGATTCCCAGTGCCCAATTTTTAAACGGTTGAAAATCCTACTGATTTGAAAGTACAGAACACAAAATATGTGCCAGAAGTTCTAAACACCAAAACACTGCCAATGATTTAGGCCTGTATTTTATAAACGTGGTGAAATTTAAAAAGTGCACAAATCAAGCATTCATTGTCCTTGGAAATTCATAAACAAAGCAGTTCAATCTTGGTGACAGGAACTCTTTTAATCCCTGCTACTTTGACATAATGCATAAATGCATTACGGGTCATCTCTAAGATAAGCTTTGATTTAGTTAAGTATTCTTCACACCTGACCAATGGAGCACACCAATTCATGATGTAGTTTTTCTTCAGTGAAACACTGCAAAGCTTTAGTTTTTTAACCTTTACGTTTAAATATTGAAAATACAAGAAAAGCCAATGGACAAATAAGGAAAACACATAGTTTCATTATCAATTTGTCCCCCATTATCCATGACCTGGAAAAACAGGTTCCCCTATAAGATGTTATCTAATATAAACACACATATTTACTTTAGTTGCAATCACTGGAATTATACTCCATAGCTTCTCTAAACAGGTAACATCCAGAGGGGAGGAAAATTCTCTTTCATCACTTTTACCTATTCATCCTGTAGCAAAATATACTTCAAGAGAATTTTTCATATCTCGTCTGACATGTCAAATGTTTCTCGAAGTGTTTTAATTTCTAATTTACCTACTCATTTATTTATTCACTAATTCTTTTAAATCATCATAAAAATATCTTGATTTCTTTCTTAGTAAAAATTCTGTTCTAGTCTTCCGTGAAAGCTCTAAACTGTTCATGAAACCAGAAAGAAACTACTTTGTCTCCCTGGGCTTCCACCAATATTTCACCGTAAGTTATTCTCCTCTTTTCCCAAAACCTTTACATCATGCTTTGAGCATTTGGGAGGCTGACCTCAAACATACTGTACTTCTGACATCTCCCAGTATCCTCATTTAGTGAATTTGAAATCAGCCTTAATGTAGGAAAAGGCAATTATAAAATAAAAAAAAGAAATAAAATATGTAAGAAGGTAAATCTCAACTGTCATGATGAGAAAATTACCAGTGATCTTTAGCAAAACCAGATGTCCTTAGGCACAGGCAGGTGGGGAAGCCACTGAGTGCTCCCAAATGTAGACAGAATTCAACAATACTATTTAGTGAACAACAGAAGACACAGGAGAAGAAAATGTAGAATGGGTTACAGAACAAAGTATTTCACAGCTGGAAAATTACTTATGTCAGACTCACAGAAAAGATGACGGTCAACAGAAATTCTCTGGGCTTGTCCTTTAAAAACAAATCATTGCTAAAGTGATGAGGGATCGTTGGAGTGTAAAATGAACAAAATCTACAGGCAAATGTTTCATTACGGCACTCTTAAGTAGATCTCAGATCAAGTTAAGCATTGATACTGTAAACATGTTGTATTTTCCAAACGGTTTTGAAATTGAATGAAACTTAGAAAAGAGTCAGTCTGGGACTTTTGCATGTGACAACAATTCCCCTTCAGTAGATTTTGTGTCATTTCTAGAGGACGTGGAGATATTTTTTTTAAAAACTGGTGGGGGAGGGTGAAAGGAGGCAATAACACGGAAGTGGGGCAGACAGCTGTCTCTTTGAAAACTCCCTGAAAATCTTAAATAATTTCAATAAATAATGGTTGCTAAATAAAAATATCCTGTGGGACAAAAATTGAGCAGATAAAATACATTTGGCTTGTTCTAAGCAAGCAAGTAAATTCTAATACATACTGCAGGAGTCTCTGGCTTAGTTTTTGTAAACTAAAGAACAATAGATGAAATGTCACCTTAACAAACTGCATGGACAATAAACTCTAGTGATTTCTGTGGGGTACAACACTATCCTGAATATGGTTATTGAAAAGAAGCTAATCTTGAAATATTTATAAATAGATTTACAGCAAAGTAAAAGATTTTTTTTTAACTGAAGATGGTTTTATTCATCTCACTAAATGGAAAAGTGTGATAGTAAGTAGTGTATAAAGCTGGAATAATAGCATCTCCAAGGCAGTTTTCCATCAAAACTGATTGTTAAATTATAGAAGCGAAGGACTATTATGAAACCTCTGCAGCCACAGATCATCTTAGAATATCAAAAAATGCCCAAGGAAACAACATATACCAACCTAATGTACATGTTTTTACACTAAGAAGAAAGATTTTTTTTTTTTATGGTTGTCACTGATGATATTTGTATGAAGAAAAGTATCCTGTCAGAAAAAAACCTCACCAGAATGCATCTGGTATATTTCTTTATATTTTCTAAATGTTGTCTCATCTTAAGTAAATAGTCTAAACAAATTTGGATAATACAGTATGCTGATTATATTTTCTTATATTTTAATAATGTAATCTTGATTTACTTGTACCTCCAGCTGTATGAACAGAGAGATACTAATGAAATAGAGAAGTCATTTGAAGTATAAATTAACCATTTTGAATATGTTTAAATATTAACAAGAAGAAAACTGAACTACCAAAACCATCCGCAGGCACCTTCTAAAAGAAAATTAACAATGTTGCAGGGTTAGCCAGTACCAGCAGGCTGCCTCTTCCCTCTCTTTAACAGTGTAACCATTAGGCATTACTTCTAATATATTACGAGCATTCACAGTGAACAATAAAAAAGAAGGTCCAAGAAAAATCCACCAAAGAAAACTCCTCCTTTGCCATGAAGATAGAAGGAGACTAGACAAATAGATCACAGGCCTGGATTTATATTAGGAGATGGGAGGCTCGCCTTCCACAATCTTTGCAGAGGATTGATCGTGGCTGAAAGCCCAGGTACAGTGCTGCAAATCACTAAATTCTATAATGCATTAGAAATCATTGTAAGATGATGTGCGTAAAGATGCACTTCAAGAAATATTAACAGAAATATAATTAAAACTAGATAATTGTCCAGGTCTGTTAAGTTAGACGCTTAAAATTTTCCTTCTCTCCAACAAATACTAAGTAAACTAAATTACCCTCTATCCAGAGTAATTCTAACAGAACACTGTTCATTAAATTCTTATTAACTCTGACCATCAGATAGTGCCAACACCTCTGTTACTATGAGAAATTATCCTTTAGTATCCAATAGTGTTACTGGGAGCAGTAATTTTCAAAATGTGTTTGCTATCAATGTCAACTTCCTGGAAGACCCTTGAAAGCATATCTGGGGCAGACAGAATGTGAACATACTCTAAGGACTATGTATATCTGTCTGTCCTCATTGGTAAGCACAGCTTTGACAGACTACGGCCTCTGCTACCCTTGATTGCTTTCCGTTCGGCAAGCTAAGAGAAGGTGATTAAGGCCTGAAGACAACAGCAGAAAAGAGTGAAGGAGGAACTGCAGAAAGTGTAACTAGAAATCTAAGTAGAGTTGACTTTTTTTAATTGAAAACTGTGTTGCACAGCAATATAGCAACTACACTGGTTCTGGCTGAAAGAGAAAAAGGTCCTCCCCCTTCCAGTTCATTCCCAGAAGTTGGCACCAAGCTTTTGTGTGAGATTTCTACCTGCTCAGATCAGATATGAAAACTTCCAAATACCTGTTTCTTAGTCTGGGGTAATCAGAACATTCTCATCCAGAAAAAGACAACTTAGTGACTCTAGATCATTTTAACTTAGAAAGTAATTAAACAAGTTCTCAGCTCATGCATCTGAAGAGACATAAATTGTGAGCAGCTGGAGGTCTATTAGGACTGGAAACCACTTAGAACAGCTCAACTGTGATCAAAAAAAAAGCGTATATGAGAAGCGAATTGATAGAGCCTCTCTTTAAATACTGGAACATCATTTTGGAGAATGATAAAGTACCAACTGACAAGGATTCTAGAACGATCTCCTAAAAAAAGCGGTGCCAAATCAGAACAGTGAGGTCCTTTACCTGTGCTATATCAGTAGATTTCCTTAGTAAGCTTCTGATAAAAATAAACAGTGGAAGTTAGACAATACTTTGCATAAAAGAGGGTGCATACATAAATTTCCTGACAGTGGTCTTGTTTATTTTCTTAATGTGTACTTAGAAATCCAATACTGACCTACCACAGCCCTGCAACTTCTCAATTCTTTTATTTTGACCAGCTCCTTACTACTTTCTCCTTTTTCACATATATATTATAAAATATACACTGTTTTCAGAACCAATAAGCAAGTTTTTATCTCCAATGAATTTCTGAAATGAGTGTATCTGTATAACACTCACCCTGATGGATTTAGAGAAAATATTAAAATAATCATAAGATTTTCCCATCTGAAGTTAAATTAATGAACTTCCAAGTTTAATAACACATTTCAAGTACTGATCAGCAACACAAGCTTCAAAATATAAATACAATTTAATTCCACTCTTATTATATACACAGATGACCTCAGAGAAACCTTATACTAACCCAGAATAGGTTAGCTAGTTTCTCTCTCAACTGTAAATACTTATAATATAGAGGAATAACTGAAGACTGTTCCTGAATCTTAACAAGTTCTTTCTTAACAATCTCAGTGGTACGAAACTCAAATACCAGATAAATCTTACTGCTTTTTACATTTATTGTCATGGGTTTTTCTTCTTTGTTCTCCTGCTATAGCATATCAAAATGTACATGCTTAGTACTACAGATATTTATCCCTTTTATCATCTTTTTGTACAATCCTAAATTTCCTAGATCTCACAAGAGTGTTCAAATATGCAAACTGGGTTTTTTTGGGTTTTTGTGGTTTTTTCTTTTTCCACTGGCCTCTTTCAGGACATTGATTAATTTCTGCTATAATTATTTTAAACAAAAAGTAAATATATAATTATGTCTCGTTATGTTGCAAATTAATGGTAAAATCACATCTTTGGTCCTATTATGCACCTCTTTAAGTGTGGTCCAGCATTACAAGACTTCCATTCAGTCCCTGTAGCGTGGTTCCTCTTCCCTATACCGTTGTAGCAGAGTAAGAAAAACATCCAGCAGAAGCAGTATCAAAGCTATAAACAGTTTCCTACATGCCCTTTGATACAGATGAATAGGGAGTAAGGCAGGAAAACGTTGAAGCAGCAGCTGGAGCACACTGCACGCTAACAAGCCCAGATAGGTTCTCTTTATTAGAGTGATTCTCCAGCTCACCTAAACTGCTCCACAACAAAGGACCTAAAGAAACTCCTCAATTCTATCAGTTTGAAGAGGAATAAATTGTGCAGATTTATGTCAGTTAAACTCTATTCATCTAGAAGTACCACACTATTTTTTGTCAAGTAGTTTAATAAATACTGTTATCATTGAAAAAATGTCATAGTTTACTTTCAGTTTTGGTCCACACCATAACCACAGCTGTTTTAACAATCAGCTTCTTTATCCAATGTCTCCAAGTGTTAATTTCTGTACATGCAGAACTAAATTATTCCTATGGTCCTCTCACTGCAGAAAAGCAAGCACATAAACCCCTCACATCCCAGTACGTACCTTTATCCTGTGAAATCGAACAATATCACCAACTTTGTAAATTTTTGGTAGAGAATCTAGATTTCCACTAAAAAGAGTGCACGTTAACTTCACATTTGATGGGTCCACAAGTGTTACAACGGAGCAATAATCTGTAAAATATAAAAGTGTCTGAATGAATAACAGGCATTATGGAATTATTAATACACATATATTAAATTTGGGAGGAACACCCCTGCGGCCAACTTTTTTCTGCTATGATTTGTGACTCTTTTAAAGTTAATTTTTTTACAGTATCATAACAACTGAAGTGTGGCCCATCTTGCTGATAATTAGCCCAAATAACTGAACATTAAATGTGTGATTAAGCACAGCTCTGTGAGCAAGAACATACAACCCTTTTTCTTCTCTCTGCAACAGGCATGCTATTCTTCCACGTTTCAATTACTTGTTCTACAAAATGAGGAGCATATGTACAATTTTATAAAATAATTTTCTAAGATTTATTTTGCACAGCCTTCTGAAAAGGTAATGAGTTCTACAAGTTCTAAAAGCAAATTAAAGCATAAATTACATAGCCTTCACTTCAACAAAATATGCAAGACAGATATATATATACCACAAGAATAGAGTCACACAGTGGTAGTTAGAAAGTAGAGTAAAAATACAGTATTTGCCCTTTTGAAGTTAAACTTCATAGAATTTCACTTCTAATAAGGATTTAAAAAGTAAAATCAAAACAAGATACAAAGATGACAATGCAGACCAGCCCAGAATGGAGCAGTATTTGCCGATGACATAAACAAAACCTGTATTTTCCATTTCAGCTTACAGAAGCATGTGTGCTCTGATACTTACAAATGTAAAAGTAAAAGCACATTTGCTCTTTCTCAACATGGTAGTTGGTAACCTGCCTGAGAAACCAAGTAGCAGCAGAAAGAAGGGCTACATCCAGCCCCCAATCTCCTGTACCACCTCTGCGACACCTGTAACCATAGCCAGAGGAACAGAGACTACAAACGAGGAAGGATGGGTGTCTGAAATGAAGCTGAACCTGGGAAAGGTGGAGGAAAGGTATTCTCCCTAAGTGTTCAAATGTTTCTTTGTTTCTCAATATCTGAATAAGTTATTACATGTTTATGTTAACTGGCAATGAATTCAATTCCCCATATCAAATCTGTTTTGCCCTGACAGACACCTTTTCATCTCTTAAAAAGAAAAACTCAAACAAGAGAGAAAAAATCTAAAGGATCGAAAACCACAACTTTCCTTAGCTGTAATTCTATGAGGCAACTAGTGATAATGACACTACACCAGAGTTTACATATCTGGGAACTGAACAAAGGTGTCATAGTTCTAAAATAAAGTCAATAAAATCTCCATCATGTACATTATAAAGATGCAGACACGTAAGTTGTTGCTAGACAGCTGTGAAAGACGATGCTCTCAGTCTAGTAAAACTGACATATTTGCCTTATATAAAAAAGCTACAGGAAGGCAGTCAGAAACACGATTTTTATACATAAACTCTGTGAATAGAATCCCCAAACACTAAGACAGGTATGTAAGACTGGATTAAAATAGAGTTCAAAAAAAATATTCTTCTGTTTCCAGCATAGATACCCTTAAATTTTCCTATAATTTAAAAGTTTAAATTCTCTAATGATTTGAGTGAATGAAGTGGTGAAAGAAATCCACTGAGGGCTTACTGAGAAATAAAACTTTTCCTATAGAAACCTTCTGTATTTCTATAAAACTAGTACTCTTCCTCCTTCCCAAGATTTTTACACAGACTCAATAATGATAAATTATCTTCTTTTGCATTCAAAAGTTGCTGAGATCACTCTTTTCCACACTCCCACCAAAGGCATAAGGTCCACGTAGAGCCTATTTTGACATTTATGCTAGGAATGTCATGAATAAACTCCAGTCACTGGCTGACAAAACTGCAAGTATTTGATACTGTAATCCAAAGACTGATGTATTTCTTTCAGCATGAATTCTAGAGGTTAACTTAAAAGATCTGTTGCAAATATGAGCAAAATGAGCAATTAAGAAGAAAAACTCCTATGGTTCATAGATTTACAGGCCTTTGAGGATACAGAATAACATGCTACAGTGCACTGATATAATCCAACATCAGAATCAAGAGGAAATAGCAAAAAAATTCCACATTAAAATTGTGGTTGCTCTTCGATGCTGTGATTATACAACCTAGTCAGCTTCATACATGTGCAGCTGCCTATTTAATGGTAGAAGTTAACACACTGCCTCAATTTTCTATGTAATTAGAATAATCATATAAGACTGATAATCATCCTAGTCAAAGCAGCATAAAATAGTACACTTGCTTAACATAGCCAGGGAACATTTTCTGCATATTATAGGTTCTCTGTCTCTGTGACTTTAGCCTTCCATTCCTCACTATCACCACAAAACATCACTTCTACAATAAACCTAATTACAATAGAGGTCTTTGAGAACAAAGCATAAAGACTGATTTTTTTAAATAAAATCCTCATTCAGCAAAGTCCTTTTTGAAGGTTAAAAATAAAAAGCCACCTGTCTTTTCTTTTCCAGCTGAAATGTGAAAATTGTCTTCTGTTTTCCACAGTAGCATTATAGATCAGTGAACGAATTCATTTTTCTGAAAAAATAGTGAGTCAAACTCTAAACGGAATTGCTGAATTTAAATAATGTCCCAGAGTTAAAGAAAACAATATAATGTCATTGGTCACACTTTTGATTTTTCTTAATATACTTCCCAACGAAGCAAAATCCCTTCGTTACCAAGCTAATTAAGAAAGAAAGAAAGAAAGAAAGAAAGAAAGAAAGAAAGAAAGAAAGAAAGAAAGAAAGAAAGAAAGTTTACATATTGGAGTCAATTTTCCTCTACTAGAGAAATTTACTTCACTGATAAAAAAATCCACTGATTTTCTTTACAAGAGAATTTTTACCACTGGTAGATTTTACTTGCAATAATCTGTCTTCAAAATATGACAGAATGGATTCACAGTTCAGCAAATTTATATGCTACAGAAGAAAGCTTTTTACTTTCATACTAGATTGTCCCAGTAAAAGCACTGAATTTCAGCTGACACTACAGAGAACTTCAAATTGCACCTACTTTTTTTTTTACTTATTTAATTATTCTGAAGAGGTATTCTTACATAGGCTTGACATCATGTGAGGGACCACCTGCCATGGACAGCTACCTGTAAGGATGCTTGTAACTGCCCAGAATTGGTGTTTATGAAAACAAGCAGACATAACTGATGTTTCGTTTAAATAAAAGTATAGAGCGATGGTCTGCATGCATCTTATATGCTTTTTATATTCCTTCAGATTAGTCCTTATTGTTCTTCAAAAATACAATTGCCATAACTTGTTAATGAGTTATTTCATTTCATAAAAAATCCACAACTATTTGGGAATCAGTAGAAGGTTACACTACCTGCATGGAGAATGATGATTGTCAAGCTTCTATACTTTATACTTCTATACTTCTGACTTTAAATAGTTTGAACCATGAATCTCTTGCAGCCCCGTAACAGTCACTGAAAATCTGAAGTTGCCACCACTATCATAGCAATCTAGGTTCATTCTTCAGGTTACAGCTTTCCTTTCATAATGCCATAGTGTTTCTACTCTTTTATGGACTTTTATGCTGGCCATTAGCATGAACAGAAAACCAGCATTTCTCCACAGTATGTACAGATAGATAAAAAACAAACACAAAAACCCCAAACCCCACAGCTTCATGTACAAATGTAATTTTCAGTCATCCTAAGAAAACCAGAATTACTACAAAAACTTTCCCAATTAGTAGATATTGATATTGCAGGACTAACAAGTTGTTTAGTATTTACTGATAAACATTTATTGTAGTTTTACTGAGGACTTCAGCAGTTCCTGACAAATATGCTTGTATAAATTGTTAAGGTGGAAAGCACTGATCTAATTATACTTCCCCTTTTGGGCAATCACATATTTATTCCTCAATAACATTTACGGGAAAACCCGCTACCCTGAGCCAATAACTTCTCCCTTCAAAGAGATAAAAAGGTTTGGGGCAATGTTGTTAGCAGTCAGGGACTCTAATTAAAGATTGCCTTCTGTTTCTTTTATTTCAATACACACGAAAAAGAGAGAGATTATTGTAGCAAATTATTCTCTCTACAAAACTAAATGAAACATTAATACTGTTTTCAAGAATTACTGAGGCCATTCAATACACAAGTGTCTGCACTAACACCAAGCAGCTGACCCAGTTAATTTACCACTTATATTTCAACAAGACAGGAAGAAAAATAATACAAATGTACACACACTCCTATGCATGTATATATACATGTGCATACAAACACATATTGCAGAAGACCAACACAAAACCTTTAAAGAATCGAACTGTTTTACTAGAGCTTGTTATTTCTAACATGGTGATACACTTTAGAGATACAAACAATTCAGTAACTACCAGAGAAGCATCTGGCTAAACAGATGTTTCAATGCCATCATTTGTAAACTGTAGATCAAAGTAACTGTCTTGAGATTTCTATTAACTATTTATTCAACTATTTATTATTTTTTTCATTTCCTTTAAATATCTTTTTATCTTTTACTTGTCTTCTATACTTTAAGATAAGAAACAGTGATTGTTTAAAAAAGAAATGCATATAAACCACTGTGAACAGAAGGGAAAAGAACATTATTCTAATCTCTAGGGGTCCAGAGACGAAGTCACTATCTTTACCTGCAACAGTTTTTATTCTGTTCTGCAAAATTTAAATAAATCCTCAATATTTATTTTGATTTGGAAAAAAACCCAACAAAATGGAACACAATACTTTGAAGGAAAAACTATTGCAGATTTAACTGAGTCTGCTTCCTCACAAATGGATGCCACAACATTCTGTGATGGATTTGCTTTGCACTATAAAGTTGGTTTGTTATTACTTGCTAAAAACTGACTATTGTAATTCAAGTTGACCAAACGGTATAGTTTAAACTAGAGTTCATTGTCTCAGCTACATAATTTTAAACAAATTCTGGGCTGTTTGAAGAACTTGGCTCAAGATCAAACAAAAATTGAAAATAAAAATAAAACTTACAGCTTTAAGAATTTTAAGAATTTGATTTAAGATATTTTAAGAATCTGATTTATGATTCTTAAGCTGCATTTTGGGCATGTAGAACTGTTGACCTGGAAATGGTCAAGCTTTTTAGAAGTGTCTTTTCTACAATTGCTATCCTTCATTAATTTTGATTCTAAAAAAAATTTAATAAAAATAAAATAGTTACAACCTACATGCACGTCTAGGTAGGATAAAATGAGATTTTAAATGCACATGTGACATATACATATACTGCATATATCTATGATAAAATGCTAGATAGAGTTTTCCCTAGGAAAATAGGACATTAATTCTATGATATTGTTAACCAGCAGCAGGGCTTCTTTTTGCATTCTTCCCTGCTTTACTGAAAACCATGACTAATATCTATATGAGAAAAAAGGGTTGGGGAAACAGTAGTGTCACGCTGTAATGTCCTAAAACTTTCATGGTCAAGCACATAACCTCTGTAACTGGACACCACAAAGACAGGGGCTCTTTTTTCTTCTATTTTCTTTTTTTTTGTTTTAAATCTCAAGGTTAAATACTTGAGATATCCTTAGGATTAAGGGAGGGGAGAGAGGAGAATATCATCTTTCTTAAAAATTTAAACTATCTTAAGACTCTTAGACTATTGGGGATGGAAAGTTAGAACAGAATTTCAAACACTTCCAATAGATCTTCTAGCAGATAAAATCCCATCTGTCTCTTGTACCAAGCAAGACCCGAAGCACTTTCTTGGACAGTTTTCAGAACTCATAAAGTTCTCATGTATAGATGTTTCAAACTATATGCCCCAAGCAAAAGTGTGCTTAGCTAAAACAACTTTCTCTGTAATAAATAATTTATGAACATACTGAAAACTCATTTCATTCATCAGTGTTTTAACACTCACCTAATGCAGTAATGATAACAGAAATGATAAACTTTTAATTATAGATTATATAAACCGACAAGACTAAATTAGGTACCACTCCAGTTGTACCCACTTTCAGTGGGAACACAGTGCAAAGCCTCAGCCTTAAGCCTTAATATGTGCAAGAAGGAGCAGCATCAGGGCATATCTAAAGAGTGAAAAAAGACCCATGTGGATTAAGCACAGTGGCCCCACCTTCCATGCTTCCAGTGGGCATCAGCTTTAAGCAACATGATTCTATTATTCCAGTGTCAGACAAAGAATGTACTAGTGCAGGAATGGGCCTGATCTAATGCAACCACAGAATTTTCTGATAAGAGCCACTTCATGCCCTGACAATGCAGAACAATCATTGACTATTTTGCACCCTCTCAAGCAAACGTCACTCTGGATTGTGCAAAAGAAATCAAAAAACAACACTGAAATATTTGACTGATTAGTGAATATTTTCACTCAAAACCCCAGACTAATTAAAATTGTTTTAGAGATTTTCATTATAAAGTAGCAAGTGAATTACAACTATCTTCATAAATAAGAAACATCAACTTGTGTCCCTGTTCTCCACTGATATTGTTGTGTTACTTTAATAATGCCAACTGAAAATATACAGGGAAGCCATATTAGGAAGCTACTAATGACATCTAGGCAAGGACTAGTTGTAAAATGAATAATCATTTTCCCTATTAAATTTCTACTACTTAAGAAATTGAAGTGATTAACTTTACAAATAGCTCAGTAGAAAAAAAAATCTCTCCTAGCTGCTTTGGAGACATGCTACTCTGAAAGAAAGTAAGTTCACTGTTTTTACATATCTGGAATGGATGGCTGCCCTAATGATTTCCAGCAATCAGTGCTTGTCTAATTAAAATGTTCCAAGTCCTCAGTTCCCCAAAGCCTTGTTAAAGTAGCTGGACAAATGACAAATCTTCTTTAAGAACTTTCTTCATTTGCTATCTCCACCAGTCTGCCTAAACTGGCTTATATCTCCTACCTATTTGTTGTTCTGTTTCCCTGGTATTAGCTGGGCAAAGCTATGGTCAAAGGATCATGTGAATTTGTTGTTCTGGTTGATTTTTAACAAACACAGCAAGAACAGTTCTGGCCGGAGGAGATTTCAAACCTCTTGAATATAGTACATACCAGTTCCTTTGCTAACATATGGAGGCTTGAAGAATTTCACAACGCCATACAAGTTCACTATAGTCCCATCTTTAAGATGATTCAGGGGAGTATACACATATTTTGGAGCAACAGACTGAAAAGGCATGATACAATGGAACAGAAGAAAAAATTATTCAAACATTCATACAGAACTTTGTCTTTTAACATCATTCATCCTCAGCATGCTTATTTCATCTTAAAGAAAGAAATAAAGATTATCTATTTCTTTATATCTTACTCACTTTAGACTCAGAAAGCACACAAGACTTTTAACTTCTTTTTGTGACTGCATCTTTCTTACAATAAGCCGACCAGTTAATTCAAGTAAGTTTCAATACATGAACCAGGTGAGTAAAAGTCATTACAATAAAGAACAATGAAAGACAATTTTTTACTGATCCATTTTAACATGTCCATCCAGGGGACTTTTAAAAGCACATACATAAATAGCTTTGTACTTCTGCTTGGCAGTGCCACTGCACAGAATCATTGTCTTGGGCTGGCGGCAGGGTTACCTCTCACAGCCACTGTGCACATCTTCTGATTAAAATACCACAATTGCTGGAGGATTAAAGAAATTAAGGACTACTTTCTACAGTTTCAAGACTATTCTTGTCTCATCTTAAGGTTGTAATATATTCTGATTTGACACATTTAAAAAATACGAGTTCTGTCAAACTGATTGATAACTGCGGTTTTCAAGTACTATACTGAAAAAATGGAACTGTAAATAAAAATAATATGAAAACAAGCTCTATCACTATAGGTCCTGAATCTTTAACATCATGATAAAGAACATTAAAATTTCATAAACCTGTTCCTCTGCCTTTAAAATACTATTTCCTGTAGAATTTTAATTTAGACACATAAAGGCTTGTTCCAAGCAGTAACGAAAACAAATGTTAAGATCAGTACCTGAAGTCTGATTTTAAATCAAAAGAAGTTTCATATTTCCTTTTTTTTTTCTAAAGCACAAGCATACAATTTTATTTAGCCCAATAGTTACCTTTCTAGTTCCAAGTTCCTAAATCAACATGAAGTCTGTCTGGAGATTGAGATGGGAACTATACTACAAGTACTGAAAATGTACTACTTTTTTCATATTTTACTTTGTGTTCCAGGTATATTCTTTGCAAAAGTAAAAGTTAAATGACTGCTGGGATAAGAGTATGGAAGCAAATTCAACAGGAACAAAACCGAATTCCACACATTCTTATTTACATGCAGTTAATCTCATGTGATTTAAAAACATCCCAAGTGCAAACTCACCACAGATGCAGTTTCTGAAGCAGAAGTTATTCCTGGTTTAGTGTAAATCTGTGGAGAAAAAAATCCCAAACTTTCTGATTACAAAATTGAAGGCACTGCAAATATAACAACATTTGATAACTTTAAAGCAAATACAAAACTGTAAGAAAATACAAACCAGACAGACATTTTTGCTATATGAATCACCTCTGAATCTAGTAAAATATTAGCTACAGAAAAAAAGAAAGTAGTATTTACTGCAATTACACCCAGACAAAAGCTTCTTCAAAAAAATACACACATTTTCTAAAGTCACTTAGTTGAATATGTTAGGCCAGATTAATTGAGTAGCATTTGAAAGCTGGAGGCTACAAATTTAAAACTGCACTTGCTCAACATACACCTTAAACGGGTTTAGGTTTTGTCCATAAACATGTACATACATGTGAATGCTTAGAGCAGATATATTCTCAGCAACTTGTTACTTTCCTTTGGGGGAAAAAATTCACCAGAATGGGATCAATTTTATTTAAAGATACTTCCTAAGCCTTTTGAGCCTTACTTATAAGCCAGACTTATCTTCAATGTAAGGTCTTTTAAAGCACTAATTCTGGTGATTTGATGAAAAGCCAACACACCCCCACTTTCTGTGGGGAACACAGGGCTCAGCCGCCATCCCGAGGCCACAGCCCAGCCTGGCTGCCGGTCACAGGGCCCCGTGTCACAGCTGTGCACTGCCTCAGCACTGCCGACTCCTGCTGGAGATCTGCTTTTGCTCTACACCTCAGCAGCATTCCTGAAGCTGATTCTACTTTTAAACAGCCGAGTGAAAAGGTGTGATTGAGAAAGCAAAGCACACACAAAGCCTGCTCATTTGTATTAATGTTAAGCATCCAATGCATGTGTCACTAAACGAAGTGCAACAAGCTCCATTCTGTGGTCAGTGATGAGATAAACAGCTCAGCACAACCTAGGCATTCAGGGAGCTGCACAGTGTCTTTGGGATTAGACTGTATGTCATGAGGTCTGCCAATACTCAGCTGAAGGCCTCATGTAGTTCCTAAAATTTAGGCACTTTTACTTTAGATGCACCTATTCAGACTCAGGGCAGTTTTGCTATCTGCGATCTTCAATGAAACATACCTTTTCTACCTATATATCATCATCATCATCAACAGATAATGAATGTCATGAAACAGTCTGCACTATCATTTTAAATAATTTTGTTTCTCACTGAGCTATGTGCCAAGTTTTAGTTACCTATGGAGGTCAATTCCAAAACAAAAGTGCCTTTCTGAAATTAAACAAAAAAAGTATTTTTACTTAAATTTAGGATTTAATTAGACAACAACTATACAGATAAAAATAAACAGTACTGATGTGAGATTAGTGAAAAAGAACAAGTATTTCACTCAGGACCAAAGGATATAATTCTCCTTATAAAATTTAGATTACAGCAATCCAAGTATTTGAAAGGCAACAATTCATGATTTGATTTAAAGCAGAACAAAATCACACACCAGAGAAAACTAAAAATTACAGACCTGAAATCACTCTTGCACCCTCTACTTTGTCTGCATTATTGAAATGTGTTATATACAAGAGTAGTTTAAACAGCTCTAGGAATCTATCTAAAGTCAACTAAAGTCAAATTATTGCACTCAGCAAACAGAAATTTACCTGGAAAATAATTAGGTTAGGGTTATTATAAAATTACATGTGCACACACACAAATGTGTTTTATTTCCTGATGAACAAGGTAAAATAATCTGTAGCATTTCAATTTCTAATAGACTTTATTGTTTTTTTTTCTATTATAAAGAAAAATGTTAATGTAAGTATTTTGGAAATAAATAAAAAAGAAGAAAAAGTGGGGTAACCACATACATAAATGGCTGATCCAGCTTCTTCAGACACTTCCAGGTGACAAGCATGTCTACCATCCTCTCTCACTGTAGGCAATTTTATCACCTTAAATCCTGCAACTATGAAGGTCTCCTATGGGGACAGAGCAATAAACAGAAAATTACACAGACTCTAACACATGCTCTATTTTAGGAGTATATGATGTGAAATTTCGCCCCAAAGTCTCAAGACATTTAAGAAACAAAAATCCTGAACAAATTGCAAAAACTGCCTTTAAGTTTCCCAAATTAGTTCTTCTACCCATGGAATTTATATTTACAACAAACGCCAGAAAGTATTTTTTCTTTTAAATTCTGCTAAAATTTTCACACTCTTGATGCTACTTTAACAGAGTGCTATTTTTGACAAAGCCTAGGGAGAAAGATTAAACTGAATAAGGCAGAAGAATCATTCCCCTTTGAATACACTAAAGACTGACTCCTTTCTGATTAGCTTAACTAAGGTAGAAAAGAAATCACACATCAGATCAGCAGCGATAAAACATTCTTTTCTTGGAGCTTCTTTCTCACTGAATTACAGCTGCACTTTTAAGGAACTCTCCTATAAATTCTGTTTTGGCTGGATCAGGGTTAAGGGTTAACTCCTTCCTTAAGGGTTAAATAAGTAGGTCAATCAACAGGTAGGTTTCTGGTAACAAAAGAGACATTACAAACTTCTATGGCATCACTCCTGAGATTCTGGCACAGAAAGCGATTGTAACTGTATTTTCACTTTGGTACGAAGTTCCTCAGACACCATAAAACGAAAAAGAAAAGGAGGATTTAAAGGGTACATGATTCAAGTCCTAGCAGCAGCTCATGTTTTTAGCAGCAAGCTCACCAAATAAAAAAAAAAAAAAAAGAAAGAAAAAATGAAAAAGCAGAAGATAGAAAATACATTAAATACCTTTAGGTAATCAGAGGTGATTTAAAAAAGCTATCTGATACAATGTAAAGCTCCTTCTTATAGTCAGCTCCCTTGCTATCAGAACTGTATAGCAAGACTGTGCCAGTGTGCTCCATTCCAATAAACACATTAGACTTGGAATCCTATTTCTATTCAAGCTTCTACCAAAAGCACTTCCATAAACTTCAACTGAATAACTTTTGTTCATGTGTTTATTTGATTACAACAAATAAAAGAGTCTTCTGATTCAAGTTGACAGTTTTAGCCAAATGTTGCACTATGACAGCGCGTTTTTTGCTATCTCAGCAATCTGACAATACTACTCTAAATGATTTAAGATCCAAAACCTTAACATTTTGTGCAAGAAAAAGAAGGGCTGCTACATTAAGTGACAGTGATATATGTAGTTATTAAAACATTGGGGAAAAAATTTCTGCAGAAAACATAAATTTAATTAGACAGTTTAATTTACAATGAAACTACTTAGGGCATGGTGATTTTCAGGCAGCGTCATAAATGGGAATACAATGTATAAGTTTGACTAAAAGGTAATATATTAGTCACCTAGAAGTAAGCCATACTCAAAGCTAAGTTAAAATGTGTCAAAACAATTAGAACACTCAGCATTCCTTGCACCTCTAACACACTGCCCTGCTAACATGAAAGTTGTTTCATTCTTTCCAGAAACATGCAAATATAAACTTCAGGAAACTCTATGAATTTTGCCAAAATCAGGTGTTAGTACGTGTCTTTCCTTTCACTGTTAGCTGATGCTATCCAGCATGTTCCTTCAACAGCAAAATCAACCTTCAAGTAAACAGATACGCCTTGCTTATACATTATTCCCGTGTCAGCATTTTATTACAATGTAGGCTGCACAAGATTCTGGGATGTGGTTGCTGAGTCAGGATTGGAGCTCTGTACAGGTGACTTCTCTTATCTTGCTCTCCTCTGCCAGAAGAAGCTTCAGAATTACATAAACTCAGCCTTTTAAGAGGGTGATAATAAATTAAAAATTTTTTGAGTGATATTAGGTCACTAGTGATTACTCTCCTGTAACACATCTGCAATATGTAGCACTATATTAAAAAAACAGTGAAAGGACTGTGCAATTTCCATCAGGAAAAGACAGCACTAACCTCAAAATCTAGTTCTACAAGTAGAAGGTACAGATATATTCTCAGATTTTTTACAAATTCAGTCAACTTTGACAGGCTGTGACTTGAAGTTTCTAAACATAATATTTGCACAGCACTTTGAAATTTAATGTTATATTAGTTTTCAAAATAGGTTAGTTTCCATTTCATCTTTAGCTAAGAAGATCTCATAATTGGCTTGGGAATCAAAGCTGTTTACATAATTTGGTGGATTTTCATGTCAGTGGAAGTGTACTGAATATAGAAATTATCAGATTCAACCAACATTTTTAAGTGGTAAAAAGAAACTCTATTTCCCTCATTCAAAAAGTGTGATACACAGGCAAGACAGTATTTTTCCTGATGGTTATTCTGTTACAGAATGAGAAGACTCTCAGGAGACAACATGGCTACTCACATTTTTGGAAATCACCAACTCCTTCCCCTGGCTACTTAGCTGAAGTTCTTACACTATGCCAAGAATGATATGGAAACTAAAAAATACTAAAATCTGAAATGGTATGCAGCAAATAAACAGTATTGGACCTTAATGAAGTAATTCTTTAATGGCTAAAAAATCAGGTTTTTTTCAAACTCTGCTAGCTTCAGAAATCATTGTTTCCTTATATTCATATTCTTTCAAACTGAAAATCTCATTTGAGACACTGGTAAGCACCATGAGGTAAGCACCATGAAGGTTCAGTTCACTAGGGAAGAACAAACTGGGGTTTTAGCACACTCTGGCTGTCTAAGGGCTGTTGCCTGTGGGTTGTAGTTTCCTACTCAGCTCTTTAGTACTGATCTTTTTATCTTCAAATTGCTGCTCAGTGCCTTGTTCAAGATTCACATTTTTATCAAGACAAAACTGATTTGTTCATTGAACTTAAAAAGATTCTGCGGCTTGCATATTCAGCAAATTAGTTCAGGAACTTCCAACCCTGACTACCCTGTCAAAATTCCATGGAATTGAGAAATCTGTATAAAGACTGTAATTTGCCCACAGAAGTTGTGGATGTCTCATCATTGCAAGTATTCAAAGTCAGGTTGGACAGGGCTTTGGAGCTATCTAATGTAGTGAAATACGTCCCTACCTGTGGCAGGGGGGTTGTAACTGGCTGATCTTTAAAGGTGCCTTCCAGCCCAAACCATTCTATGATTCAGTGTGAATATGTATCACAAATGGAAAAGCACTATCATGAGCTCATAATGTATCATATACTAATTTGAATCTGATATTTGGCTAATACTGAAATGTCAGTAAACTGACAGGCAATCTTACAAAAAGACTGAGGTATTTTTTTTTATCTTGTTTTCCTTTAGTGGCAACACACTGTCTCACAAACTCACAGGCTGACTTGTCTTTTACCTGGAGCTAATCAAACCAAGCTTCTGTTTCTGACAAACCAAGACACCAGCCTCAAGCCAATAAAAAAACCCTGTATGCATAGTTTTGAAATTTTTTTTTTAATCTTTTAGTGTAACTGTCTTTGAAATGAATTTAACTCTAAAATTATTTTATTAGATGGCAAAAACATTCAAAATATGAATATAAATGGGTGACTTCTCTATTATCCATATTTATGATCCTTTGCTTGCTAGGTAAACAGAACTGATAAAAAGAATTGTTTTATTTCAGTATTAGTCTGAGAAAGAATTTACATAAGCAAATACTTTTTTTGTTCTAGTTCATATTTATAGATCTGAAGAGACTGAACGGACTATTTCTAATTTTAGGGATAGGTAGACTAAGACAAGACAAGAAGTCAACATACATCTGTAAAAAACAGTTCCTAAAACAAGAATATATGTGTATATATGTTTTGGTGGTTTTTTTACCCCACGGCGTATAATTTTCGCACAATCTTCTGCCATTTTTCCATATATTAAAACATTGATGCTGTTGATCTGGGAACACAAGTTATCTGAATCTAGAGGGAAAAAAAGCAAAAGTGATTCCAATCACTATACTTTCTCCAAAACAAAACAGCAAATGGAAAGAGATTTACAAAACAAGTTGATCTACAGAGTCTAACACTTCTCAATTAATATACAAACAGAAAACGTGCTAACTACAGGTATATTACTCAGAATATTCTTCCTAAGAGGACCATTTAAAACGTGCACATTGTACACAGGTGTACAATTAAACAGAAATGAAAAACATTTCCACTTGGATAATTCAATGCATAGTGTTAGATAGGCAATATTATCCAGTCACATTACCACGGATCCTATTGTAGAGCTTATTATAAACTGAAGACATTCCAGGACATAGACATATTAATTAATAGCCTTCCAGGAGGACTGAAGCAGAAATCACGTTGTTATTTTAAGAGTTTTCTATCTTTTACTGTTTCAGAAACAACATCAATGATTTAGGTGTGCAAATTTATGTTTCCATGGAGAGTGTGCATAAACTCCTCTCCTGAGCAGTCACTGAAATCAGCAAAACTCAGGGAGGTTAAGCACCCCTTTGAGAACCCTGAAGCCAGCAGGGAGACTGACTAAGGCTCCATCAACTTCATCCACCTCTGCTAACACCAGCCACAAGCAGCGACACCAGGCAGGACCTGCACACCCCAGGCCTGCTGCTCAGGCACTGGAGTCAGGAGGACCAGAGGGAGCATGTGATGATTCTCTAGCCACTGTAAGGAATATGCTAAGAATGAAATGGAAGGAAATGGAAAGTTCCTTGAATCCAACAGACTCCTGACAAATTACCTCCTCCACCTTCCTGACTGGAGGGGGTGATAAGCTTAAGACTTAAAAGGAATATATTATTTACTACATGATGAACAACTTAGGCCTTTCAAAGTGCTATTTTAGCCACTGATATTCAAATACTTGAGTAGTCAAGTGAAATTTCTTTTTTTTAAATGCTTAAATTAAAACAGAATGAAACACAAATATTTTGCTGCGAATCAAAACACCGACCCATATTAAATGTGCCCTTACATAGTATATGCTCTATGTATTATGTGGTAATGATTATGTGTGCTATTTTCTTGGTCCTTCTTATGATAAACAGTTTGAAAATACACTATTAAAGCTATACATATAGCTAATACATTTCCAGGACAGTATTTTAAAAAATCATGCAACAATAAGTCTACTGAAATATAAAGACTGTATTGTTTCCATTAACTTATTGGCATAAGTTTAAGATAAACTTTTTTTGTAGAAAATGAACAATTTTAGAGAGTATTTTAAATATATCATTCTACTGAACAAAAAGCAGGTACTACTGATGTAGTACCACAAATTTAAAATGTATACTTAAATGTAGTACCTTGAAGAACAATCTTGAAAAAGTCTGTTCCATCTCTGAGTTTTGTTATTGGGTAGGAAAGAGTAACTACTCCCTAAAAAGCAAAAAATAAAATAAAATATTGTGAACTAAGACTCAATGCCTCTAAGTTACTGAAATACTGATAACAGCAAAAACATCTGTAAGCTAAAAAAGGCAGAATTTAAGGAATAACTGCAAATTGCCATCTAAATTCTTAACAAAGAAAAAACCCTACAACTGCTATAGACAGCACTAAAAAGCAACATTTTTGAGATATAACCAAGGAAGTATTACATGTCAATACTACTTAGATGCTACTCACTAGATGATAAGCTTGTATTAAACAATACAATAGTAGCTATGGAACTACACATGTAACTTTTATTAGTTAGAAAAACAGCATAAAAGACTAGAGTTTTAGCACAAAACCTGAAAGGCATCCGAAGAGGTAGTGACCAAAATCTTAAAAGATACAGCAATTTCTCCAAAAATTTTGGCAAAGTATTACAATATAAATATCAGAACAAAATCACAGTCAAGATATAACAGATGCATATGAAGATAAATAATCTTCTGGGAAGAAAAAATACAGCTGTGAGAAGAGTATTACAAAGTTTTGAAACTGTAGTTTCTCAATTATTTGGCAATAATACAAATGCTCTAAAAGATGCTATGATTTAACAATTAATTAAAAGTACTCTTTTTACTGTGATGCTGAAGTTACAATGAAGCAAAAATCAGCAACTTCAGTGATGGTAACATCTCTTTGGAACAAACACAGCTAGTTCGAAGGATGTTATCATCAACAGTACCAAAAATGTCAGTCAACTGTATTCTTTCTCAGTAAGGCACTGTATCCTTCTCAATGATAAAACCACTAAAATTGGTTCAATAAAGAAAAATAAAAATATTGAAAACAGACTCTATAAAACGCTTAAAAAAACTATACAAAGCACAAAAATAGACTAAGAGTTTTCTTGCAAAAAGAGAGCAGGGCAATCTGTCTATAAATCCAAGATCAAGAGGATAGTCAGGTAAATCAGTGATTTTACAGTACACATATTCAGTGGTAAGCTGGACTTAAATGCTAGCAAATGCTTCTTAAACCAGATCAGGATAAAATATGCAGCAGTGAATTATTACTCCAGAGGCCTTTCAGACTAAAATTTATCCTACAACACGCTAACAGAGAAGTAACCCAAATCAAATTCAACAAGATTTTAATATCTGTTTTATAAAGAAATAACACAACTCCACAAAACCTCAACATTATTTGCAGATGCTGATTTCCAAAATAATTTGGTAATTAGGTCTCCTTACAAAGCTCATTAGTCTTCTCTGTGAAAAGTAGGAACTCACCCGTTAAAAACAGAAAGGTTTCTCGCCTGTTTTCAAAATTACAACTTTGTTTAAAATTTCACTATACATATATATATATAGACACACACATATACATATATAGATACATACATATAATTGTTCTTGCTGAGATTGTCTTGAATTGTACTCACAGGTAAATAAAAGACTACAGAATTTTTCTTGTAATAAAGTCTTTGCAATGAAACAGTCACCTCAGAAACACTCAACATTTACATATATTTTTTTTTCTTAGTAAGAAATTTCAATCTGCACCAGCACACTATTTAAAAGTGGAATACATTGATGCAATAGTGACTGCTTTTTGACCATCTTTACTTTTTATCTTTCCTTTTACATCCCAGTATCTTCCAAAGAGTTTTCAAATTCTGGGATCACATTCTTTGCTGTAATGGTTTGGCCCCTTCACTTTCCTTTGTATCTCAAGCACCTATACTATAGTTCTCTTCCCCAGCAACGACTCACTTCCTCATACTGCCCATTGCTTTCTCCACATGCCTGGAACTCTTGGGCTCCAAACTTCAAAAGAACCTACCTTAGCAAAACTTGCTCAAATTGACTATTTCCTCACAAATCCTGCACTGCTTATTGAGTTCAGAATCAAGCTTTTTCCAAAACCCTCCACATCCATATGCCACTAGGCTCACTCTCAAACCATGTACAATTCTTCCAGCACATATGTCTCCCTCCTTTTAAGGCCTCGCAGCCTCAGTTTGGTTCTGTAGCTGATTCGGCAGCTGATTTTCAGGTTTGGTTCAGATTCACCACAGCAAAATCCAGAGGATGATGAACTAATGGGAGAAGGCATCATGTCTTAGTTAACAGACGTGATGACTGAGGAGGTACAAACATTGCTTGTGCTGTTTTTCCACAAATGTGAAACTTGCAGTTTTCAAAGAGATGCCAGGAAGATGAAAACATGCAGAAGAATGAAAGGACTGACACACACAAGTCAGACAGAAGCATTCCAAATGGTTTTTGCTGCTTTTCCCAGAACACATTTCATAAAAATCCTCCTCCGCCCTTCCCTCCTTGTCAAAGCAGTACCTGATCCCTATTTGGGCAGGTCTAGAGTGACAGTGTGCCACCACTAAGATAACCTAACATCAGTGCATTCTAAGGTTCATTTCAAGCTCAGCCTGCAGAACTGGATTTTCCTACACATTTAATGGTGCATTAGCACCAGCTTTATCAGCTCTCCAGTTGTGCTGTTTTTATGCCAAGCTCTTTTAGTCACCTACTAATCCATGTCAGCAGCAGCATGAAGTTCTCTTAACATAAGGCAGAAGTCTGAGAAAGACATTCTACGCACTTTCCCATTCAGAATCAGCTATAGCACTGCATGCTTCAAATCTATGTCCGGTAATAACTGCTCTGCTTTCCTAATGGAAACATTTATTTTGGCAGAAGCATTTTCTAATTTATAATCCATTTTTGTCTCCTTCACCACTTTCTTCTGAACAAGAATCCCTGTTCTTCCATGTCAGGCCTGCTTGCAGACATAGCTCTTCAAAGCAGGAAAGTTAATATATCCTGCAGGTGAACAGGGACAAGAAACTACACCCCGAGGAATAAACCCCGTTTGCTAGCAGCAGTGGTTATTGATGTTTCCATTTGTTCCTTTACAAGACCTAAGGGAGGCTGGATCACTCTCAATGAAATCGCCTCCTGCACCACTCAACTGCTGCCTGCTTCCAAACAGGGCAGTTTTCTTCCTTCGCTACACCGAAGTGCATCACTCCTGGCATCAGTTTGACACTACAGTGAACCAGTGCAGAGTGAGAGCAGCAGAAAATTATCCTCTCTCCAGCAATATGAATGGCCTTCTGCCAGTTTCCTTCTCATGAATGGACTCATAAGGGTCACATAAGCACTAGAGTTGGAACTGAGAATATACAGCTGTGGAAGCAAAAATGAGTTTTTCTGGATAGAGAAAAACATCAGATCATTTCAGCTTATATTTTTAAAATGTTTGTGCCATTTTTTGAAGGATTCGAGACAACTTACGTTATCTACAGAATCAGCTTGCCTTAATTTTTACCTCTTGTTTTTTTTCATTAACGGACTGAAAGAAAGCCTGGGCTAATGATGATTTCCTGCCATATAAGCATCAGGGATGCCTAAAGCAGTTCTCAGAGCCATAGACAAAAAAAGTTAAACAAGATAAAAAAAGAACACACTGAAGAATTGACACTGCATTTTACAGAGAATACTTGTTTCAGGCAAGAAAAAGGTATTTCTGCATTTCACTAGTATAGCAGGATGGTACTTCCAATCCAAAATATATTTGGGATTACTGTCAAATATAAGTGCACACCTTATATTGTAATATATAGGGGTAATGATAGGTGAATGATAAAAAACCCTAATTGTATCTTGATGCTGGTACTTGCTACAAACAACACTTTTCACAAAATGGATATTGCATTGTTTCATGCAAAAGGAGAGCTACTTTAGAAGTCATCAGTCTGAAATCTGATCTTTAACAGGATTGAGGGGCTTATCGCTATTTTTTTAAAATAACACTTAACCTGCCCCAATCCCTCAATTTTCAGCACAGCATGTGGCATATTAATGTGTTTTTTAATTGGTCCACAGCTTATAAAATCTGAAAAGAGAAACTCCCTATAAAATTTTAGTCTGATAACACAAGAGAAATGGGCAGGACTGTGAATCAATGGAGGTAATAGCAACATGCAATGAAGTTCAACAAGGTCCTAATTTTCCACTGCTTAAAGATTTGCAGCAGATCAACACAAAGACACACAGATGCAGAAAGTCACCAGCTGGGCTGGAATAAAGAAGTGCCTTGCTAATGTAACAGGAGCTATTTTAAAGAAAGACAGTTTACTGGTCAGTTTACCTGAATGTATTTGTTGGTATGATCACAGCCTTCTTGCAAATGTTGCAAATTCTCCTTCTGCAAATGGCTTGGTAGTGGAGTCTCAGACTGCCCTTTAATGATCTTCAGCAATTGAACAGGCATAGCTGCTTTATCTAAACAAAAATCATAAAAAGAGACCTGAAGCTCTTCATTTTGTTCAAATTAAGAGTTACTAGAAATTGACTCTTAACTCAGAATGGGAATATTTACCTATTTCATAACAAGACAGTTTAATTATGTAAGATTAAGAATTTTCAGAGGGATTGGCCTCATCTCTTAGTACTATAAGTAGCAAGAAGAAAGTAACATTTCCTTGGCAATAGACAACAATCCAAATTACTTGATTTTTCAAACTTCCCAAAACACCATAAATGGCAATAAAATATTACATTACATATAAAGAAATAGAAATACATATAAATGCAAAGTGTAATGTAAACAATGTTAATATCTTATGTACAGAAATGCAGATAAAACCACACAAAGACTTTGAATGACTCCTTCCCCAGCACAAGGTCATGGACAGACGGTCTCCATACTCAGTTTTTTCCCTATTAGAAAATGTGACTGCAAGAAATTAAGACATCTGCCATTTTAACTTAAAATTAACAAAGGATGCTTATGGACTGATTGAAAAATTTTCATCAATGAATCAAGTAATGAAAAAATAATAAAGAAAATAACATGGGTGTCTACAACAGATGCTAAGCATGGAAGGCACTGGAACAAGCTAAGAAATGTATGACTGTGTCATCTATGGTCTGCCCTCACTGTGCTAAAAGTCACTGAAATAAATTATTAGTGATAGTGTTATAATCCTGAGAATAGGGGAGAGGAAGAATAGTCTATTGTAGCAAAGTTACGCATAAGAGAAATAGAAAAAAGTGATCTAACAATAAGTAGTTATTGCTGTATTTTCTCATTACATTGTCATCTTGTTTCTTCTGGGAGTATCTTTGTCTTTGCTGTATAATTTTTATTTCAAGTGGGTATCTACAGAAAAGCCACAACATTATCAATCTTCTGTTTTCAGTAAGTTTTAATAAACTAAGCAAAAAATGCTTTCTGTTTTCTGAAAACCCAGATAGCAGTATTACAGCCACAGTCCTAATTTCAAACTGTTTTAGCAATTTTTACATGATAGTAAAGAACAGGAAAGAAATTATTTCCTATACTTTCGAATGGACACAAAAACTTGGTATTATATTCAGTAAAAGCTTAAACTACATTTCAGTTCCAGTTCAAAAGAGCTTTTTCAGTGCTAAGCAGACTGAATTCCTACAAAATATTCAGTTATAATGAAATGGAATCGGGAAACCATTGCAAAATGGAAAGACCACTGGATCCTAAGTTATAAACATAAGTCAACGCGTGTAGGTGCAGACAGCAACATTACAGACATTCTTTAAAAAAGTACCTTATTCTTCAGAAAAATCAAAAATCCACCTTATTGTTACTCCAGTATCCACAGATAACATACTTCACTAATAACTCATGACTATTTCTCTTGTTGTGAGCAACCCTTCTTTCTCCTTCCCCATTTTCTAGGAAACTCCCCAGTGCTGTTACTCTTGTCTAACAGATAGAAGCAAGAATTCACAGCCACTCATGAGGTATCAATAAAATACTTTAGTCCGAGGACATCTCAGCTGCAATGGCTACACATAGAATGACTGGCTTTTGCTTTTCTTAGCTTCCAATTTACATGAGGAGGAAGGAGGCAGAAATAAAGCATTACGAACTGACTGTAATCCCCATTCTCTGTCCCCTGCACTTCTCAGGGGGAGGAGGCAGAGAAACTGGGAGTGGAGCTAAACCCAGAAAATGGGAGAGGTGGGGGAAGGTCTTTAGATTTGTTCTTATTTGTCATTATCCTACCCTGATTTGATGACTAATAAGTTAAATTCCTTTGTTTGAGTCTCTTTTATCCACGTAAATTGTGAGTGATCTCTCTGCCTCAACCCGCAAGGTTTTAGTTGTATTTTCTCTTCCCTGTCCTTCTGAGGGGAATGGTAAGAACATTCTTGGTGGGCACCTGGCTTCCAGCCAGGGTCAACCTATGACAGCACAGAGCTGGGAGGTACAGTACCAGACAGGTTTCCATTTCTGCTTGAGCTGAAGGAGAAGTAAAAGCCTACTACAAAGGTGCAGATGCTGTTCTGTCTCTGTCAACTGCTTTGACTAGTGAGTTAGTAGAATTTCTATAAAATGTTACTAAATGAGGCTAAAAACGATGCCTTTATCTGTATGTTTTCAAACACAAACCAGGACAGCACTGTCATTTGCTTACTAGGATTTCAAGTCTGTAGCGGAAAGAGCAACTAGAAGATTTACACAGCTTTTCAGTTCAAAGTATCTACTTCACACTTTATTCTAGCAGACTGAGAAACTGATTTATTCCACCTAGAAAGAGTCAACTTCAAAGTTAATCAGCAATATTGATCTTCACCCAGCAACAGCATAATGAGCCAGGGAGATATACAATATAACAGATTAACACTTTTTTTTATCCTGGTTCTCTCGGTTACACCACTAGAGCAATTAAAAATAGAGTTTCCGTTTGTTTTTTTTTATTTCCCCACGAAAATGTCTTAACAACATAGAGCATTTTGTTATCATTCAAATTTATGCAAACAACATTCTAGTAGAAAACAAGTGGGGGTTTTTTCCAGATCTTAAACTTCTGTATATACAAAACTAAGGTCCATGTGTTCTAACTGCTGATAATCTCTGAAGCTCCCAGATTCGTGCTCTCTGCAATTAAAAACCAAAGATATGAATATCCAGCCCTAAGAGTTATAAATTTTCCAAAACAAACTGATAGAGCATGGGCTTTCAAAATCTACATGAAGATATTGTTAGTTCTGTCCTTGGTGTTCCTAACTCTCCTGAGGCACAACTAAGTGAAAATAAATAAGTCTGTCAAGTACCTTTGTTGCTCTCAAAAGCCTGACTAACACTGACAGGAATCATTCCAACTTGAGCCTAAGAAGCCTGTAAATGGTGTAAACGCAGCTGTTCATAAGGATGGATACTGAAAAAGAAACCCAAATGAAACCAACAGAGACTGCAAGGAAGGCAAATAGAATCATGGGACACTCCTTGAAGAGGAGGGAGACACAACACACATACACAGCAGAAGGAAGAAGCCTGTGAACTACAAATACCTTTTGCCTTCCAGTAATTAAGGCAGCAATAACATGCAGAGCGAGCAACCAAAGAGGTGAACAACTTTAACAAAGAATTATATGAAAGGATGTAGACTGTTTAAAGTAGACTAAAAACTGTATATAGGATGTAACCCACAACTTAACACCCCCAAAGAGAATGCGATATGCATCACTCGAGTGAAATATAACACTGAGGATGGCTATGGTCTTAACTCTTATGTGCTGCTCTGCCCTATCCTTGACATTCTGCCTACTAATTTTATAGACCTTAAATTTCTGACAGTGGAACGATCTACCTCAACACTATTCCTCTGCAGTCTCCCCTAGAACATAACTTTTCTTCAAGAACTAATGAGATACTAGCTTTGGAGCAGAAAAGCAAAAAAAAACCACAAGAAGTGAGAGGCAAACTGGAAAATTTTGTCCTTTCTCTACAACCAAGAAATACTTCAATCATACACAAAAATTACATGAAGAGGATAATGTCATTTTGGGAAAAGGATGCTGTAGCAGCCAAAGCCATGAAGAGATTCCTTATCTATCAAGGCAGCTGCTACTTCCAGAGAGACAAAACTCATTCGCCAAATCAGAGAATAAAACACATTACTGTGTAGACTTCTGGAGGAAACCTCACCAAAGTTTCATGAAGAATGAAGGAATAGCCAAGAGCATCAGCATCTTATTGATGTCGTCAGTCAGAGCGGTAGATACCTGAAGCCCCTGTAAACACAAATACTAGTCAGTGCAATCCTTGGGATAGCTGCGCAAAAGTTAAAACAATTATGAAGTAGGTAATACTTCATTATAAAAGCACACATGTGTAGACACAGCCATACACTTCTACTATATTTTATGCAAAATTTTTTCATAAAAATGAACATTTCTGGCTTGAACAGAATAGGCAGTACAGAACTACCACAAACCCAACCTGCTGTCACTAGAGAGAGCTTTTGTCATACAGCAGTCTTAATGAAATCACAAGGATCACCAGTGAGTTAAGCGTGTAGTCTGTCTAGAATTTTTGCAAAAGTCTGATTTTGTAATCTGTTATTTCCTTGAGAACTCTCACGAGGTGAAAACATCATGCCAGGTTAACGAAAGGAGAAATCAAGTCAGTAGCACGACACATTCCCTTAGCTGCAAGGCCTCAGCATGCTTTTGCTGCAGATCTTCAGGTACTTATCTTTTTTGGAAAGTATGTCCTAGGCTACTTTTACTCTTGATCACACAGGAAGTACCTAGTTTCATTAGAATACAACTAGGTTTCTTCAAACAAACTAACAAAATTTCCTTTATTTCAGATTAAAATTTACTCATCTGACACTGTGCAAAAGAGACCACAATCAAACATTACCTGAGGAAAAGGGATTCTTACACAGCCATTATTATCTCAACAGTACTTCAGCTCTACAAAGCAGCAACCCACTGCAAAGCAGAGGCCTCAGGAGCACAGGGCTACACTGCAGATCCCACACTTCACACGGTATGAACTGAGCACTTCAGAAAGTTACTCCACCAGTTGCAAAAAGCCGAGATCTTTAAAACGAAGACCTCAGATGCATCAGCGCAGGCGTATTACCAACAAAACTCCCCTTTCCGTGTAGTCAGTGCCCGAAAAGAAACTTCCACACCCGTGGGGCACTGTGTGGGGACTCAGTTCCCAGAGCAGAGCCCGTGTGCAGGGCAGCTGCGGGAAGGAGGAGAGGTCTCACAGCGGGAAGCACAGCCAGGCCCGCAGACCCGCCGGTACCCGTGTCCCGCCGCTCCCCACCTGTCCCTGTCCCGATCCCGCCGCGCCGGTCGCCTGCGCCACTTCCGCCCGCCCCGCGCCCCGGCCGCGCACTGCGCATGCTCGGGCGGCACGCGCACGCGCACCGGCTGCGTCGGGCACCCCCATCCTGCAGGGCCAGGGCCAGGGCCGGGAACGGGGACCGGCTTGAGCATACTGATGCTCTTTTCTGTTCTGGTTCTTTTTTCTTAATGTCTGTAAAAGATCTGTTTAGCAATGAAAATTACGGTGAAGTGAAATAATGCAAATCTTATACATTGTAGGTGAATTAAATTAAGATAATTGGGAAACATGAAGTTGCACTCCAGAGTAATTTAAATGGTTACTGGATCGTCTCCTCTTACTTCTCTCCTATTTTGCTGCTTCTGTTTCCAGTTACTTTTTCTAAATTTATTATTAAATTCTTTATGTAAAGTAATCTTAAACCTAGAAGAATTGGAGTTATGTCCTGTCCTGTATATAATCAAAAGAGAAAAAATGAAGCAGAATTTTGATAAAAGAATACCCCAATTTTATATGTCAACATAACAATAATTATGTCTGCCAGAAATTTAGCCCGAAGTCGGTTTTTAGTTTTTAATTTTGCTTTTGAATGGTAGTCATATTCCTATTCAGGAGGATGGCACGGGGCAGGGACGGGGACAGGGGCGGGGGTGGGCGAGGGAAAAGCGGTGAAGATAAAGCGCTGCCTGTCCGTGGCCGGGCTCTCCCCGTGCCCCGGGTGTCCCCATGTCCCCGGGTGTCCCCGTGCCCCGGCTGTCCCCGTGCCCCGGGTGTCCCCATGTCCCCGGGTGTCCCCGTGCCCCGGCTGTCCCCATGTCCCCGGCTGTCCCCATGTCCCCGGGTGTCCCCGTGCCCCGGCTGTCCCCATGTCCCCGGGTGTCCCCGTGCCCCGGGCCGCTGCAGCCCCTCCTGCAGGAGCCGTGCCGGCCCTGGTGCGGCTGCTCCCCGCCCGGCCGTTCCCCAGCCTCCGCTCAGCTGCCGGCGCGCTGGGGAAGCTCCGCGGCAGCGCCCGCCCCCAGCCCCCCTGGAACGGCATGTTCAGTGCCAGCAGGGGCCGGACCGACGTGGGGTAGCCGGTAAAACGTGGGTGCCACGGCCGTGTTCAAGCGAACTTAAAAGCTGTCACCTGCAGAAGCTGAAAAATACGGGGGAAAAGAACACCCTGCTGCTTCATGGCGTCAGTTGTTTAAATAGCTTTGGAAACCAGTATTCATCACTGACAGCCACGGCGTCCCTGAGGCTTGCTGATGTTTGGATGCTGCAAGTTGACACATGCCAGGATCCCACTGACACATGCCAAGATCCCATTTGCAGTACTTGCCAATTCAAAATTACAGCATTCGTGGCTCAGCATTGCTACAGTGACGCTTCTTCCTTTAGAGACTTCATCTTTCTGTCTCCAGTACCTCAGAGATATGTCTGCTGCCAGTCTGTGCTCTTTCTCTCTTCCCCTTCCCATCTCTGCAGTCCTGGATATCTGGGACAGCTTTCCTTTTCTTGGTACTCATCACTTAGTGATTTTAAAAATGTCCCACTGGAAATAATTTTCTCTTTTCTCTACCTTCAGATCATTTCCTTCACAACCCTCATACTCTTTTGGAACTGTTTTAGTTATGTCTCTGGAGTGTTTTATAGTTACACTTAGAATTCAAATCCAATTCAAAAAGTGGAACTTGGATCCATCCATGTTCAGGAAGCCTCTGGAGGGACATCTATGCTTTGTACACATTTTCACTGTTGACAACCTTTTCTGGAACAGGCTTATTTTCTTTGATCATCACAGTTCCCAATAAATTTTAATCCTGTACTTTCCATTGGGTATTGATGTACCATGCTTGATTATGAGAAAAAATATTATTAAGACCTTGTTACACAGGCATGATAAAAGTAGCCCACAGTCAGAGCTGTGACAGAACTGGGAAGTTAAGCACAGCTGGTTACATGGAGTACTAATGATCTGCCGTTTGAAGAGCTAGCTATAGCAGATAGGCTGAGAAGGTTGGTATGACTTGCCCACATCCTTTGTTTCCATCAAAAGATTTTGAGAAGTCAGCCTTATCTTTAGGCTATTAAGCTCTGTCAAGCGAGCATTTCTGCTGGAATATTGCCTGTCTTCTCTTATGCCCTCTATTTTTAAATCTGCATTTTGAAAACAATAGTTTTCAATATAGAAAACAATAAGAAAAATTCATCTGCAAAAAATTAGTTGATCAAGTGGTAAAGGATACATTCAGGAATTAAACACTTTTAGAGCCTGTTGTCATTAGGTAAAAAAGATGGATAATTTGAAAGAATGCAGTGACGCACTGATGCATTTCTCTTTTCTGTTCAGTTTCTTTTTTTCATGTCTGTAAAAGATCTGTTTAGCAATTAAAATTAGAGTGAAGTGAAATCATGGAAAGCTTATACATTATAGGTGAATTAAATTAAAATCATTTGGAAATATCAAGTTGCACTCCAGAGTAATTTAAATGGTTACTGGATCGTCTCCTCTTACTTCTCTCCTATTTTGCTGCTTCTGTTTCCAGTTACTTTTTCTAAATTTATTATTAAATTCTTTCTGTAAAGTAATCTTAAACCTAGAAGAATTGGAGTTTTTTTATGTCAAGTCCTGTATATAATCAAAAGAGAAATCCTGAGAAGAAGCTGTATAAAAGCAGAATTTTGATTATGATACAAGAATACCCCAGTTTTATGTGTCAACAAAACAATAATTGGATCTGCCAGAAATTTAGCCTGAAGTCTGTTTTTTTTTAATTTTAACCTTGCTTTTTGTGGTAGGTATCTTCCTTTTCAGTTACTCATTTTAATTCAAGAAATTTTATGAGAAGTTAGATGAATTACATCAGAAGGTGATTTTTAATGTTCCAGTAAGAGTGTGTATTCTCATACTACTTGCAGTAATCTTGAAATGTGCTGCAATTTATATGTATAATAATAGAAAATAGTACCTCTGCAGAGGAAAAAAAAATCCACCAAAACCAGAATTCTGATCTTACTGTTGGTTTGCTTTGTGGCTTTTAAAAAACCATGCTTAAAGCTTGCACTACAAAACAAATGTCCATAAATAAGTAAGATGGTCGTGTTATTTCTTGAACCTGTGTTTTGGCGTGGGGTCCACATGTAAGTTACACATGCTCTTAACCAGTTTAGGAATCCTTAGAAATCCTCAAATGCAACTGCAATTCTGATCTCACTGAAAATAAAAAAAAAATTTTTCCATTCACTTGAGCAAGACCAAAAGGTCCCCCTGTGCAACAAAATTGTATGTAACATAAGACACTGCATCAAAGCTTTCAGAAATAGAAGCCTTATACATTAAATTGATACCTAGTCACAAGAGCTTCTGAACACTATTCTCTTAATGAGGCAGGAAACTAGATAAGGGTTTCAGAAACTAGCCTCAAACTCACGCTTTTTTAAAAAAAACAAACAAAAAACCAAAAAAACCCTAACCCCAAAAACCCTAAAAACCAAAAAAAACCCCCCCAAACTGGGCAAGTTTTTCAAGTATGTTTTTCCAAACACAAATTGCAGTGTCAGTCAAGTCCTTAAGCAATACTGAAATTCTATCTCTTCAATCTTATTTTCCTCTGATATCTTAGTAAACAGTAGCAAAAGAATTGTCATATAGGAATACAGGCTATCTTCATTAGCAGCTGCCTTGGTATTAATGTTTTCCAAGTTCAGTATGAGACATTTCACAGCCTAAATGCAGCCCTTTCCACTTTTTGCTTTGCTTTGATGATAGCACTTGATTTTTACTTGAACTTTTATGGATACAGGCCAAATTAAGGCAGAGATCCTTTGCAGCACATCTGAAATTATGTGTTGCTTGCTAGAATTGATAGGCTAAGAGAAGTCAAAAATCCAGATTTATTAAAATTACAGAAATTATTACAGTATGTTTAAGAATTTCTAGATGATTTCCAGGAATGAATTTTGACTAATTGCATCTTTATAAAAATATTTAATGTGCAGTCACTCAATAAGAAATCACATGACTATAGCATGCTTCTCACTACAAAGTGCTGTGCTTAAAGGATTTTCCTTCTGTAAAGAACAGTCCGATCCATGAGTTTTTGTTGTAACTGCTGGGAAACCTGAAATGCAGAGACCAGAATTAAGAGTATTTTGAAATAAGTATATATGAAGTACTAAAATTAGTAATTCTTTGATGTTTGTCTTATATTAGTTTTCTATGTGATTGAAGCTCACTTACATGGATTTAGCTTATGTGGATGTAAAAATAAATAGAGCATATGTTTATAAGTATTTAATGGGTATGGTATGAAAATTTAAGAAGCAAGCTTTGCAGAGGAGAACAAATCTTAGTAGACCAAATTATATAGGCTGTGGTTTGTATAAGTTATATGATAGCATGGAACACTTTCACAGACTATTGCTGATATTTCAGTAGCTGAATCACAGCGTGGATTCATGACTGGCTCCCTGATCAGAAGAAACCAGCTTTAAATAACTCACTAATGGAATACTGGGTGAAGAAAGACTCATTTTGAGCAGGAGACAGTTCTCTCCTATATCTAGGAGACAAGGGAAAAGAAATGGGAGAGGATCCAGGAAAGAGGAAGAGATTGAATGTAGGCAATGGAATGAAGAAAGTCTCCACTAATGTGATCCTGGAGACACATCTGCTTGTGGCAATTCTATAGCTCAGCTACTCTGAAGTGTACCTGAAAATCTCCAAGTTTGCTCATAAAAGAAGGTGATATGTGATACATGGAGTCTCTTGCAAATGATTCTTGTGCCAACTGGCTCTTCAAAACTTATTGTGGTTTTGAGCATTATTAAGATAAATGCTAAGAGAATATATTTATTACAGTTAGTGTAAATTTTGGAAGCTGACACAAAGCTGTTTGAATTCAATGTTAGTCTTTCCATTGGTTCCAAAGGTTTCCTATTTATTGAATCACCTCAGATACTGCAGACTAGATTTCTGTTTGCAGGTATTAAATATGCTTCTTTGTTTAAAATGAGACATTTTTCTTTTCTAAATTTAATACATTCATTAAGTATGTTTGCTCTGTGGTTGTGTTCTTAGCTAATTTTCCTAGCAATAGGATTTTATTTTCTAATAAGGCATCTACCCAAAAGCCTTCTGTAGAAATCAGTGATGGAAATTTATTATCTCTTTGCATAGCAGTTTTTCTGTATTTTGAGTTGAAATACTCACTTGCTCTAAGAATGCTGAAATACTGTTCTTTATTCTAAAGCTTCAGCTGTCTGAGTAGCTATAGAAGTTTGTGCTTCTTTCATTGATGCTTGTAAGCTTACACTGGCTAAGAAAGCTTCTGCAAAAAATAAATCTGATTTATATAATTTCCCAAAGAGTTGATGTGTTAGTGTGACACATATCCTGGGAGTAAGATAACAAAAAGAAATCCTTACACTGCAGAAGCCCTGGATTTTTTCTTTTGTTGGAAACACAGAAATAAAACCAGGGATGTATTAAGATATTTTTGTGAGAAAAGTAGAACATTCATAACTACAAGGTAATTAAAAACAAAGTGGTATCACTGGAGTGTTTAATCTTTTAATGTCAGAGCATTTTTTTGTATATCCATTCATTGGATGTGAATTTTGGTTATGTGTGCTTCAGTTGCAGACAACAGTGGACAGGAATCCAGGCATATATTTACAAAAAAGTCATTAAAGGAGCTTATTAAAGGGTGCAGTTGTGTGAGTGCAGATAAACAGAACTATTTCTATAAAAGCTATTTATGTATTACTTGTAAAATAGTAATGTGTTTCTTCTTCTGTTATTTTCAATAACTGAAGCAATTTCTTTTCTATGACATGTACTAAAACCTGAGATGTTTTTTCTTTAGAACATATTCTTTAAATGGAATTCTTTATGAACCAGTTTACCTGGAAAATTCAAGTTCTTCCATTTCAAGAATGAAAGCCTAACTATGGTTATTATTACAGGCATCACTTTCTTCACTGTGGAAAGCTATAGATGCCATCATGAACTGAAATCACTGTGCTTAACAATGTAGTGGTGAACAAAAGAGCCTGTCTTCACCCCACTAGGTTTGTAGTCAAAATACACCAAGAAAATTGGAATTGGAGTTAATTTAAAATGTAGTTAGCTACTTACTTTGAAACCAAAAAATATGTCAAGAAGCTGAAGGAGACTTGGGAAGAGATGTTACTATTCCTATTAAGATATTTAGCTTTCATTTGTGTGATGATGGTGCCGGTTTTCCAGACATCATTGAGTTACCCAGCCTGGAGAAAACTTCTATACATAAAATGAATTATAATTTATTAAATATGGACCTTTTGGGATATATACAATATGCCAAAAGCACAAAACCTATTTTTTCTCTTTCTTGAAAACCCTTTAGCTCTTAGGGCTCAATGCTGATAATTCTGTCTTCATTAACTACAGCGGGATTTTTCAAAATGTATTTTTTCCCTGTTTTTTCACATTTAATTCTCAATTCAGCTTTGCATCAATGTATCTTTTAATGATACATTTCTTTCAGCTTTCAATAAAATAAAAGTAAAAGGAAAATGAAATTAAAATTAAAACTAAATACATAAAGGAGGGGAAAAACCTTAAACAGAATGACTTTTCCTAGTGGCTTATTCTGTGGCTTAAACAGAATGACTTTATCTAGTCACACTAGTCATATTCACCTCCTATCCTGAGATATTCTGAATGTTTTCTAAGAGATCCTTAATTCAGGTTTTAACTCAAAGGGCCTTAAGTGCTTTTCAGTACCCTGAAGCTAAAGCATTGGGTGTCCAGTGCTCTTCACCTTTTTAGCTTCAGTGTTCTATGAAAAAATGAACAGGAGTTGCTCTACCAGGAATAACAGACCATCTTATTTAAAAACGTTTATAACTTGGAAGATGTTTGTCTTCAGTCTTTCAAACAGTTTTGTCTGTTTATTTTCTTGGGCTAGATGATTACTTTCTAAAGCTTCTTTGTACAGAAAACACAGAAACAGCATTTTCCAAAACATGGTAACATAAACGTTATTTTACATTTGGAAACAGCCAAAATATTCAAAGTGAGGCAAAATATGCCATTTGTTTTTTGACCATGACAGAAATGAAAGTCTCCCTTAGCAACTGAATAAGAGGGAAGCACAGGAAAAACTTCTGACCTCTGTATTAGCAACTAACAGTTTAGTGATGATTTTGCACTCATCTTTACTTCTAGAATTTATGTCATGGCTTAGGAATGGTACTCCCCAATTCAGTGCCCCTGCTGAGACTCTCCAAACCATGCTCCACTCTATCTTGCTTCCCCATTTTCCCCTTTCCCTCCTCTGCAGTGGGATGGAGAGAAGAATTGGAGACGTGAAAGTCAAAGGTCACAAGTTGAGATAAGAACAATTTACTGGGAACAATGAAACAAGAAAATGAACAGTAACAGCAACAATACTAATGACAGAAGGTACAAGAAAAGAAATTATTCACATGGAAAAAACCCCCCAATAACAGACAATACCAGAGAGCTCCCTCTGCCATGTTTTCTTGACTAGAAGGAACCTCTTCTCCTTGGAAGAGAATCCCTTTCCCTTGGCCCCAGCAATGACATGAGGTGGTATAAAATATATATCACCATATGTCCCAGCCATGCCCCTTCCCAGCTACTGAAAAAAATTAATCCTGTCCTGGCCAGAATCAGGACAGCATAACTCAAGAGTGCTTGTGATTTCAACCACTACTGGTCACATTTTTTTGAGTGTAGCTGTGTTGTATTTGGTGTTTTATATTCTTGTGGACTTCAATGGGACTTAAAACCACATGGAGTCTTGTGGAAATAAGAATTTTTCAGCTGTGTCAAGACCTTATATAACAGACTGCTGAGCTCTTGAGAGGTACTACATGAGCTCCATTTCCACAGAAATCTCAGGGCAGATGTTCAGGCCCTGCAGTTACGAGAATATCCTGGTATGTTCTTACAACCTTGGCAATGGTCTTGTTGCCATGCTCTGTAAAATATAACACACCTAGGAAGTATGGTAAATTGATACTGATAATGTTGGTTCTTCATTGTTCTACAGAAGTATTTTGTTGAATTGAAGAAAATGGTTAAAAAATAAGATGAAGTCAATAGGGACAAGCAGAAGATACTACACTTACGCAAAAATAGAGAGTAAATACACAAGGATAAACAATGGACTAGGTGGCAGTTCTTTAGAGAAGAAAGGAATGAATCACATGTGAGTAAGACATGTCCTTCTGTTCTAAAAACAAAACAAAACAAAACAAAGCAAATTACAGAAATAACCTGTAAGGTACATAAAATAACCTTCCTGTCCAGGAGTTCTGATAAGCTGAAATAATGTGTCACATTTCTGTCATAAAGGTTGAAGAAAAACATAGATCCATTGGAGGCATTCCAAAGGACATCAGTGTGAATGAGGAAAGGCTTAGGAAACATGACCACCAAAGATAGTGGAAGAAAGACTTGGGGTTATTTAGCCTAAAATTTTTCTAATGTGGACTCATGTGTGTATAAAAATAGAAGGACTTTTCAAAAAAAAGAAATTTTTTTTGTTTGTGTGTCCGTGGTACATAGGAGAAGTAATAAGCTTAAATTCTGCAATGAATTATTTATATCTGACAATAGGACAGACTTTCTGACCAAAAAAAATTAATGCTGAGGCATGGAATAATTTTTATGAGATCTCCATTACTGAATGGATTTTTTTGGGCCAGGTTAATAAAATATTTAGTTTAGCTAGGTGATTTGTCTCAGAGTAGATGGATAGATAGGTAAGATACCTTCTGAAGGTCGTTTTAACTCTATTCTTCTATGTTTCTTTAAGATTTTGCTTGAAACCTTTGCTTACTTTAAATTTATTTATTTCTTAAAGCTGTATTATTCTCAGACAGCATTATTCTCAGATGTTTATGTGAACTCAAAGTAATCACTAGACAAGGATGGAAGTCTGTTCATATGCAGACTGTGAAATAAATATTTACAATTTGTTGCTTTTTTGTGACAGTATATATTCATTGTATTTGATTGGATGTAATTAATATGAGCTTAAGAGCTGCCATTTAGTTTTATTTTAAACAATCTTGCTTGATTGTTCATTGCCGCATTTTCATGCTGCATTAGTTTTGTTCTTTTTTGTATATTGACAATGTCATTCAGTTTTGTGGTTTGTGTGTTTTAATATTATTACTTTAATTGTCATTTTTTAGCTAACATAAAAATCTAAGTGCTAAGAAGTTTCAAAAATAGATTTTAGAATTTCTTTGATAATTTGATTAGTAGCAAAAAGGAATAAACATTGTAAACAGCATTTTCTGATATATCATAATTACAATTGTGTTCAACTGAGTTAAGACTAGGTGCTCAACCAAGCATCTAATTATTTTGAAAAATTGCAGTTGGATGCTGCATTTGTGATATTGAATATAGACAAAGGTTCCGGATAATGACTTCTGCATCTTTAAGAAAGCAGTCAAGCATGAAGCAGCACAGTAGCACACCAAATTTGGAGCTTGCAGGTTTTGCTAATAGAAATAATATTTTCTTAAATGAGATGGTCAATTTATTTGCATATATTTATTAATATTATTATTTATAACAGTAGAGAGGATGTCCAAGATAGTGTTTTCTAAGAAAACAGGACACTTTTCCAGGAAGACGTTAGGAAGAGTTACGTAGATCACATTTGTCTTGACCTTGGTGCATATGAATATTTCTTTGCTATTTTCATGCAAATCTTTTGTGTCATTCAGTTTGCAGAACCTTGCAAATGATAAAACACTACACATCTGAATATGTCATCTCAAATGTGAAGCTGTCTCTGAAGCATCTTACAGCAGTGAGGACAGCAGTTTTAGCTTCTCTGTGACTTAGGTGGATTACTGTAAACAAGTTTCATTTCTCTTTAAGAATGGGGACTACTGAAGAGGTCAGAAACATTATGAAAAAGATAATTACCAAAAAGGTCTGTGGTGCATTGGTCCTGGCTGGTAGACAAGCACCCACAGAGCTCCTTCTCACTCTTCTCCCCCTCAGCATGACAGAAGAGCAAACAGAACAGAAGAAGATAGCTCATGTTTTGAGATAAAGACAAGGAGGTCACAGTTGCTATAGCAGGCAGAGTAGATGTAAACTGGGCAAATTATTTATTGCAAATTAATATAAATACTTAATTTCAGGTATTGAGAAACAAAAGCAAAACCAGAAAAAATCATTAAAACATTTAGGGAAAACACACCGATCCTTTTCCCGAGCTTGACTTCACATCACGCACCTCACCTTCCAGCTTGATACGGCCGCAGGTTGGGCTCAGTGCTTTCAATGAGGCAAGAGATCCAGTGGTGGAGGGGAAGCAGTGTTTGCAAGTCAGGATATATTGGTTCCTTTTGGTGTTCCTTTGCTTTTTTCCTCTGCTTTGGCATGGGCCTTCCACAGGCTCTGTGCCTTTAAGGGAATATATGCTCTGCTGTGGAACACCTCCTGCCTCTCTGACCTCGGTATTCCCTTGCTGCTTCCCTCAGGTTCCCTCCACCTATCTCTGTTCCCTCATTGTCTTCATGTTCCCTCCTCCTCTTTCTAGAGTTTCCATTCTTTCATAAAAATATTTTTGCAGAGGCAGCACCAAATTCAGCGATGGGTTCGTCTTTGGCCTGTGATGGGTGGAGAGTTATCTGGAAATGACTGTGTCCTGTGCAGGACAATCACTGACCTTCTTCCACAGAGGCCACTCCTGCAGCTACTCACTCCAAAACCTTGCCACACCAAGGTTTTTCCAGAAGGTTTTATCCATATTACATTTTCAAACAGAAAATCCATATCCCTTCGTCACTCTTTGAGAACTGAATAGATTAATCAGAAATCTGAAGTTCTGCATGCTCTCATCAGTTTTAATAATTCCTTTCTTCTCAGCCGGCCTCACAGCTTTTAATTTAAACGAATAATATATAAACTGTATTTTTAAGCTATTAGTCTGACTTATGGGGTATTCAACAGATACAGCTATGCATTGACACTGATAACTTCATTTGTATTGACATCCAATTCTAAATTTCTTTCAGGATGGGCAAATTTTATTCTTATTTATTAGTTTTATTACTCTAGCAAGTAGGATACTTATCAGAAACTAACACTGCATTCTCCTGAGGAGAACACCAGCCACTGACAGCAAGCGCTTTCAACTAGCACAAGACAAGAGAAGGCCAGCAAGGTAATAAGGTCAGCTTGATGAGAGGTAGTTTTAACGCAGCAGAAAACTAAGCTTTGCCAAGGTCAGCAGTCCAATTTCTTAGTGAGTCATCTGTCCGTTTTCTTGTTGGTCTGACAGAAACCAGTCTCCACTTGTGAGAAAAAGTCGAGAGGAAGAAAAAGTCAAAAGGCATGAATTGTGGTGAACAAGGTTTAGAAAAAGGATCATAAAAAAGAGTGTACATCATTACCTTCATTGGAGAAATAGCCAATTGCAGTTTCAGAGAATTTATATATCTCACAGCTAGTGTATTTTACTAAATGATGGTAGAAATCACAAACAGAAATAAAAAAAGGCAAAAAAGGATTGCAATAGTGATTGAGGATAATTACTTTGTACATCTCTTAAACTCTTGAAAATGCCATCACTACCTAACTCTGCCTTTTTTCTCATCCATCATTCTTCACAGCAGTTTCATGAAATTCTTGGGATCAGAAGAAGAAAAGAAGACGAGCATTTCTGTGTTCTGTGGGCCAGGGTGTCTGGCCTCTATGGAGAGGAGTTTCTACAGAGTTTTCTTAGGGCAGTGCAGTTTGGGACATCTCACAGGTAGAAAGATTCAGAGATGGCAATCATCAAGTTCATAGGCAAGATTACAGCACGACATTGATTGATAGGTAGTCTATTTGCTACCATAATCTTACTCTGAACTTAATAACCACTGAAATATAGAGTGGTTTCCCACATGATGTGCTTGCAAAAGAAAGTGCCACACACTACTCAGAATATTAAAAATCTTCCTTTCTTATACTCATGTCAGGAATCAGATTGTTCTGGAAATGTTTATCAGGTGGTACTGATAAAATGGAAATTTTACCAGTACCACCTCAAATCATAATGTATGACAGAGCACAGCTTCCACTGATACCAACAGGTGTTGCATGTAGTGATCTGGGAACTGATGTGGACTACCTATATAGAGTGACATTTCAAAGATTAATGGATATTTATGGAAAGTCATGAACAATCCTTATATGAATTATTTAACTGTTATAGGCATTTCTACATAGAAAATCAGAGAAAGGTGGTATGAGGAACTGAAATGGAAAACAACCTAACAAAGCAGCAGGACAAGAAAATATAAGGCTATAAAAACAATAAAAGATACAATTAACATTTTACTATCTGACCAGACTCTATAACTTATTGTAAAGCTATACAATATCTCCTAGGGAATAAACTGATTAAGAGCTCTGAAAGAAGGCAGCAGCTAACAATTAGCCCTTTAAGTTTACTGATAACTAAAGAGGAATATTCCTATAGTAGATTTTTAAATTTTATAAGGCTCTTATGAAAGCCAAGGGTTATCAGTAGGTGGTGTGAAACATAAGAGCTTATCAGGTGGGGCCACGAGTCTCACATCAAGCTTTTCCTTTAAATCAGTGCAGTAATAATCACACTTTTTAAAAATACTGCTGAAAATTGTTCACAATTTTTCTCAAAGAAGAGAAACATCCTCAAAAAGTAAGAATTAGTAACTACCATTGCCTTTTCTAACTGTAACAACAGGAAAATAGTCTGGAAAAACAAAAATTGGTCTGAGAGAATAGAAAACACATTCATCTGTTGGCTATTCCAACTGTGCTCATCAGGGTGAAGTCCTGCAGGAGGACACTTGTTAGTGGAGTGATCCAGTGAATCTATTTTTGCCCAAAACATTTTTGTTAATGGCCTGGACAAGGGGACAGAGTGCACCCTCAGCAAGTTTGAATATGATGCAAAACTGGGAGGAACAGCTGATGGCTGTGCTACCTACTCTTCAGAAAGAAGAGTACTTTTCTCAACTGGCTAGAGAAGTGGGCTGAGAAGAACCCAGGAGATGAACCATTTTAGAGTGAACTTGTGGAATGAACCTCACCTGTGATCACTGAAGGAGTCTGTGGAAGAGCCTGTCTCTCCTGGCTGGCTGGGAAAAGGGGAACCTGCCTAGTTTAGGCTTTTGTGCCTGAAGTTACACTTAAGAGAATGTTCACCTTTTAAAGTAGCCAGTTTGTAGAGCCCTAGCACATAAAATCAATCTGACAGAAAGGGTATTTTCTATCATATGACAACGAGTTCTCAAGAAATGGAATACAGAGCTGAAATGACATGTTTCCTCACTGCTGTCGCTGTTCCAGTCCTGAGTAACGCTACCTGGTGCTTGTCCAACCAGTGTCCTGACAGCTTGTCAAGAGGCTCCTTGGAAATAGTTTTCACATGATTTACTGCATCAAACAAGCTGTCTTTATGTTCCAATTCAGGCTTGACAAATTTGTCAGTTTCTCCAATCCATTCACAGTTCATAAAGTCAGTATTTCTGTGAAGCAACCTGAGACACCTGCAAGGAAACTCCTGGAGACTTCTTCAAGTGTGACTAATTTAGCAATAGTCTAATATATTTTTAAATCTCAGCAAAAGAATGAGGCTTGGAAGGTAGCAGGAGGTCTTCATTAAAAATTATCTAACAACATCTGAGAGTTTCCTGTGCAGCATAGATTTATGTTTGAAAATTCTCACTGGTCTAGGAAAGCTTGGGGCTCCCCTTGAGGAAATATTTGGTTCAGATTCAAAAGCTATTAGAGCGTGAGGTATAAAAATGATGAGGATAGAACCTTTAAGCACTTGGGTGAGCAAAAAAAACCCACTTCTTTTGCTGGCTGGATAAACAACTTGAGAACTGCATTCCTTAAATACTGTCATCCCTTTAAAGCTGTGTTAGCAAAGAAGTTTTCCACTTAATATTTTTTGCTATTTTTCCCCTATTGCAGAGAAGAGCAGGGTATTAAGCTGTTACAATATGTATGTCAGTTAACCAAGAAAAGATGGATATTAACAGTTTTCTCTCCTTCTTCCTTTTCACACATGATTCATGTTATTTTAGTGAAATTGATTTTTATCATGTTTTAACAGATGAGACAAGTTAAAAGCAGCAAAACTGTGTAAATTACTAGGATGTCCTTGTTTCAGCTAGAGTAGAGTTAATTTCTCCTCAGTAGCAGATACAGTGCTGTAGATAGCACTGGCTGAAGGGATATTCCACACCATAGATTGTCATGCCCAGTATATAAACTGGGGGAGTTACCTGCAAGTGGGGCTGATTTAGGTTCAGGAATGGGGTCTGGCATCAGTCAGCGGGTGGAGGAATTGTATTGTGCCTAACTCATTTTTTGTCCTTTTCTTTCCCTTTTTATTGTTGTTACTATTAATATTATTTACTATTATTATTGTATTTTACTTTGCTTTCAATTATTAAACTGTTCTTATCTCAAACTACAAGTTTTACTTTTGGTTCTCCTCCCCATTCCACAGTAGTGGGGGAAGAAAATGCCATTGAAACAGAATTCAGAAGGGTTCTCATCTTAAAATGAAATCAGAGAATTGGGATTTGGGACGTGTTCTCATCCTGATCCCTCAGCCCTCATGATGTGGCTGAACTGCGTGCTGGGAGTCCAGATGCTCTAAGGGTATGAGCAGATCTTCAAGGTGCTCCAGGCCACACAACCTGTTGAATTTAGCTTAGCAAAACTGGAACAGCCACTGAACTGACAAAGGTCCCTAAGGCTAAGCCCCATCCCTTGACAAAGCTATTGCTGAGCAGCAAGTCAGGCTGTTCCACAGGGAGGGCAAACCTCAGCTGAGGCTACGCGCAGCACAGGCATCACTGCATCCCCATCTGGGATTAAAACCATGACATAAGGGAAAAGAGGGTGAGTAAGAATACAAAAATATAAACCAGTTGGGATTATATGGAATTCTAAACTGGAATTAAGATTTGTTCACATCACTGTACTGTATCAAATGATACTACCTATTCACAGTAGCATGTCATGATGTGATGTAAAAATATTGAGAGCTGGAATTCTTTTACTGTTTTCTGTAGTGATTTAATCTCTTGCATGAAGTGGAGCGATCAGTTCAGCTTTTTGAAAACTGCATTCTGTTTTTCTGAAAAACGATAGCAGGCTCTGAACAAAGACAAAGCAGATTTGTTGCTTAGCAGAACAACATGTATCGCAATGCTTCAGATGACAAGAAATGATCTTTCAGTGCTGGCCAAAGCAGGACTCACTGAGAGGAGTATGAGTTTGAGATTACTTGAATGTGTGGGCAGAGATGTGTAATTGATATTCACAAAATCACGGAAGTCCTTGGACAATTTATGGCACAAACAGGACTAGAAATTACTTACGGTTTTATACAATTGCTTCTGCCTCACATTCTCAGCACTAACCTGCATGCTTGGCCCTGCTGTGCAGTTATATGTCAGAGAGCCCAGAGAAATAACAAAATTCTTTTGTTCTTGTGACATGCATGCAAACATTACTTGAGGTACATTGATTTGTGCTAGTATACCTGACATTTTCTCTGTCAGCAGAGAGAAATACCAAATTTGACAAATCGAACCTCTCTTGCTCAAAACACTTTTCTGGAAATCAATTTGTCTGTTTCACCTGGCAGTTTATAAATTCCCCAAACGTGATGTTCTGTCCTCAAGATGAAAAATGCTTCAAAATATGGGGACGGTTTTTTACTCTTTGGGGTGCAAGACATTTATCCCAGTCTGTAACTTCTCAAGCAGTTTGTTCACAAAGTCTTCAACAATTTCTTGTGCCTTGAGAAAGTGTTCAGTCTGTTAATCAACTGGAAATAGCTACAGGATATGATCATGGCTGGGTTCGGCCAACAAGAGCCATAGTGTTCTTTCTATTTTCTTTTACCAAGAAGTGCTTGATAGTCTCCTGCAATGTTTCCTCTACTTTCAGTCATGATCTGTGCACTCAAAATATCTTTCAGAGATTGGGCATAATAGAACAGGTCAGCTGCAAGTAGCCAGGCAGTTTGCATTTGGTTGGAGCTGCATGGAAACAGTTTTATTTGTCTAGTCCAGCTGGGCTCCATGTATGCAAATTTGTGCTAACATTACACCAACAGAGTTTTACCTAGACAGGAGAAATTGCCCATTGTTGTGTGTTATCACGGATTCTACCTGGAACCTGCTAATAGCTACTGGTCTTTAGCTCCATATACTCCAGCCTTGTCCATGTAAGGTGCTGTTCTGCTGAATGATGAACTAGCCTGAGAGTACTCTGTGATGTAACATGGTGAGTTAGAGGATTTTCTTGAAGAATGGCCATAAACAACGTCAGAGTATATGTGACTAAAGGAACATGTGAACATTGCTGTGCTTTGCATCTGTGTTGTGCTCTGTAGGTTTGCTCCAGTAAAAATACAGCAGGCTCCCTTGCCAGGGGACTCCCCAGCTGTAACTTGGAGCAGAAAAGTGATGTGAGATCAATAGTGAATATGTAAACATAGCCTTAGATCAACCCAGTGTAAAGACATGATGTAAAATTGAATCAGGATGAATAAACGTGTTTGAGATGGCAATGTACATAGGAAGCCACAGGAGCTGTTGCCACATTATATGGCTGTTACAACATTCATTTTTTGTGTGTGTTTTATGTACATCTAAAATTTTATATGTACATACTTCATACAATCCTAATACTTGAAAAAAACTTCTAGCTCTTTATGCAGTATGTAATGATGCTTATTAGTGTTGGAACACCACTGCCTGTGCTAGTAAGCTTTTATCTTTTCAGCTAATGTTTCTGGCAGGATTTTTTTGATGTGCCATGAGAAACTTACTCAAAGAATTCCTGGGCATGATGCTGGAATTGAAAGGTTCCAGTGAGGACTGCCAATAGATAGTTTGCATGCCACCATCTAATTTCCCAGAATAACAGCAGTTACTAGTGTAGAAACAGGCTTTTCTGAACCACCTGGTTTCAAGACCAAGGAATACTCTCAAGTAAACTTATTTTACTAGCATAATTGTCAGGTGTCTCATTTTTGTTTTCTCTTAATTTTTAACTTGATTTCAATAAAATTCTGTCTAATCTCTTGCAATCTAGAATTTCTGAGACTGCATTCAGTACTGAGACTGCATTCAGAAAAGTGAGATGGGTCTTTCCTACTTAAGAAACTGACTTAAGGGTCAATTAAAAGAATAACTTAAAGCTGCTTTTATTGCTTCAAGTTACCGTAAGTGTTATATCTCAGAGGTTTGAACTTTTCTCTGTAACTACGAAGGTCTAGAAATTTAGTATTTTTGCCCCTCATGAATCACCAGAATCCATACACTGACTCTTTGAAAAAAAAATTGTCAATAGACTTTGATGTAAATGAAATACGCAACAAAATATCATAAAATGCAAGAAGTGCATAAAGTTAACTGCAGAAGTGCTTAAAAGCATACAGTAATCAATGTACCACATTATTTTAAATTCTCTACAGTCACAGATGCAGGCATTTAATATTACTGACATAAGTAATCCTTGTGAAATCAGGAGGATATCTCACAATGGCTGCTATAAGGAACAAACATTGGTAATTGCAACAGCATCACATATAAGGAAAGGAACACTTTTTTTTTTAATTCCATAGTCAGATGGAGCAGACTTAGTAAAAAAAGGAGAAGTTTTCATGACCAAAAAATTAAAAACCCCCGAAGAGTCAGACCTCATAAAAGACAGTATTGATTTTGGCATCTCTCTTTTCATGAAAGTTCATATAAGAAAGGAAAAACTATCTCCTCAGAATTTCACCTCAGGTTTTTAAAAGTAATTTATGGATTCGCGTGCTGTAAAACTGTGATTTCACTCAGAGGAAACAACGGGAATTTATTAAGAGCCAGAGGTAAGTTATTACAAGCCCTTCTGAGTAGCCTAGTCTTTTCTTCTTGGTTTTTTTTTTACTATACCAGATTTCCTGACAGAAAAGTAATTGCAAGTGTTCAGAGAGATATGGATCCAGCTCACAACATCCAAAGTTAAAGCTGGCAATTGAAGTACAGGAATCTAACCTTCCTCTATGGGATTTTTACTTTTCAAAAATGCAGTACAGTTGTATTAACTAATACTTGGACGATAAAAGACCAATGAGCAGCTAACTAAATAGCTTCCCTTGAGTTCTGGTGAACAATGGTCCAAAGCAGATTTCTGTTTCTGTAATACTGGCAAGCCAAGAGCCAGTTTTTTATCTTTCTTATGAATAAGAGTATCTTGAGGTTATCCAAATTTACACAGCAAATCCATCACTCAAGCACTCAAATACTGAGGGTATTCCTGGGTCTTGTAACCAGGTCTGTCACAGAAGAGCCCTAGTGCCAGTACTAAGGCTGCCCTCGTGACCTTCTTTCACTGTTGGGAGTACTGTTGTAGCCTTGATAGCATAAAGATAAATGATATATAAGATGAATAGAGACTGGCAATAGTCAATATAGTTGGAAAATGCAGAGCTGGAGGAAACAGGATTCTTTTAAATCCATTTGTCCATTATTGGACAAGTATTAGCATATCTCTGCCACAGACTGGAGAAAAGTTGGGGAAACGGATGGAGAATGATGCAAAACTTATAAGCAGAAAACTCTCACTATTCTTGAAGTTCTGTCAGGTGGAGAGTCCCTCTACCACAATTACTTACAACACTTCAGTGCTATGTGGATGTCCCTTGTGGCAGGTGCCAGTGATGAAGTGCCGCAACCTTCCCAAAAGGGTCTTCAAGAAGTCGCTTCGGCGAGGTCACAGCACACACACACACACAAGCACGCACGCAGTTAGATCCAGGACAGGCCAACGACGAAAGAGTCAGGAATGGTCTCCATGTGGGTTCCAAGGGTGGGTTTATTGCCACACCATGTTCAAACGGTCCAGGGATGAAGATAGACAAACTGGGCAGGGTCCAGGGTTAAGTAAGAGGCCGGATAGGGGCGGAGAGAATATTGGGGCCAATGAGCTGAGGACTCAGGGGTGGAGCATAAGCGGGGCCAGGGTACGGGAGCCAATAGGGAAACATGGAGGGAGTGGCAAGGGAACAAGGGCCAATGGGAGAACGGGGAAGGGAGAACATTCTAGAACGGGGACATATGAGGGATAAAGGGGCAGGGGGGCCAACGGGCCAATCAGGGATACAGAACCAGAATACATCAACATAATCAAACAAAGGACCCTGGGAGAGACTTCCTTGTTCGCCCTAACTGCAAAATAGCAGGCTTAATGCTTACCCGCCAGGGGATCTTTGGGGCCCCTTGATCGGGAGACTGATCAGCCTCCAGAGATGTCAAGTGAAGCTATTAATTTTTATCAGACCATTTTTTCAACTTGCTTAATAAACACCTTTGAAAGAGGCTTACTGCTACTTCTGAGAAAATGGTGATGATCTGATCATCATCCCTGCCTGACAGCATGGGACCTTGTTATCAGTTGTTTAATGGTCTTTCCTTGTCACAGATTCAGAATTGATCCAATTTTGTTTATAAAATAAATAACATTATATTACCAGTCATAAAATTAGCCATTTATTTTAAAAATATGTCAGGAACATTTGATTGTAAGAGTTAATAGTATTGACAATTTCGCATCCTAACTACAGGCTATGCAAAAAAATAGCTTGGAGTAGCCTTTGAAAAAACAGTGATGGCAAAACCACCAATTACTTCAAACATTAAACTAAGTAATTTATTAATTACATTATAAAACAGAAACCAAGGGGCTAGAATCAGAGAGCAGGATGGTCTTTTAATCTATACTTCCAGGGTTTTAATAATTTTAAATGTAACTAACATTAATCATGAGTGAAACAGGCAAGATGGGCAATGCTGTTGCATCAGGAAGGAAATGTGAAATTTATGGTTTGTGTACTGTTGACTTTCCCAGGAACCAGTTGGCATCATAATCCAAGCACTATTTTTTACAACACCAGGATCAATACTGAAAATGGGAGAGGTAATAAGCAGCTTTAATTCTTCCTGTAAAGTCAGAACACCATCTACCAAATGATAAATAGGCTCAACCATTGCTCTGTTTTCTGGAAAGCTCCTCATCCACAAGGACCTATTTAATTATTTCTTTGTTTTTATGGGTCTGTCTACAGTCATTTACTTTTCCTTCACAGTCGGTTACCCAAGGTAATTCTAACTCTAATGACACTGGGATGTTTTGCTACAGAAGTTGGAGGACAGTTTAAAAACCTCGCTGAAAGCATTTTCCTCCTGCTAATAGTGAAAGCGTCCTCTTCTGAGCCTCCTGAGTCCCATTATGAAATAACTCTAATGCCCTGTCAAGCCTCACACTGGACCCCAACCCACCCACTCTCACCATGGCCAGAAGTCTCATTTCAGCTCAAGCCTGGGCTCCTAGTCTCACCTTATCTGCCTGTCTCCAGCCCTGCCCACACCATTCCCAAGCTGTTGATTAGATTTCCTGGACTGATATTAGACTGAGTCATTACCTCAGCTTCGTCCGGATGGTGGGTGGAACTCTCTATGGTGGGCATCACTGCTGTGCTCACCCTGCTCAGATTCTGTGGGTCTGGGATCTGCTGGTGGGGATGCAGTGATGCCTGTGCTGTGCGTAGCCTCAGCTGAGGTTTGCCCTCCCTGTGGAACAGCCTGACTTGCTGCTCAGCAATAGCTTTGTCAAGGGATGGGGCTTAGCCTTAGGGACCTTTGTCAGTTCAGTGGCTGTTCCAGTTTTGCTAAGCTAAATTCAACAGGTTGTGTGGCCTGGAGCACCTTGAAGATCTGCTCATACCCTTAGAGCATCTGGACTCCCAGCACGCAGTTCAGCCACATCATGAGGGCTGAGGGATCAGGATGAGAACACGTCCCAAATCCCAATTCTCTGATTTCATTTTAAGATGAAAACCTTGTTGAATTCTGTTTCAATGGCCTATTATTTCTGTGATTTATTACAAAATTATTTATCTGTGCTTATTTTGGCTGGGGTAGGGTTAATTTTCTTCACAGTGGCAGCTATGGGGCTGTGGTTTGTATTTGTGCTGAAAGCAGTGTTGATAATACAGAGATATTTTTGTTATTGCTGAGCGGTGCTTGCACAGTGTCAAGGGCCTTTCTGCTTCTTGTACCACCCCACCAGCAAGGAGACTGGCGGTGCACAAGAAGGTGGGAGGAGATGCAGCCAGGACGTCTGACCCCAGCCAACCCAAGGGACATTCCAGATCATATGACATCATGCTCAGCATATAAAGAGAGGGAAAGGAAGGGTGGGACTTCTGGAGTGGTGACATTTGTCTTCCCCAGTCACCGTTATGTGTGATGGAGCCCTGCTTTCCTGGACATGGCAGAACATTCCTTGTTTTGCTTCGCTTGTGCCTGTGAAATTTGTGTTCCCTATTAAACTGTCTTTATCTCAACCCCCAAGTTCTCATTTTTCCAATTCTCTTCCCCATCGTACCTGAAGAACCTTAGTTTTTATGAGATGAGTACAAGGGGGAATGTGTATTTGTATCCTTTAACCAGATTATGTGCAATCAGTTCTGTAGCATGACAAACAAAAAAATTTGCTCAGCATAAAATCTAAGCATAGAATTAGCCTTCAATAGACCTGTTTTTTAAAAGATAAAACCAAACTGGCAAATCTAATGGAAAGAGCAAGCAGACTTTAGGACTGGTGTTATATTACATTTTTTTGTTGGAAGGTGAGAACAAATGTAAATTTTGCACACTGTCCTTTTCACTTTGATTATATTTTTTGGTTTAGCCCTTTTGCTTTAAATTCTTCTACATCATTTCCATCTCAGCATCATTCCTGTTTGCTGTTGGCTCAAATGTCCTGCTTTGAGACATTAACTGATAAGTTCTAAAGTGAATCAATGATCCTAGCCATGCTGTATGGGAAAACGATTAGTCATATACAATAATTATATTTTGGAAGAAGTAGCTCTCCTCAGACTAGGGTCTGGAAATGTTGCACAGTACTAATTTTGTTCGATTTATTGCTTTGTTTTTTAATTACCTCTGAAAGAAATAGGCAAATCTTTCTTGCTGTCAGGAAGCACTCATCATAAGCATATCATACATAGGTCCCCACTTCACACAAAGCATGAAAATATGAAATTAGCATTTTAAACTCTGTTCTTTAACCATTTTATTATAATCTCTGCCTATTGCACTGTAAAACATTGCCATTCCTGTTAGGAAATGTAGCAGTAACATGTAGGAAGAAAATATGTTAAAGCTTGCATCACCTGCCTTACAAGGTCTAGCTAAAGCTTTAAATGCTATTTAAACATATGTTTTTACGACTTCATTTTATTTTTATTGCTGTATTTTAGAGCATTACTAATAATGCTGTCAGTCCTTTTTATGTGAGCAACTCACATAGGTTTGGGGTTTTTTCCTTTATTTTGTTCCTGATTCTTTTCTCAGAGTTTGAGCAATCAGCCTGAAATTCTAAGTCCAAACTTTCCGAGGGATCATGTTAAAAGAAAGCTTTGTTAAATTATTGGATATTTTTTTCTGAAATAAAAACTCTGACTCTGAACCCTATAGTGTTGGCTGAAAGCATCTAAAATGATCAAATCTCTGCAGTCCATTCCTTTCTTCTTGGCTGCTGGAAAGAATAAGCAAAACAGATGTACAAGAATTTTACAGAGGAGGCAGAAATGGTATTTGAACAAGAAGGTTTCACCTTTACCCTAATCCAATTAACAAGTTTCAGTTTCCTGAAACTGCTGTTTCCGTTGCCAGATTAAATTGTTTCTCAAATATCCCAAACCATGTAATCTCAGACGAGAATGGCTAGCTAGAAAGATTGAATAATTTTTTAACTCTTGTAGTCAGCATAGTTTCCCCTTTAGTAGTGTCAGAAGTTATCTGCTTTAGTTAAAGGAATTATTCAGAAGAGGAGAAAATTTTGAAAGTGACCACCATTTAAAATAGTTTTTTATTAACCTGTTACAATTGTCCTGCTTGGGTACTTCAGTAGGAGAGAAACATCAGGGAACTGGAGAGAAGATAGTGGAGGGCTGCTAAGGTGTTGGGGGCCTGAGGAATATAGTGTAGGAAGAGGGGCTCTGAAGCCAAATTTGTTTAGGCTAGGGAGGTCTTTCCCTCCTGAAATGGAGTTAGAGACAGTGGAGCTAGACTCTTTTTGGAGGTACATAAATGTCTTCACAGTGAGAGCAGTTAAGTTCAGGAACTGGTAGCACAGAGAGGTGGCAGAATCCGAGCCCCACAAATCCTTGAGCAACCTGCTCCAACCTTGGAAGTTAGCACTATGCCGGGGAGTAGCATGAGTGGGCTGCTCTGCAAAAGTTGTCTGATCATGCAGGGATGGGGTTAGGAATGCCAAGGTTGACCTGGAATTGAATATGGCCAGGGACAAAAGGGATAAAAAGGAAGGATTATCTGAGTACATAAACAGGAAAAGTAACAGTAAGGAAAGCCTGGCTCCGTGCTAAATGGGGAAGAGGAGCTGCTGACAAAGGGTATGGAAAAAAACAAGGTACTTGGTACCTTCTTTTCTTGACTCTTAACTGGCAAGACCAGCCTGTGGGAATCATAAGCCCCTGAGACCAAAGAAAAGTCTGGAGCAAGGAAGAATAACCCTTGATGGAGGAGGACCACGTTAAGGAGAAGTCAGCTGAACATACAGAAATCCATGCAGCCTGAGTGGCTGCAGCCACAAGTGCTGAGTCACTAGAAGAACAAGACAGTAAAGCATAAGAAAATGGTCAGGAGTAGTCAGCATGGTTTATGAAAGGAAAATCCTGCTTAACCAACCTGATAGCCTTGTACAGTGAGGTGACCAGGTTGGTAGATGAAGGGAGAAAAGTGGGTGTTCACCTTGACTTTAGTAGGGCTTTTGATGGATTCTTCCATAACATCATCATAGATTAGCTGACAAAATCTGGGTTACATAAATAGGGAGCGAGGAAGGATTAAAATCTAGCTGAACAGCCAGGACTAGAGGGTTGTGATCAGTGGCACAAAGTCCCTTTAGAGGAAAGTCACTAGTGGTGTACCCTCAGGGGCTTGCTCCCCTTTCCACACCCTCCCTCTAACAAGGGGACAATACTGACAGACTGTAAGTTAAAAACAACACTTTACTAAAATCACAAATAACAACAACACAAATAGCAAAAGTACACAAAAAGAAGGTGCCCTACCCACAGAAAGGCATTTACCAGTGGGACAAAGCCAAGATGGCTGCTGTTCCCAAACCACATGGCCCCAAGGAGACAGACAATATGGTGGGGAGGAGGGAGGCTCCCGTGTTAGACTACACAGGCTAAGAGAACAAAGAAGATAATGTGGTAAACAAATTTCTGCAGGCCAACACACTCCCCCCACCAGACAGATGATGGGGAGACAGGGGCAAAGCAAAAGAAACCTGGGAAAATGGTACGCTGTGAAACAGGAGCCTGCACTGCTGCTGTGCCGACCTGGTGAGGTCTGCAGGGTGCGGGGTCTCTCTTGGTGGCTCCTGGGCTGGGACTGTGACTGCACTGGCTCCTGGGGTTACCCCCATGGCAAGCTCCTGCAGAGGAGTTGCCTTTTCAAGGCCTGGGCTCCTCCCAGCTGCAAAAATGATGAACAGAGACCCTGCAGTGATGACAGTGCAGTCCCGGACGACGGAAGCCTCTCCTCAAGCTCCAGGCGAGTGAAGAGCAGCTGCACTTCTGCTTCCACCTGTGCTTAGAGAGACAGTCCATCAAAGATGATGTAGATGATGTGGAATAGCGCTAAACTCTGCCTCCTACCTCTATAACTGGGACAATTACTTTTTAAATTTTTTTTTATTAGACAAAAAGATGTATTTTGAAATGATAGAGAGATTTTCTGTTCAGGTTTCTGTCCCTCGTGTTGCAACTCTAACATGAAGAGGTTTTGATTGATAGGGCGCATCCTCTCACCCTTGGCAGAGCTGTTGCTGGTTTGCCAGCTTGTTGCCTCTCTCGGTAGGTTTCCTACCAAGTCTCTTAACTGACTGTAAACAGCACAGCGTCAGGGGGTTAATATTCTGTCTCATATTCTGTAATAACATGTACCTAGTACAACTGAAAGGCATAGAAAGTAAACTAAAACATACGGGCTTTCAATAAAATACTGTCACCTTAGAGTTACTATATACTCCTTGTAAGAGCCCAAGTCTCTAAAAAAGTCACTGTGTGGAGGTTTTCTTTTCCAACATAATTTCTATCTTTTTAATTTAGTCCTCTTCATAAACTACTATATTTCATCATTTAACTCAGACATGGGATGCCTTAGGGCTTGACTTTATCATGCACTAATAAAATGAACAGAAACAGACCTTTAAAAATAATTGTGAAAATACAGTCTGTCAGCAAGGATTAGATTCAGCTGTGGCACTGGCTTGAAAAAGTTATTTTGCTCTGAAATACATTAAATATTTATTAGCTTCACCTGAGGTAAACATGCAGTTGTTTCCATATCTGCAAATTTGTATATACACACTTGTAAATGAATTTAGAAAGGAGCAACGCATTCATAATTATATACCTTTCTTATCTATGTTTCGAAAATTAAATCATCAAAGTGTTGCATTAGCAATAGGCCAGGAGTAGAAAGGTAGGATATTTGAGGAGCAGGACCCATTCCCTAACCTGTCTAATAAAATGTGTTATTACTCATTTGATTTATTTTATCTCTTTTCTATCTCAAACTCTTCCTCTCCACAAGCCATGTAGATTGTCTTAGGGCAGAAATTATACATGGAAGTGTAATGTATTCTGGCTTTCCTCATACTTACCAGTAAGAGAAGATGACCTAAACCCATAAGAAACCCATAAGCCCATAAGAAATGTCTCTGCTGTGATCAAGAGATTTGTGAAACAAGTCTCAACAAACAGTTTTTAAAATCTTGCTGAGTCCAGATAGCATTCAGAGAGTTTTCTTTGGCACCTAGGATAGTTTTTTGGTGAAATGGGGACCATGTTGCTGGACCATGCAATACAGTAATTAAGAAAGCTTATTCCCCAGAACTTGCCACTCAATTTGGCATCAACATTTTGAACTTCGGAGTTCCTCAGGTCTGTGAACTTCTGTGACTGAACTTCCTTGACTCCTTCTTATGCATAGAAGCAGTTCAGCTTCTGAGAAAACTATGCCTATCTCATAGCCAAAGTCCCTGGATTAACCGATGGCCAGCGATCCTCAGAGCACACCAAATGCACGACAAAGTGAACAAGAAAGAATTGAATGGTCTGGTGCACTACAGGAAATCTGTGTTTCACTCTGTAGTCTCACGACTATTTTAATCTTCTGCATAATGTAAATGAATTGTCATAGGAATTGAGACAACAGGAGTATTTAAAGTTCATTCTAGACCTTAGAACAAATTTCTTTATGTGGTTTCCCAGTGCTTGGCATAGTTTCATCTGCTCAATCCCTTTTCCCTGGAATATTATTTACTTAGTGTTTTTTCAGCACTTTTATTTCTATCTCTTTAATAATAGATGTCTTTCAGAAGCTATGTTTTATTATTCTTATCTGTCTGCTGCTTGTAAATATTTTTATATGTTCTATGGCAGTAATTCAGACTCTTCTGTTTTGTTCCTTGCAAGAGTGCCCAAGTTTTCTTAGCTTTTTTACTGCCCTCACCAAATTTTCCGAGTATATTAGATTTCAGCCCATAAAAGATTGTGTTCCTAGCACCTTTTAACCTATAAATCATATCATTTTTCTCGTCTTGCAGTCCATCTATTTCCTGTATCTTTGACTGCCTGATTTTCTTTTCCCTTTGAAGTGAAATAATGCGTGGACACCACATGATTTTTTTAAAACTTTCTTCAGCAATTTAGTAATTGAACATTTGTCTATTCTGTGTATTTTCTCATCTACTTACGTAGATTTTAACAGTCGAGAGAATTAATCCTTAAATAAATTCTCCTAGTGGTAAGACATCCCCAGCTTTTCACATGATTGAATCACCTTTTCATTTGCATTATCCTGTCCTTACTCCTCTAGAAAAAGCTTTGGCCTTCACTTCTGTAAGCATCTCCTGCAGGTCTGTGTAAACTTCCATGCTCCCTCCTGGGGGATACTGGCAGTCATTCACTGTGGTGTAAAGGACAGTCAGGACACCTCCTTTACCTTTCTCTTCAACCCCTCCAGCTACAATGCATATTCTCAGTCATGGTGAGCAATAAGTAACTCTAGAAATATTACAGTGACAGACTGAAAAAATATTGCTAAATATGAAGTTTCGCTCACACAGATATGCTTCTGGCAAGTATCAGCATTCTTGCTGATCTTCTCCTCTTTAGATTTCTTTCCATCTACAGATCTTGGACACTAAATCCTTTTAGTTCTTGTACCTATTGAGTGATTTTTTAACCTTTTTATTCTGGGTTTTCTTTTTCTCTAGATTATTATAACTTTTATTTAGGATTGGTGAGTTGACCATCAGCTGTGGTGAAATGCAAGAAATTTCTTACATGTTCTCAGCTTTCAAGGCATGGTCTCCACCTGCAATTCCTAAGCTTCAAACTGAAACAAGTCATTGATACTGTCAGCTGTGACCAAAAAATCACCTGGAAATGGAGAAGATTTCATTTTTGGCCTCAGAGAACAAAGCCCAGGTTATTTTCCTCACTGTCAGTCATTTGATTTAACATTTAATACCTTTAAGAAATGTCCAGATTTACATGAATAATGAAATAATTAAAAATATTAATAATATTTTATGCCCACATCTGCCTTTGTATCTTATAAAATATTATAAGATATTCTTCAAATAAAAAAAAATCTGAAAGGTAAATAAAGCTTACTGGAATTCATTGAAACCAAATAGAAAAGCTATTTTTAATATGTTTCTATGTTTTAGCATTAAGGCACTCAATGAAAATGTCTCTGTTTCCCAGAGATCATAGTTTTACCTTTCCTTTAGGCTCTGATACAATGATCAGTTTCTCTATTTGGTGCAAAAGACTGGAGTGCACATTACCATGCAAATGTTCTTGATCTGATATAGTGACAAAACCCTTTCTCATTCAGATGCTTCTCATATCTATGGACTAAAACCAATACAGCATGTAAACACTGAAATAGTAATTAAATTCTAATCTGTATTAAACTCAGTGATGCCTGTATCACGTGGCTACAAATGAACAACGAACTTTGTGGAAAATACTAGTGACACAACGTTATGCTAAGTACAGTCTCCTCTGCTAAAGCAGTTAAAAAAGGTGGCACTGTTCTAATTGCAGTGTGCTTTAGCCATTAAAAAGACTTTGCAAGAGTGCTCAACCTCCTCTGACCACTGAGGGATTTCTACTGAGGTGTCTTTCTGTTCATATTTGATAACGCATAGGTATGGCATATCAATTGAGATCATATTAAGACCTCTTATTGCTCAGCAGGTATAAGTTGATATCATTTTGTTCATGTCAGTTGTATGCCTTTTAAAACTTGTGAGTATGACCTATGATAGGATTTTGAGTCAAACTCTACAGGATTTTAGTTTGTTAAAGTGATTTACCTGATGCACGTATAATTTGAGCAAATTAATATTTTTGAAAGTATACTTTGAGGAAAGTTAATATAAGCATTCACACTGTGCTCATCTGTGTGGTATGTCTGCTCCTTGCATAATGAGCAGGAAATAAAAGAAAAAGGAAAGGACTGAATATGATTCTTCAAGCTTCAGCAGTGTGCATTCACACTGTTGTCTCTTTTTATGCCATCTGGTTTGCTCTCACTATCCTGAGTCAACAGAAAACATTTACTGTGTCTGATTTTTCTATAAAAAGGCAAGAATATATGAAATACAGTGCATGCCTGTTCTGCTATATAGAGTATTGTACCCCTTTGACACATCTCAGACAAACTAAATGGAAATTGCACTTTTGTAGCTCAGGGCATGTATAATTTTAGAAGATAGGATGCACCTCTTGACAAAAGGCTTGAAATATGCATGAGCATTCTTCTGAGAGTCTTCAGTCTTCTGGAATTAACATAGTAAGTATTTTAGCAGGTACATCAGGTTAAAAGAGTAAGAGGAGATATTCAGCCCTTGGTGTAGTCTCTCACTGCAGTAAGTCTTTTACACATAGTGCAAGTAGGCACAGAAGGGGACAATAACACTTTAATCAGGTTTGGGTTTTTTTTGCTGTTCTGAAACATTAAAGAGCACCCTTTCTTTGTCATATTTCATCTCAGGAATCTCAAAGCCTCAGTTCTTGGTCCTCTCCTTCTCATTGTTGCCATATCCGTGGCTCTCTCATGCACTAGAAACCAAACTGGGTATTTCCAGTCATGTGAACATGAATCACTACAATTTGATCTTAAATGTCTGCTGTAGAAACTCTAAAAATCATTTAGATCAGGCACAGAAAGCATTACCTAACATACATTACCCGGGGATAAGTAGAAAACATAACAGAAAAAGAAATCGTTCATATCTTGTGTTATCATCTTTGCAGAACTGTGTTGACTGGTGCATTCATGCCAATAACATGACAAACTGTAGTGTTGTATTTTTCCCCACTCCGGTACCTGCCCTTTTCCACGTGGGTCCCCCCTTCCCTGCCCCTAGCCCTAACCACTCCCTCGGATTTTTCCCATTGGTTCTGTTACCCCAACTCCGCCCATGTACCACCCCTGTGCCCTGAGACCATTGGCCCATGTGCTCTCTCTGACCCGCTCGCCCCACATAAAGGACCCTGCATGGAACCTGATTCTCTGTCTCGAATTCTATCCTGCCTTGGGGCACCGGCCTCTGCCTGGGGGAACCATGCCATGAGCTGGCTCTCTACCTTTGGGAGCAAGCACAGGTGCTGGCTTTAGGCTTCTGGGAGCCTCCATGGAATAAAAGATCCTCTGCAGCCACCATGCGGAGAGCATTCTCGCCTCCTTTATTGTCACCGTGATGCGGGGCCTACAGCCAGCCGGATGATGCGAGGGGCAGCCTGGAAAGGCACGGGAAGCGGAACAGCCACTCTCCCTGAGCAAGCCTCACTGCGCTCTCCGAGAAGGCTGTGGCATGCCATACCACCGCTGGGAACCGACACACTGCAAAAACAAATATTTCACATTTTTTAGCTAAAAAGCAGGTTTGTGGTGTGGCTGTCACACACAAAAAAGGACTGCTGCCTTCCTTTTCAGCATGAAATCTTACAGTGACAGTGTAAATGATTTGACAGAGAACCTGGCATAAAAATAGAATCATGATCTCTCTGGGACGGCTTTGGAAAACACTGTCTGAGATAATTTCAAAAAAATTTTTGACTTACAAATCGCATTTTTAATCTTCTGGTAAAAATATGTCTCAGATAGTGTTAGTCCCATTTAAGAGGATATTCTATATAAGACTAGAGTAGAGAAAATGAAAGAAGCCTGTTTTGTGTTTGGCAATAAGAAAAAAATACCTTGAACTACCATCACACCCTGCTTGCATACAGAATTGCATAACACTTGAAAAAGATATGTCTGGATTTTCTTAACAGCTAGAAATTACTGTATGTTACTTGGGGGATTTAGTGGTAGAAAAAATTATTTTCTTTTTTAATAAACAATCAATAGATTTGTATTCTGCGTTGTATTTCTACAGATGCTGAAGTGAACAAAAGGGGAAATTAAGAGTTTAGTTTTGCTTGGCTTATATTTCTGGAAGCAAGTGTTACAGAGTTTGTCCATAACGACTATACAAAAGGAGGTACAAGAAGGTAATTAATGTCCACCTTTAACAACAAAATAATGTTACCTGCCATCTTTCAAGAGTCCAGGTCTTGTTTAGTATGATTCTTCACTGTATATGTTACATTTTAAGAATCTAGAGCAGTAATTTTCATGAATTTGCTTTAGTCACAGAACAATGGCTATTGTTGATGGAGGGCTACACACTTCTAAAGTGGAGGAGAGCATGAAAGTAGGTGGCTTGATATTTCCTTGACAACTAGTGAAAATTTTAATTAAAAACAAGTTATTTGTTGATAACACAAATCTACATATGAATTTTGTGGATAACCTTTTTGTATTAGCCCAGAAAATTTTATGAACATAACTTCATTGACACTTTAATAGGATATGTCTCACTTAACTTTAGTTGTGTGAAAATTACATGTTCAGCCTAAGGTGATTATATAGACAGCTCCTTAGTCAGTGAAGATATTTTCAGAGTGTGGGCCATTATTGCCAGAAATAGATTTCTAATATAGAATGGGATTAATTCCCTCTGGATGTGCTCATTTCTCTCCACAGGTTAGAGCACAATGACAAGTCCAAACTAGGCACATAGTTAAGTGAAATAAATCCTACTTCTAAATGGAAAAAACACACATAAAGGAGAGGATGAAATTTTAACTTTATTAACTCACCTTCCAAAATTAGTTTGAATATATTGTTGTCATGGTTTGATGCTGGTTTAAACGCCAAACACATGAAATCCAATTATATGCATAAGGGGAATATGGATTTATTGAGGAAAATGTAAAGAAACTTTGGGGAAAAACAAGGTCCACACTTAAATAGTTGCAATATACAGAAAAGTTTATTACCAACAGAATGAAAAGTGGAAAAAAAAAGAAAATAAAAAGAAATTAAAGCAAACCTTTAAACATTTTTCTTTCCCAATGCCTCCTCCTTTACCACAAACCTTTTACAAGTGAAAACAAAAAAAGAACATGGGATTTTTGCTCAGAGTTGCACTTTAAGAGTCTTTCTATGCTTAAGGAAAAGAGGTTATTTTAAAATAAAATTGTCCTGAGATGTTTTTTCACCAGATGTTTGTTCATCACAACCCCTTACTTAATTTATGTATTGACCACTGAAAATGAAATTTTCTCCTGTATTAAACAGAAAATAGGGTCTGCAGCTGTAAACTGAAACTGCTGAATGACGAAGAGATGCAGAGCTTGTGCACTATCACATGCTGAGTAGCACGGCCCCATTGCTACAGTCAGGTGAGGCAATCCAATCCCATGAACTTCAAAGCAGGTAATGTTTTAGCCATGAAGACCATTTGATTATCCAGATTTGCCACCACAGAAGAAAAAGCCTTTTAAAATATACCCTGAATGATGCCAGATTATACTCAGTCCTTTCCCAGTGAACAGCAGAAGCTGAAAGAGTGGCAGTACTTTGCAACAGATTAAAATTGAGAAGAAATCTTGCTAATGACACACTTTTTTGTTTCAGGTCTCTTGATCCTTTCTCTCCATTGTATCCAGAAGGAGATAAAAAAGGAAAACTAAAAGGTCCCATGTTCTCTCCCTGATTCCCAAGCCTGCTCTGTACCGGACTTTGCATAGCATACTTCAACCTTGGACCTGAAATGATCTGTGCTAGTTGATAATAGACCTTAAAAGGTTGTTAACCAGTAAGAATTTGCATCAGCATTGTAGCCTTTCAACAGCTCTCCACATAAAGCAGGTAGCCTGCAGAAAGAATAAGTAAGAAATGGATATACAGCCATATTTCTGCCTGATGCTGAAAAAATGGATGGAATAGAACAGACTATGGTCTTTTATACTCACATCTGTTTCAATTTCTCTTAAACTGAAATACTTTAAAATGCATTTATAATACAGACTTGCTCCTGTACAGGTTCTTTTATTCAGAATTCCAACACAGAGTAGGAATGGCTGACGACAATCATGATACACCACAGAACATTAGGAATTGTTACCTCATTCAGATAATAAGGGCTATTTTTTTATCCTATTAAAAATTTCATATTCAGTGATGCAGATTCCTTTTCCCTTAAAAAAATTGACCTTGTCAGGGGAATTAAAAGTAAAACAAAGAGAGAGCAAAAAGACATTTACCACTTGTTAGCAGCTCAAGTCCAAAGGAAAAGTGCTCAGTGGCTCCTGGCTCCAATTCTTATTCTCCCACAAGAAAAACTGCAAGCAATTTTTAACTTGTCATCCAAGCATGTATTTTGTTTCAATGACGAAAATTAAATAACTCAGTATTTAAACAACTTTTTCTGAAAAAAATTTACTAAGCCTGGATTCGGCAGCCAAGGTTCACTGATTATACTACAGGTCACAAAGCTGAGCCACTTAGAGGAACCAATCCCTCTGTATATGTAGAATAAGCTCTGCAGGACTGCTCTAATTGTGTCTGGGTTTTCTTCTGGTTTGAGGGGCATTTTGTGCGTGGATCTTTTGGTTTTGCTTTTTTTTCCCCCTTCTCAGTAGACCATACTTAACAGACTCTTCTGCCTCTGCCTGAACTGTCAAAATCCAGACACTATGTGCTAATTGCTGTGATTATGACATTAAAAATCAAATTTCTGACTCTTCTGCTGCAGTGGGGCGAGCTCAGCAATCTCTAGTGGAGGCAGGATACATAAAAGGTTTGAATATAGTGTCATATTTATTCCATAAGTGTCACAGTCTTCTCTCATAATTAAATCTGTTGGGTATTCCTTTGTAAAAAAGGCTTTACTTACAGTTAATTTTTATGCATTTTTGGAAACAAAAAGTAACATTGGTTGATTTCCTTTAACTGGCAGAGGAGTAGCTTTAAAAGTAAAATGTGGTTCTAATACCTCCCATTTCTTCCCCTTCCTGTTTTTTAAGTGGAATTTCTTGATCCTCATTACAACAGCACCCCACAGGGATGTTGATGTTTGCACATAATAATTATTGCAAGCAGTACTGTAGATAAATCTTGGCATGGAAAGAAAACAGGCTATAAATGAAAAAGAAAAAACTCTACTAGAAATGCAAGATAATTTAGTGGGCTGTTTTTGCTGCTGTTTGAACCAAATGTATTTAAACAGAAAGCGTTAGGCTGAATAATTAAGAGTTATAGGAGAGAAAATGTAGAGAAACAAACATATACATGGTTACTCTATAAATGAGATTTTTACTAGAGAGAGAACTTCCGTATTTATTTCCTTATGTTTGAAATGGTGCCAAAAATGAATGAACAGGGGGAAGAACTTCAAGAGAAATCAAGAGCTAAGAGCAGTGTTGCTGGAACTGATCTGTCTCTGGCCTGCAGCTTTCTTCTTTTGACTCACTTTCTTTTATTCAACATATATACAATAATTTTGTTGCTATATCAGCTTTCATAGTAAGACTGATAATTTAAAATCAGATTCAAGTCTGTGAAATAAGGAAAGAAATATTTGAAAGCCTTCAACATAAGAACATAACTGATAACAGGGAGAGTTCAAACTGGCTTCTTTTAGGACTCTTGTGGGCTTCAACAGTCACTGTAGCTGGCCTAACATGGCTGAAAATGAGAGTGTTTTCTAAAACATTTGCAGAGAACATTAATTTTATATCTACTGAAGGGAGATGCTCTGCTCAATGATTACATTGTCTCCTGATGCATGTTAGAGTTTTGTCGCAACACACGTACTCTATGCTTTCAAAGTCACTGGAGTTACTCAGAGGGCTCCTCCTGGGTAGCAGAGCAGAATTTGACCCCAAACCATCATTCCTCCTCTGGCTGTCAGCTCTCCCAGCAGCACGCCACACAGGCTGCAAATGGAATCTGGCGAATAACAGTCTTAGTGAGTTTATCAGTGGATGGCAGTGTGGAAATGTGTTTCCTCTGTCTTGTTTCATATTCCAGCAAAAAAAGAAAAAAAAGAAAAAAAAAGGAAAAAGTCAAAAAAGACACATACTGTTTGTATTTCTGAAATGACAGGCATGGAATGGAATTGTGTAAGTACCTATGATTCTGTTCTTCTAGTTATTAGAACTGAAATATTTATCTGTCTGTATATATATATATACACACATATATTACAAACTGAGGAGAGTCAGAAAGGACTTAAGAGAAAGGTCACAGTAATTCAATTCCAATAAGTTAAATTTAAGAAAAAAATACAGCAGTGAGCAAACATATACATAGCCACACACTGCTGAATGTCACCCTCTTCTGCGTAGCTCCATGGGGTTGCTCTATATGACCTGCACATTTCTCCTTTCCCCAGAAAATCCATCCTTGATAGGACACACACAGAGAAATATACAGAAAGATGATCAGCTTTTAATCTTTTATTCTGTTTGCACAAATCCACATGATTTCAGTGTTAGCTGTGTTAACCCCTTACCATCTGATTATACAAAAAGAAAAAGAAAACAATAAGGAAAGCTGATTAGGAGGTGGGAAAGGTTCTGTGAATATGCCACTGACACTATATGGATAGATAGATATAGATATAGATATAGATATAGATATAGATATAGATATAGATACATGCCCACTTATATATGGGCACTGGCCTCCCTATCACAGGATTGAGGCCCAGCACATGACCACTTATCTAAAACATTTTTTGGAAAAGAACCCATATTTGTGTCTAATGAGCTAAATGGATTTGCTAAAGTGATTTTGTCAAATGAAAGCATTCCCTTGTGCTCAATATCCTGATTTATCTTGCAAAATGAATTCAGTAAAGGACTTCTATCCATCAGTTATAAAATAGCATATCATATGATGTATACCAGCCAGACCAAAATACTGGGGCACGGATTTAATGTCTAGCATGGCAATAGCAAATCGAAGAACTTAACAGGGTTAGGAAGGGGAATAGGATTACTGAAGTAAAAGGGATTGAACTTTTGCAGAATAAAGTGTAACTTGAATCACAATTATGTTTGCAGATAGCATCTATTGTGGTACAAAGATAACACAATATTCAGAAACATGCCCAGTTCTTGCTTATTGTCACTGTTCATTTCCCACTTCTGGCTTGCTTCTTTTTATGGATTTTTCTTTTTTCAAATTAGTTTAGATGACTCTAGCATGCTGTAGTCATAACAATGATGACATCAGAGAAAGCTAGTCAATCATAACCGTTTATGGGTTTATTTTGTAGTTTTCCAAACACTTGCTGTATCTTTTTTTCTACCAGTTTGGTACTCCTTAGCGGAACAAATAAATTTTTCTCAATAAAGCTCTTTCACCTTGGAAGAAGATAATTTAATAGAGGTGGATCTTTTGTAAAAAGTGATTTTTTTAGCATACCTGTATGATGGTTCATTTTGATCTATCACTCCTCTTTACAAGATTCATATTAATGTTTTTAAAAGCACTTCTTTTTGTTTGAGAGATTGAAGTTTACAGCTCAGCACAATTCAGTACTTCATTTCTGAGTCCTGTGTGTCTCCTCCAGTACCCTGTCTTGTTTCCAGCAAAACAGAAGGATTATCTGAAAATCAGTACCAGCTGGGTAAGTGTCTCTGTTGTACCGCGAACGGCGAGAAACGACACGACCAAGTTCAGGAAAAGTAGAATTATTTATTAATATACAGAGGGGTTTTTATCCCTTAGCTTGCTAGGATGGCACAAGGTGATTGGTTCTTTGACCCACCACCTCTCAGAAAGATTGGTGGAGGCTATTTGAAAATATTTTCTTCAGAATATCATAACAACACTGCTGAACAACAACAGGTGCAAGGACGAAGAATTAGTTTACAAAATCTGTAGCAGTGTTTTTCACAGCTTTCGTGAGAAACACAGAGTTCTCACAGAATGCTGCAGAAAGCTGAAAAATTTCTGTGCTAAAGCTTTTCAGCATCTACAGGTAAGGAAAATACTGAGACACAAAAGCTAATTGCGAAATAACCTACCCTACCAAAAGAACAAAAGTTCTATGAAACACACCGCAAAAGGCAGAAACAAGGTGATTTTAGGACAATAAAGTAATAATCACACATCTTGTCAGGGCACCTGGAGCTGGGGCTGTGGCTTGCTGCACCCCTGCTTTCCCCTGTTCCTGGCTGGAGGAAAACAAGGCAGGACCCCTAGGCAGAGCATGCCCTCCTGCCAAATGGACCTTAGCTGCCAGGTCCTGTCCTTCCCACCCTGGGGACAGCAAGTGAGAATACAGCCAAACATTATAAACTTCTGTAGATTCAATATTGAATCTATTGAATTCAATATTCTGTATGAGGTTTTTAACAGAATGAAAAGCTCGTGTGTCGTTCTGATGCACCAGAACAGTGTGAAGGAACTTGGTGCATCACTGGCCATGTTTCTTGACAAACTGCAGACATGAGCAGAGGGAGTTAGAAAATACAGTGAGATCCAACAAGAACAATCCAGCCCAAGGATAAAAATAGGGGAAATAACAACATTTTATAGTTTAGGAAGGAGATGTCTCAAGAGAAACATGATCACAAGTTTATAAACTCCATCAAAGTAACAATAAAAATGAATTAAAGGAATTACAATGTCTGAGAAGATGGCATGACAAGAAATGACGCTCTAAAGGTAGGAAAGGAAACTCTCAAGTTAGACATTAAGAAAAAGTCTTTAACAGCTAGAACAAATGGCCAGTGGGGGAGATCCCCAGGGGTGGCAGTCAAGTCACCAACATCATGGGATTATTCAAGAAACAAGGTTTCTTTCAATGTTTCTGATAAAGAAGTGCAACAGAAAGTAGAGTGACAGCCCAGAAAAAGAACTGACTTTTTTATCACTGAATTTGTGAGGTTGTGATTTTTTTGTAGATATAGCTCTGTATATTTAGAAGAAATAGACATGGACATTGATTTTGAAAAAGAAATATCCTCTTTTATTTTATGTTCATTGAAATCAACTTTCAGTTAAGACAAAAAAATCTCATTTTATTTTTCCAAAATACTTTTTGGGGAAAATAACTTTATATTATGATTTCTGGCTCTAAATTTTTGGAGATAAATAGCCAGTTTTTTTTAATAAGACATGGACTATGCTCCTAAACAGGAACAAACAATATATGTGCTAATAAATGCCTGCATTCTGTTTCTGCTGATGTAAGACATTAAAATACAGACTATAATTATACAGAGTAAACCACAGGGCTGCAAGTTATGGGAAAAAACTGATTTTTTAATGAAGAAAAGTGACTGTTCATGATTCCGGAGATAAAAAAAAAAAGCCTCCTGTTGGTGGAAAGGCATAAAGTGAAACTGCATTATGTTTCTGAGAAGTAGCAGCTGAGGACTTGACAGATTAGGAAAAAAAAAGAAGGACTGTAAACATCCCTTACAGAGCAGCTCAAGGTTCCTCCAACGTGGTGGTGCCTGTAGCTGCTACAGAGCAATATTGTCAAAATTACACCTTGGTGTCTGGTTTCTTTTCATGAACAGAATTCCTGGGATACACACAAGTATTTTCTATTGCTGATAAGGCTCCTTGTTCTGTTGGAGCCCAGAAAAGTATGATTTTTTTTTCTTTTTCCTTCCACTCTTTCCCCAGCAGCCCAGTAGAAATCTTGGAAATTAATCCATAACACTTTCAGCGGCCTTTGAGATCTAGCATTAGAATACTGCTAAAACTTGACAGCCAAAATCTAGTTTTGGATTTCTTTGTACTACACTTGAAGTACTGTAGGATTTTCTTTCTGGAGCCCAGCTGCAGAGATGTTTCAGCATGCAAAACAGAAAAAAAATAGTACAAATGTCTCTCTCCAGCTTGTCAAGAGCCAGATTATAGTGACTCTAAGTTCTTCTGTGGTCCATAAATAGACTTTGTACAGAATATATTTTTTCTGTCAGAGACCTGTTTTGGTAACAGACTGTTATAAGGAGGAATTGAGTTTATGCTGTAAGGATGAATGAATGCTCTGTGTGAAAGATAGTGACTCTGTAGTGTTTTAATATATTTAGATTTAGCCTGATATATTTTACAGTGATGGTGGAATTGGCTGATCTAGATGCTTAAAAAAAACCCAACAAACAAAAAAAGCAAGCGTAATGATAATGTCTTTCTTTTGCAGCTCTTCTCAGAGAAAATGTAGGGCTTTCAAATTGAAGATATTATTAGGAGCACTGTATTGTGATTCTTGGGAGGGGTGAAGGACTTTTTTTTTAAATCAATGATCTAGGAGAGCTTTTAAAGCAGTAATTAGGTATCGCAAATCCGTGGAGATATAGGTAAATGGGATTTAGTCACCTGCCACAGAAATACAACCAAATTCAGACTGGCATGCAGCAGCAAAGAACAGACAGTAGAGTGACATGCAATTTTGCTCTGAATTAATATCAAGTAGCAGTCACCAGGGGACTAGACATTGTGTAAACTGAAATCAAACTACGCTGAAATGAGTAGTGATGTCTGTGTTTGAAACATTTAGGTAGACAGACTGTAAGCACCAGCAGATTTCAGCTACCTGCAAACCAGCAAAACCTCTTTCTTATTCTGGTTCAAATACATTGCCCTTTCCTCATCCAGTTCCCTTTTTATCTCATGTTTTTGGTTTTTAATTTTGGGAATAAATAACCTACATTGAATACAAGCAATATTTCTCCAATAGTCAGTACCTCTCAAATTCTGTCATTTAGTGCTGACGCTGATTAACTTTTGACATTTTAAAGAATCACCGTATAATCTGGTAAACTTGCAATATCCAACAAAAAAACTAGCAGAAGGGTTCAGAGCAGAGGATGCTTAAAAACTACTCCTGAAACCAATAAACATAATTTGTGCCGTGCAAGGGAATTTTAAATGAATGAAAGAAGATCAGTGTAAGGTTTGATGCACTGATGACTGGAAGCATCTGATATGGCAGTGAAGTTTGGCAGTGACTGGGTGAAAATGTTAAACATGAGTAGGCTGGGATATTGATGAATCATGGAAAGGAGAGGGAACACCAGAGACACTTGGAAAGGAAGGCTATATGCTATCTGTCAGTGCACCTGAAGTTGAGAAGTCTACTTACTGAAAATACTTTAGGGGCAGAATTTAGTTCTTTTTCTTTTTCATGTATCGCAATGACAGAAAATCTCAATATTCAGACACTGGGCAGATTGGTGACAGTAGGAGCCTGCCTGTGGGTCCAAGAATGGAAGGTGCTACAAAGCAGGACACTGCCTATACTAACAGGAAAAATCTGTCCTAAGGCTTTTGAGGATACTTCATACTGCTTGGGATGCCAGCCTAGGCAAGGGTCAAGATGACCTTGTTTAATTCATCCATCTCTCAAGCAGACTTTGTTTCTCAGGGCTAGATCTGCCCAGAATTGTTGCACGAAGGGCACTGGAGCTTCCTTCTCCCAAAATGTAAGTCCTGTATTTGTAGTTTGTATGGTGAGTAGGTTTCTGCAATGTCTTTACTGGGGCAAACTCTCTCTTTTTTTTAAAGAGAGAAACAGTTTGATCTCCCTCTTTGACTGTGTCTCAAGACCTGCCTGATGCTTGTGGACTCTGGAGAGGAGGCTCTGTATATTAGAAGGATTTGAAATATACTAATACTTGCAAAAACTTCAGCGTCAATACAATTTGCACCATTATTTCCGAGAGCATAATTTTACTCAACATAAAAAACTAATCCACAGATAATAAAGGGGCCTTAGAAGAAGGTGAGGTCATCAAACTTACTAGATAGTACTTCCAATTAAGTAAATGACAAGTGCTTTTGCTGCCTCTGCTCCTTTTGTTTTATTGTCCTTGTACTGAAAGGGTTTTATCTGAGAAACAGTTTCTTGTATTGGGTTCATTTATTAGGAGGATATTAGTGTAAAATAGCCTTCTCAAAAGTGCAGTCGTAGTCTAAGGAAGAAAAAAGAAAGAAGTGAACCAACATAAACATAAACATATGAAGCTGGCAGATCTAAGCCTCTTCTTAACTCACAAATTTAATATGAATTTTAAATAAAGTTAGCATAGGCTAACATACAGAAGACAATAGTGGCCTTTTCTTTGATTAGTAATAGTCACAATGCATTTTTGTCATTTTTGTCTCATCAGACACTGAAGAATGTGTGCTACTTTTAATGGATTATTATAGTTGAAAGTTAGGTGCTGAAGAAAAAACGAAATCTTGCATGGTTAAAGGTAATGCAACATGAAAATATATCAGAAATTTTTCCTCAATTCTACAATGAAATATGCAAGCTGCAATAGTTTCACTGCTGGAGTCACAACTACAGTTATGGTTTTTTTCTTTAATGAAATCTTTTCCCAATAAATTCAGTCACTAACCTGGCTTAGCTCAAATATTTGCCATGTAGCATGTTATACTTACTGTAAATTTGCTTTTTCTTCTGTCTGAGGGAGATGCAAATTACGTTAAAAATTTAGATAAGTTCATTTTAATTTCACCTGCAGAGAAATCATCTGGGTGTTCTCTACTGACACAGACTAGTGATAATTGGGCTTCTGATGTCTCCTCTAGGCCTCCTGTCCTGCTCAGCTGTATTCAGCATATATTATGGGGCACAGAAGCATATGCATTCTGATAGCAGCCAGTAGACTCCTGAAGTTTGATGTGGCCCTCTCTCTTTTCTGCTGTGGACATCACAGTCATGAAGCAGAAATAATGTATGCAGATGTGTCCAGAGAAAAATAGTACTAATACACCGTACACAGTTCTCCCTTTTCTGACCTGCATTGTGATGGAATTTCTGGTGAAAATATAAACTATGAATGAAATCAATGCCTGAGATTTGGCAAACACAGCAACAATATGTAATATAAAATAGTAGCATGAAGATCAGTGCTAGTCTGCTTATCTGACTCAAACACCGTAGTTCCTTACTAATCAAAATATAAAGTAGAATTCTGCACGGAGACCAAGTGAGTAGATGGAAGTCTGTCCTCTACGCTGCGTAGCTTTGCTAATACAACAGTAGCAAAAGTCAACTCTTCATTGCAAGGTAACACAGCATCTTTGTCTAAATTAACTCATATTCTAGTACTTATATTACTCATCACACTCAAAAAGGAGAATATCCTTTACTGGTCCTTCAGTAGATTGATCTGTAAAAGAGATCTGGAGGCTTCCTTTCAGTGGATACAGTGCATGGCAGCAAGGTCAACCCTAAATGCCTTGACTGTTAGTGAAAATAAAAGTCAGCATCTCACAGTGTTCCTAAGTCTAGTATTATATGGGATCTTAGAAAGTAGTACAGGGCTCCACATCACGTTTTATTTCCCTTGGAAAGCCACATAATGCTCCCATATAGCTGGGGCTGGGTAGTTTATTGTGGGTGATTGTGATTATTTTCCTCTTTTGATATTTTTTAATTTTTAATCTGTTAACCTTCTGAACTTTTGAGTGATAAGTAGGGATATGCATGGCCCAAAACTGATCTTAGTCCCTTAAAGAAAGAGATAAGTAGCTATCCAGGAGTAAAAATAGGTTAGATTACCACAAAGAAGAAAATGCCGGTGTGGTTTTAGAGGTAACTTTGTTGCCAGTAGTAAGAAGGAAGGTAAATTGAAGACATCCATACTAAAAGAGAAGCTTGGGATCCCTATAGCTATATTTTACTTTTCCTCCAAAACTCTAGTGTCAACACCAAGAGCTGCTGATGTACTTGCCTCTTGGGCCATGATTCATCAGCTCTGAGATGAGGGTTCAACAACAACTGGTCCTACCTGGTGATGTCTGAGTTTTGAAAGGAGCCCCTACCATTCCAGTGCCTTGGAACCTTACAGCACAGCAGAAAGCAGAAGGCACCACCCTTTCCTATGCCTCATGTGTACAGACATCAATAGGAAGTTGTGCTGTTATAAATAAGCAATATCTTTCTCCTTGAAACTGGTGTTCAAAGTACTACAAAGATCTGTCAAGGCTGTGTAAGACAGCAGCAGGTCTGTCTGCTGCTGAGCACTAAAATGTCTTTTTAGCACTAAATGTCTTTTAAAGTTTTCTGACAGTAAGTCTAACTTTTTTTAAAATTTGTTTGTTTGTTTATTGCATTCTGATTTCTTTGAGGGTTGTGCCATTGCCAGAAAGAGAACAAATCTGTAGGCTGGCCCTGAGTTCCTGCTAGCCAGAGAGCACGAGCTCATGCTATACCTGGCCAGCTTGTTGATGGGGTGCAATTTATCTTGTTCAGTTTAGCTTCTTTATTTTCTGGCATGAAATTCCTCTGTGTGGATATTTTCTTTGTCTCCTTGCCAAATCTGTGGCTAGTTACAATTACACATTTACTGACAAATTAATATTTTCTCTTGGCATCAACCTTATGTTTATTTTGTTCATATATGCAAGACTTTATTTGCAGCATCTGCGTATTTCTAATCTGTTTATCTTCAGTGTACATCCCCTCTCTCAAAGACATATGAAGAGAATGGAAAGCTAAAATGAACTAAATTATATTATACAAGTATATTTTAATATGCATAATGAACAGTAGAGTTAATCCTTCATAAGTCTTTTTTATTTAATAAAAATGATAACCCTCTCCCTCTCATCCCCCCCTTTCTGACTGATCTTTATTAGTCTTTTTTCAAAGAGTTCAAATCTCTTACGAATGCAAAGAAAAGAACATTAGGGCAAGGTAGTCTTGGGTAGTTCTTTATAATTATTTTTCTTCCTAATTTTCTTATTTTTATTATTTTCTAGCTTCCAGCAGTTTCTTTTGCAGGCTCTGGCTGGGAAGTTACATTAAGGATACTATTATTTCATCTCCTTCAATATATAATTGCTTGATACACTGTGAAATAAGTCCCTGAAGCTTCTATGTTTAACTTGTCTTTATTATGCTGCTTCAGTAATAAAAATGAAATAAATAATATGGAAAAGAGATGCTGAATTTCAGTAGGGGAATTTGTTATATTGTTTCTGAAGGATGCAGGAGAGCATGTGTGATTCCAGATATGCACAGAGGTGTTGCTCTTTAATGACTATTCAGGACAGCTGTTTATTTGTCTTTTTGGCTGGGGTGATATTTTTGTCCTCTTCCATTATTGCTCCTGAATGTTGAGAGCTCTAAACATCCACTTCACAGCACTACAGAAAAGGAGGTGGGATACAGCAATACAAAATTTCACAGTAATGTAACACATGACCAAATCAGTCTCTCTCTAGGATTTCCTACGGACTTAATCAAAGATGTATGAATTAGAAGTTGTCTAGTACTGAAGAAAACCATAGTACTGGAGTTCTATAAAAAATGACACTTAAACTTCCATTTCTTAATCCTTCATGCAATAGTTTTTTCTGTCTAGAGAGGATGCTCACATATCTGCTTTTAAGACTCTAAGGAGCCAGAGTGACACCTGAGTGCCACAGAAGAATCCGGGAAAGCATGTTGTATGTGAAAATTCAGAAGCCAATCCTGTTTGATGATTTAGCCTGTTTATTCTATAGGGGAACTCATTCTACATTGGCTACAGCAGGCTGTGAAAGTACCTGTAAAGTTAAAGAAGGATTGTGTGTCACTCCATGTATATTTTGATTTATAATTGCTTGTCGATTGTACCTGAGGGATACATAAATCCCAGTGGCGTAATACCTATGTGTGATGGGCTGATGGTTCCCAGGTTCTGGGTGGAGCACAGCATTGGGACAGAGCTTCTCCTTCAGAAGATTGCCTTGGAAGAGGTCTCCTCTGTCTAGGCACAGCGTCAGCTCTCCCCTGCCACCTTAACAGCTCCATAAAGAGGAATCAGTATCAGTAGTGGATTAAACAACTGTGTTGTGGGAAAATAAGGAGAACTGACATTGCCCCACTCATTTCCAAATTTAGAAGCAATGATCAGACCTGATATGAGATGTTAAGACACAGCACAATATTTTAGATTTATATATTTATATTTATATATTATCTTATATAATATAATATATTTATATTATATAAGATAATTTGCATGAAAAAGTGATGTATTTAATAAGTTGAGAGCTTGCTGTTCCATCTACCTCTGAAAATATTTTTATATATAGCTAAAGACACATCTAATGAAGTGTGATTTATGAAAAAATGTCAGTATCCTTATCTCTTTCTTTTTTTATGTTGTAGTAACATAATTTTCCCTGAAACTAGGTTTCTCTTGCATTTGGCATTTTTTAGGTATGCCGTAAAATGTCCTCTTTCCTGATTTTTAGCCATGTGACTACCTAAACTCCCCCACTCCTCTGACTGTATTTACAGATAAATGATTGAAATTTCACTGTGATTTGTTTATTTTGGTCCCTTATTTGAATTACAATTAATATAAAGCATATCCCTCTGGACCCAGGTGGCTCCACAGTGAGTAACAGACACCATTCAAGCCATATTGCAAGAGACAATGCCTCTGTCCAGGACAGTGTAAACAGGCTGGAGAGCAGCAGATAGAAGCCCTACAGCAGGGCAGCTTCAGGTAAGGAATGATGGTCAGATGTCATAGTTCTACCAGATATTCTAGTTACTGAGTCAGGCTGACCTCTCTGGTATGTTTTTTTTAAGCAGAATCCTCTTTAGAGGGGCAGATGGTGTTTTCACATTTTTCAAGGGGAAGAAACTGAAACAGGGAAAATTAAATACATGGCTGTGATTACCCAACAGAGAAAAGGCTGGAATCTAGTTTTCCTGACCCTCATCTTTCTTACATGTTGCGTGTAGCCTGGGCCTTAGTTTTTATTAGAACAATATATCTTTCCTTCATTACACCAGTATTTTCCAGATGATTACATACTTCATTGATATTCAGTTTTCAGACCTTCATAGCCTCCTGAAACCAAAACAAATCTCTTTTGAAAGAGAAAATGACCAATATCTGACAGAAATGCCCTTATGTAATATCCCTTTCCTTTAAACATGCTTGTTTCAACTGAAAGATTTTAGGTACATAAAAGAATGTGTATATTTTTCTCTCCATCTTTGATGTACACAGGAATAAACAAGTCAGTTTTACTCAGATTCATTTTCATGAAGCTTACTGGTGGGTGAAAACTGAATGAAAGACTTTACTGCTTGGATTTTTAAAAACCTTTGTCTGAATGTGTTTTCCTTATCACCAGTTTATCTGCAATAAATTAATAGGTCTAAACATGATTTTAGAGGTGTCACTGGTAAGGAGCTTATTTTCTAAAGTAAATCTATACTAAATACAGCTTCAAAGATGAATTAATTTAAAGGTAAAAAAAAAATAGGGAGGAAAATCTGATGAATTATATACATCATATTTTTTCCCCGTCTGTTTTGCTAATATTGTTTCAGAGTGAATATTAATAGTTACTTCACTGAAACACACTTTTCATGCTATTTGTCAGCGTGTGCAGTTAATTACTAATCATAAAATGGCTATAAAATACAAGAGTATTCCTATTTCATTGCTTGTTTTTGCATTTCCTGCAAGAGGAAATATCACAGATATCCCATTTCAAACTTTAAGATATTTAACCTTTCTTCTGGAAGTTATTATGCAGAATCAGTATTTCAGAGATATCTAAACAACTGATTCCACAGTCAGATCTCTCTCCATTTTCATGTGATTTCTTTTTACACAGAGATGATTAAAAATATGGAAGTTGGTTCTTTAGTCACCATTTCAGTAATTTGTGTAAAGACTTTTTACTACAGGGAACCTTCAACCTCTTAATGCAACTATTCTATTCATAAATACTCTGAAGAGTATTATTAATTATGAATTAATCTCCTAAATTGCTTTCTCCCCAGATCTGTGATGCTGTAACACCAAGCAGATGTGCCACTGCTGGTAGAACATGGGAGAAGAGCCTTGGGATTAAGCTTACATTTCCTCCAACACACCTCTAAAAAAAAAGCAAAACAAGTGCGGCTAAGCCCCTTAGTAATAAAATCAATGATGAGATGAGTGCTAAAAATGATGAAGTGCAGGATGCCATCTTCCTCCTTTGGCATTGACTACCTTTTCCAAATATTGAGTTACTGGTAAAGCAGGCAGCCAAAATGTAAAAGAATATGCTTCTCATGTTTATTCAGCTCTTTCTGAAAAAACAAAATAAATTTTCAGTACTTTTTTGCTTATATATTTACTTCTCTTTTTCAGGATTGTTCTAATATGTCACCCTTTTATTTTAATTTGATAATGAGTAAGTTTCCTGACAAAAGGTTAGAAATCAAGGTTAACAAGTAAGAAATTGCTATAAAATCAAAATGTCAAAAAGTCTCTGTGGAATGCAGCTGCAGACATTGGTTATTCAGGATCAATTTTTCATTAAATTCTGCAAATGATTTTAAGCCTTTCTTCATGTATGATGAATTGTTCTTTATCAGCTGCCAGAAGATGGAGCTCTTTTAATAAACCATGATGTTGATACTTGGAAAACATGCAGAAAAAATTGCATAGAAAAACTTTACAAAAATATTAAGAATATTTCCATTTGTTACTAACTAAGGTTTAGTTAAATACATTTTAAAGCAGGTATTCAGAATAAAATTGTATTCTGCTGCAAATATGAAAAACAGCTTGATATATTAATTATATTTTCAGATTTTGTTAGTTTTAACCTTATATTTTAAACTCTTTTTCTTCCATCTTCTGAATTTTCCAAACACTCTCAAATAGGTAAGAAGTTGCTCTTTAGTTAAGACATATGGACTTGCAAGGGTGTAAAATAAGTAAAAAATTGACTCCAAATCCTTTTTCTGTGTCCCTGGTTTCAGTGGCGTAAGGCTGGAGTGGGAGGCAGTGCAGCTGGGCTCTGCAGAGCTTCATGGCTGTCAGACCAGACATCTTTCACTGACACCTCTGACAACTGCTAAGCAGGTGGGCTTCACTTCTGCTGACAATAAGCCACCTCAGACAGGTGACAGTGGAAAGCCATATAAATGTGCCTGTGAAGGTATCTGTTCATCTCTTCTGCTGTACTGACCATGGAGGAAAGACAGATAATAAGGTTAGACTAGACCGCTAACTTTAGGACAGGTAAAGTTAGCCAGAATGAATCCAGAAATCTTATTAACAGAATTTGTGAAGAAAAGATCGAATCTCTATTCACAGCATTGATTCCAACTTGTTTAATATAAGCTGTGATTCACACTTCCTTAGTATAAGATGCAACCACAACAGAGTACAAGCATAAAGTTCAAATTAAAGGGAGTCAGCTATGTAGCTTGGAAAGAATAGTGAAAAAAAATTGTTGTTATTTTTTTCCAATGCCGTAGCTTAGCTTTCCACTTAAAACTGAAATAACTTTCCCATAAGTGTCAAGCCTAGATGGAGGAACCATAAAATACAGATTATGTTACTTTAGATAATTCTTTCTACTCTTTTTGAGAGTTAATAAATAGTATAATGAAGAATTCTCACATTGACACAGCACTTGAAATGTAGACCTCCAAATGTTGCTTGGTATGACAGGATGGTCTTTTTCATCTATTTTAAGAAAACTTCTTTTGTCTGAAAAAAAGTAATCAGTTTGTGTGATCTGTTCGTCAGTAGCTCTCACTGACTTTGTCAATCAGCCTGGATTACATTGAAAGTCACTTTAGGTCTGAATTGCAAAGCTGATAATTATGTGTTTCTATGAGTGTATATATTTTCACCACTTTTCTAATGCAGCGAAATGTTTGGTTCCAGTAGAGATTAATGGTGTAATAAATGTTTTTGCATCCTAGCCTGGTGTCAGTCACAATACAGCAGGTCCACTTTGTGGGTTACTCACTTTGCAAAGCCTTTGCAGTGGTAGACAATAGCAGTTTTGTCCTGTAACTTCTCTTTGTATTACGCTTCTCTGGATGTTCCTAAAAGCTTGCAGAGCTGTACTGTACATTAGGGGTAAAGGCTGGAGGTTCACTTGGCACCTTTGCTGTCTCTCAAGCCATTGAACAGAGAAAAGTATCTGCTAACATTAAGAACTGGGAACATTCAGAGAAGTTACAGCATTGAATGCAGAGCTTAACTACTGTCGCTCTGTATTGATTTTTTAGGAGTTTATACACCACAATTCAAGCCAAAAGTTCTGATAACCCTCCTGAAATCCACTTTTCAAGTGCACTTCCTCTCATACACCCTGAACCTATACCGTGGGTATGGGTTTCAGCTTTGCTCTGATTAATACTGTTTTCTGATATTGTGAAAAGAAAGACCACACTTGCATTCCAAATTTTGAAATTAATTTAGAAAAATGTCCAAAGGGACACAATCTTTATTTTCTTTCTTTTTAGGAAATTTTTTTCAGTCAGCTTCCGAGATATCCATTATCTTTGGATCTTTCTGTAGGTTTCTCTGACAAGCAATGAAAGGATCACCTGTACCATCAAGAAGAATGCTTACTTGACAGTAATTGGCCCTAATGGACACATGCCAGAGGATTCAGCAAGAATGCATGGTGACGTCCATAAATGATGGTGCATAATGATGACAGAGAGAGTGCATATATTATTATTTGAGGCTTTTATTACTTATGGCTTTAATATTTGTGCTGACACATCCTCTTGCAGTGTCTTAAACAATGTTATGTCAAACTTGCACAGTGTAGCACCTTACTTCCTATTGCCCAAACTAGAAATATCTTGCAGAATGATTAGAAGGTGGAGGGATTTTTTAGCAGGGGTTGCAGTATTGAGCTTCGCTGTAACACTCTTCTCATGCATCTCTCCCACTTCATGAACGCTGTAGTTACCTCTCATAAAAATAAAATCCACCCTTGTATTCAGTGTAAGTACTAGATTTCACTATTTTTTTCTCAATTTCCTTTGCTCATTTGAAGAAGTGATAATGCAATTGAAGGCTACTCAAATCCGGAGGGAAATTAAAAGCAGCTTTTGGTACTGAACTTATAAATGGTACTTTTGGATTGAAACTGATGCTTTTTCATCAATTAAATCTGATTTTAGAGCTAGCTTTTCTCTCTTACTGATTATGTGAAAGACCATATGTAAGATAAATAAGCAAATTAAGCAGGAGGCTAGGAGGAGAATAGAGAAACAACACATTGCATTTTTAAGGTCTTTACATATGCCGGTTGTACAATTGTGACCATAGTGGTAAAAGTGTGCCATCAGCTAAGTGTCCACCAAACTCACTGAAAAGGAGTATTTTTTTTTACAGGGATGCTTTTCTTCTGATATAGGTGTTCACAAAGCAGGAGTTGTGTCACTTTCGGTCAGGTAATTATTTCAATTTCTAAGCAAAGGTCTATCCTCAACTAAAGTAGTTAAAACAGTAGCAAATCTGCAGATTAATTAGGACTACTATTTTTCTGTTACAGTGTTGTCCAGTGTGACTTAAAATTTTCAGCGAAGTTTTTCAGGAGGAAAGTATCTCAGCTGATGGTGATCTGTAAGACTGTTGAAACTATAACCAAAATCAAAATGAATGTATTTTTTCAGAGTATGGCATGACAGACGTAGTTACAGAATAAGTATTTATTCTCACATTAAGCAAGGATATTGGTTAGAATGTGGAATATTGATTTGTCTCAAATATTTAACTCTGACACTCTGGAAGGTAATTCTGTTTTGGCAGACCTCCTTATACTCTTATCGAAGAAGGCTTCAAACTAAGGAAACTTGTGGAATAGTTATTTCCACAAAACCTAGTGGTAAAGGAAGTCCCTAACTAGATAGGTATATAGGTGATATACAAGATAACTAGTAGTTCTGTTTAGTACAGCTTGGACTTTAATAAAATGAATATAGGAAGATAGCAACCCTTTGGGGAAGACATTGTACGTCAAGTCACTAATTGTAGATCCTTTTACTATAGTTCAAGGCATTTATTATGTATGTATCTTCTTCTGACTTGTAGAAGAGATATGCACTGTGTTGCTTTAAAATCTGTAGTAGCCTATAAAAGGCAAGAACTAGGCTGCCATAAGCCGAGAAGAGTAAAAAAAGCTCTAAGGGTCTGAGAGTTAGCTTACATTTTTATTGCAAGATGATAATGGTGCAAGAATGCACCATTACAGGTGCATTCCAGGCTGTTTGACATTTCATTTAATTATACTCACAATTTTACATTCTCTTAATTTTGTACCCAAAGCATGCAATACATTTAGTAAATATTAAAAAAAAAAAAAAAAGATCCCACAAGATGTGAGGAGTCAGACCCGGATTGATTTTTGAGGCTTATTTGTTGCTATGAGCAGAGATGAGGGCTCGAAGAAGAGTGACTCAGTATGTCTGTGCTCATTGCAGCATGACTGACAGTCTACAAGTAAAGACAGACATACCTCTATTTGTGTGGGAAGTTAGAAGGAAAAGACCATTTTATTCAGCCAAACTAGGGCTGTATTTTGGAAAAGGTTGCAACCATTTTTCCAGTATTGGTGGGCACTAATACAGTCTGTACACCCAAACCAATACTTTCCCCAATAGAAGAGCACTTCGCGTTGATGTCTGTCCTGACTGCACCCTCTTCCTTAACTTTGGCCTTGAAATAGAGCCTACTTAGAGCAATGTAAAAACCTTTGACTTTGGTGGAATTTGGATCTGATAAAAAGGTGCACTGCTAGTTTTTTTGCAAGAAAATGGCTTTTTGGCTCCTTACTAGCAGATCTATAGATGGATATTGACACTCCTCGTTTAATCTTCTATTTTCAAGGAACTTCTTGAATTGCCCAATTTTCAGTAAACCACCTCTAAAAGACTTCAGATTCCTCTTACATTGTGAAGTGCCTTTAGATTTAGTTGCTTAACTTTGAAGTAGAAAACTGCAGCAATCTAGAATACAATTGCTAAAAAATGTTCTGGTTGGTTTCAGTACAAGTCCAGTATCTTCCTGCAGAAAATGGGAATATATTTCCTTTATCTTGTTTTTCACCCTTTTGTTACACGATTATAGACAAACAGATATTGTATTTATTTGATTGTGTTATGTTGTGAACTACTACAGAAAGAACAGACCAAAATACAAAAAAAACAAACCAAGACAACACTTTTCTATTTCTAAGACTGCAGGTCTGCCTCATTTAGTCAAAGTTACATTGGGCTACTACGGACTTTAGCTGGTTACCTTTAGATCATATTTAGGCACGAGGAACATGACTCTTTCTTTCCAGTTCAGCACACTTTTTTTTTTTTTTTCTTTTTCTTTTTTTCACTGTTTCATATTATTGAGACCTCAGCTAATGAAGATACTTATATTTGCCAAAGAGAAACTGGATATTCCAGCAGATTTAAGCATTTCAGGAGATAGTCCTAATTTTACAGTGTAATTGTACCTTGATTAATTGGTTTGATTTTCCTAAATTTGATTCTGAACTATGGAAAATCTTTCTATTGTGGAAGATGTGCTGGGGGCTAATACTGTGGAACTGGAACAAGTCTACTTTATTCCAGCACTAGGGATCCTTTTTGGAGGGTACATAATAAAAAGATGAGGCATTCAAGGAGGCAGAATTACCTGAAAACTCAGGAAAACCTGAGTTTTATACAGCTGTAAGCTACAGAAGAAAATGATGCTTGACTACTCTGCCTGATGCAGAGTTTTTGGAACACGAGGGCATATATAATTTAGCAGTGACAGCAGTAACGGCAGGAGAAAGAAATTTACTTCAAAGGAAGAAGAACAGAGGGAGGGAGATGTTTTAACAAACCTGGGAGCTCTCTCTCGCAACAGTGCCTTGCAGGATTCAAATGCAGAAGGCCAGACTCTTCTATTGATTGCTGACTGATCTGTATTTTTTCTTCTGTCAAAGTTAGTGTATACTCAGCTTTTAAATTTAAGATCTGCCTTTAACTTTAAAGGAGCAAAGTCTTAGGTGAATTTTCTCAAACAATTGCTTTTCAAGGAAAAAAAAAAGTAACACACAAAGAGAACAAAACCTTAATGAATTAATACCTTTTCTTGTTTCTGGAGGTGTAGAACAGACAGTTTAACTACCTAGAATCTCCTTTTATCCACATGACAGTCATCTCCCTGTAAACATCTGACTCCTCCATAGAGAGAGGTCTGAGCATGCTCTAGGATAGCTTTCCCTTATTTGTTTTGATCTGCAAGTCAGGTGATGCGGAAGAATATCTAGAGCAAAGAATCACCACCGTGGGAATTTTAATGATCAGTCATCAGTCATAAATTAACAAGTCTATGTGTCGAACAAAAGCAGAAAACATCACTATTCTGTCTTTCTAAGGTGAGGTCCCAAGGGAATCACAGCATTTGCCAGTAATCCCAGTCTCATCCTTTCTTACTTGGTTAAAACTCCACTTTTGTGTCCCACATCAGCAAGAGAAGTTGCCTGAATGTTTGCTATATCCAATAGATTATTACTGAGAGAAGAAAGAAAGAAAAGAAAGAAAAGAAAGAAAGAAAGAAAGAAAGAAAGAAAGAAAGAAAGAAAGAAAGAAAGAAAGAAAAAGAAAGAAAGAAAGAAAGAAAAGTTGTTCTAGCTCTCTTGTAGGATTTAATTGCTCTCTTTGCTGAAATGGGAATAATATTATCAAAAACATTTAAATCACTGTAGGATATGCTGATTATGTTGCATATTCATCTTGAACTCATCCATAAGGTAGCAATAAAAGCTGAGATTCTAGCCTGTATTCTCTTTCAGTCTTTCTTCATTAGGATCAGTTTGCTGGATGAGAATCAGCAGGTTTCTAGATTATTTACTGCATATACTTTGAACAGTCCTATTCATTTGAGGACTGTGCTTCCAGAAATAAAGTAATGACCCTATAGATATGATTTCCAAAACAAAGGTTAGCCTCAGTGCAATTTCCCATCCATTTTAGCATATCCCTTTTATGTGACACTGAGAATCTGAATAATGACAATGCCTTTCATGAAAGGTATCAGAATGAGGGGAGGTAATGTTGGGAAACAACACTTCAGCAAATGTCCAAATTTATATTTTTTCCAGTTATTAATTAAATGAAAGCACTTCCTTTGAAAGACTCCTGCCAGCCTTACTGAATGTAGTAGTAATGAAGTAATTTTTGTCCTGAGAAGACTTTTGTTTTCAACAGCTGTGTATTCTTGTTAGCATTGGCAATCTCTGTTACAAAACAAACCCATATGCAGCTGTATTTCTGACACTCTATGTGGTTAATATACACTATTTTGTGGTAAGCAGTTATAAAGTAAAATACCGTTATTGTGTAGTAACTATTAAAGTCAGTTGGCATTGGGCTATAAGTTATAAAAGTATCAGAGAACAATTATATTGACTTTCTAAGTACAAGGAATTATTGCCATACCTCAGATGTTTATTAATAAAACTTATACTATAAAACTTATGTTATAGCTGTATAAATATAAGCTTTGAAAATTTATATTGGTGATGGTAAGGACAGTTCCAGAAGCAAAATCTTTAGCACTTTTGGGTCTTTTGCAATTCTATGCAATTCTATGCAATTCTATGCAATTTTGAAATGATTATACTGCTTGTGTGAATTGACACAGGCAGGCACCCAGAACCACCACAAACCATGGCTGAAATGCATAGAGTAAATTTATTTCATTACCTTCCTAATTGGAGGATCCCAAAGCAACATCCAGGTGGAATGGTCCCACACAAGTGGGAATGCTGGCACCATCATGCTGACCCCATCCTAGCAGTCGGCGAGGCTGCTGTTTGCATGCATTTATTAAGGGCCCGTGTAGCCCATGCTGTGATCTCCCCCATGGTCTTTTATGATCTCTAAGCCTTGATATTCTCTCTCCCAAGACTGGGAGAGGGCACTCTCACAGACTCAAGCAGGTCTGTGAGAGTGCCTCCAAGTCTCTGAAAACACCTATGTTATCTCTACACAGAAATTCTACTTCTCAAACAGACAGAGGATCAATAGCAGAAGGCACAGAATATGTGGTTTTCCACACTGTCATTCTCCAGGTCTTGGTATTCCCAGCTGCAAGGTTACTTGAGCCACTCTACCATCCTCCTCACCACTCTTCTGCTTCTAACCCTTTCCTCTCAACACAGTTTATTGCAAAGGAACTTATCATAGAATGCTAAGGGGTTGGAATCCAAGTTTCTCCAGTCTGGAGAGAAGGATGTCATGTGGGATGGTGTCAAATGCTTTGCAGAAGTCCAAGCAGACGATGTCAGTTGCTCTGATGGATCCACCAATGCTGTAGCCCCATCACAGAATGCCACAAAATTTGTTGGGCATGATTTGCCCTTTGTAAAGCCATGTTGGCTGTTACCAATCAACTTGATCACTTAAATATGAGCTTTTATAAAAAGCAACATAAAAAAAAATTTTTTTTCCAGATTTTAAAAGACATTTTCTGTAATATTTAGAGCAGGAAGTAGCCAAAGTAAACATAAGTTGTATTGTGTTTGGGATTGGTTTTTTGTCCTTTTTTTCCTTTTGGCTATGAAACTATACTCAGCCTAAAAGTTATATTAAGTGACTTTTTAAAAAAAGAACGCTATAAAAATGCATCAACAAGGCAATTTTTTCTCATAAAAAGTCCTCAGATTTTGATCAGTGCTAGAGCTGAAAAATAGTCTAGAAATTGATAATTACTCATTGGTCTAGCCTTTAATTGTTAAGGTTACTGAATGCTTTGTCATAGTCTAATGGGAGCAGAAGGCCAATGAAGAGATCTAAACTTGTAGCCTCTTGCAGCAGTATTGGCCAGGGAACCTCCATCACCCTGAAACTGGGTTTGGTTATCTGACTTCTGATTTGCTGACCATATTTCCTTATCCTTTGGTGCTTAGACATAACTCCTTTGTTTGACTCCAAAAGGCTGTGGATTTGCAAAGGCCCAGCAAAATTGATGCTAGTTTACAGTACTTAGTTTTGGTATAGCTAAGAAATTAGTCAAAGGGAAACTTTCAGCACGTGTATGGAAGACACAGAAAACACCAACAACGTGGGATTTCCTGGGACGTTTATTCCTTAAGTGAGAAGCCAGTTCTAGAAAAGGGATACTTAAATGTTGAGATATTCAAGTCACGGAGTTTATTGCATACATTCAGTTTCATTTTAACTGTTAATTAGAAAGTTCATGGAAGAGACAATTTACTTTAAAAGTCATCACAGAAGTTGTAGGGTTGATGAAAATGATATCATGATATCAGAAAACCTTATTTTAAATTTGCAATTTTCATTACAATATATTCAAAAAATAGCAAACTAAAATTCATTTTAGGATGATAGCAGAAACAGACTGATAAAAACATGTAAGATACCCAAATCCCCTAAATCATTCCTAGGGAATAATTACCTCAGCCTTGTTTGTATAAAAGCAGAAGCTACAATGATACATCAACTCTTCTTAGAGCCTGAGAACTAAAAGGATCTGAGGGATTGCTAATCTATGCATATTTTTTTTGGTTTTGTTTATAATGATACTTTTGGACCCACTATATAATGAGGGCAGTGGATATGAAATAACGTGCTGCATATATTTTCAGAGGACACAAATTATTAACAAACTTCCTGGGTTTCCTCCTTTTGTGGCATGTGTTGCTCCATTGGCTTCAGCTGCTCAGTAAAAGAAATTCTAGCTCTTTATTTCTTGCTCTGTTATTATTCTTTCACTCCTTCTGCCTCCACTCTCACAGTCTCAAAAGAATAGAATTTTCTTTTGTTCCGTTTAGCATGAAGTCACAGAAGGAACACTTCAGCAGAGAGAGATACTGATAGGAAGAAAATTTTAAAAGGTCTGGGAACTTGTCTTTTTGTCACCAAAATCCATAAGAGTTTTATCATTAACTTCAAGAGGAGTGGATTCAAAAATGAATGCTTTCAAAATCCCTCAGCAAAAAGTAGCTCTTTCTTCCTCTTTTGCCTGCTATATTTCTCTTCATCCTTACTTCCAACTCCTTCAAGAAATTTCTTTTGAGTGTTATTCAGCACATACATACCTCTAACTGGAATTTTCAAAATACAAGAAGTATATGCTGACTTGGTGTATATATTTATGCACAAAGTAGTCATATGGATATATTACGCCAAAAGTATATTTTAGTAGTGCCTCTCAGAACATCAGAGAGGGTGACATGATTTAAGAGACTTTAGATGCTCGTCTCTATTTTTGCAGTACATGCACTAAATACATACGACACTACAAATTTTTAATATTTATATTTAGGTGGAAACTTTTAAAATGTGAGATTTTTTTTTTTAATCAAATAGTTTATCTGATGGGGGTTTTTTCTCTTACATATCATGCTGATTTAAAATTTTCACAGTGATGTTAGACTGATTCTGTTAGATCGTTTTCTAAAAAAACCCCAAAACTATTTCGCTGTTGTATTTATTTTCATATATTGAACACAGAGGAATAATTCTTTGGAATTAAACATTTACTGAAGGTATCAATTCAGATGTGATTAATCTACTTAGTGCAAGTGACACGATGATTTCATTTTATTTAGTTTTATTTATATATATACACATATGCCTATTTTCTGTTCATCACCATTTATTCTCTTTGTCACATCTCCCCCTCCCTGGGATTTCATGTAAGGAAGTAACTTCTGGACACTTTCCCATCTGTTCAGGAAAGTGCTGAAGAAGTTTTGCATTACATCCTCTCTATCACAATCAAAATATCTAATGCTGTCAAAGTCTACATCTGCTATATCATATTTGCCAACTCTGCTTAGCTTCTCTAGACATCGATGTTTAGACAGGAGAATCCTACCCAGTTAATCCACAATGTTCTGTAATTTTTTGAAGGGGATGGAGAGGGCAAGGGTACAGACACACAACAGGATGTAAGAACTCCAGAGGTTTCTTATGGCCGTATTGATGAAAAATTACTGAAAGCACTATTTTTCCAGAGTACTTAAATCTTTATTTCTTTTTCTACCAAACTAGTTGGATGAGCTTTTCAAGGTAACTTTGCAATCTAAGTTAATTCACAAAATGTCAGAAATGATGGCTTATAATAAAGGACCCTAGAGTTTTTCCATTCTATTCTAGAAATAAGTAAATAAGAAAATGCATAATCTAAAAAATAGCTCTAGTTGCATTTTTAAGATCACAGTTCAGAAGAATTTTGCCAATTAAAAAGTATAGGTGTAGATTTACAATGGCCTATTTCTTTTGATATTCTGTATGCAAATAGTGTTACAATTATTATGAATTAAAATATGGTAATAAAAATAACTAATTTAGGCTTCTGATCATTTAAAGTATTTGAGCTTTGATGCTTAAAGCACCAGTGGTCTTCGACTCCCTGCCTCCAGTGTACCCAAAAGGCTCATCAAGAAATCTCATTCTATTGTTTGTGTTTTAAAATTTACCTCCATGCAGTGCCAGCTCCCAAGGCATTATCCAAACAGCTCATTTGGAGGTCGTTGTATCACCCTTGTTGACTGCCATTCCACACACAGTCTTACTGCTTCTTCAAGGTGACAGTCTTTATTCCTCCTTTCCTGCCTCGCAGTGTACTTGTTGGCTCTGTGTTACTCCAGCCCAAACAGTTACAAAAATCTGGCATGGTAAGGGAAGGAAGTTGGAGAGCTGTGCTTTTTAAAAGTAGCTGTTCTACTGCTGCAGGATAGAGATGTTCTGGCCCTTGATACTCCTGGGCAGTGAACAGCTGTATCAGGCTTCCTGGGTGATTGATATCTCCTTTCAGCTCAGCTAGGTAAAAAGGTATTATTTGTTAAAGAGCTCTGTCTCTATTTGTGCACTGAACTTTCTGAGGACTTCTGTGACCCGAGTTTTTCTGTGGATTCTGAAGAACAGCAAGCTGCAGCTTTGGTTAAATTTTGATTCCAGTCCTTAAACTTAAATATGTCAGAAAGAAAAGTATTTTAAGCAAAATTCAAATTCTTCAGTTTGATTTTGCTGGAACAATGAGTAGCATAAATTCTTTTTATTTCAGATGAAAGCAAAACCATCACTACATTTAAGTTTCCTGTGTATTTTGAAACTAAGCCAGATAAATACAGCTTTAGAAGAAAATCCTGCTTGAAACAACACATCAGCTCCATTGGTTTGCTACACTTCCAGCCTGTAAAGCTACCAGTAAAGTTGCCGGAAATTGCATATTCCATGTGGTAGAGTCAACAGAGATGGGGAAGTCAGGTCATGTTATTACAAAAGAGGTTTCAGAAATCACTCTGAAAATCCTGCTATATTTTTTTCCCTGTGGACTGTAGATACTCTTGTCATTGTAGTCATATGTCATAGTAGTTAGAGAATCCTTTAGAAAATGATAGAAAGCTCCTTTAGGGAAAAACACTTTTCATATTCCCTCCCTTTCATATCTTCTTATGAGCCAATTGGTCAGGCAATGAACCAATAAATTGGATCTTTAAAACTTTGGGAAGCACTGGGTGTTCAGTGCTGAGTTGACAGAGAATTTTTTGGTGTGTTTTTTATCATATTTTAGGAAAGTTTCTCAAAATCCAGTGTGGAGTCTGTGGGAATAGGGAGCAGGGAATCGGAAGGGACTCTAGTTCAGAGACACAACATAGTGTTAGGGAGACCCTTCTCTATCTTCTTGCTCTGCATTGGGATCTAGTATTTGAACATATGTTTCCAATATGCAAAACATGCTCTAAACTCTTCATCTTCCTGCTCATTCTAACCATCCAAAAGGCCAGTCTCTCCAGCTTTTGTACAACTGTTCACTGGGCAATGTCCTGCTTCTATAGCAGTGGAGGTGGGCTACCCAGCTTGGAAATGGAAGATTTAGTTTGACTTAAAAAGAACCCACATGTTCAAGATACTACAGTTAAAACAGGTCTCAAGCATACTGAGGTCAGAGTAAAATGCTCTTATACCAACTTTGAGAGTTCCTCAGGAAGGAGCAGGAAAATAGATGAGTTTAACGGCTATTTCAGTCATTGCTTAACATTTTGTATTGTTTAAATTTCAAGCACAGCATAACTGTGAACAGAAAATAATCGTACTACTTACCTTGTTTCCAAGTCAGAGGAGGAACTGGATTATGAAACGGGCATGAGAGTCAGTATCTAAGAAAAGCACTGAAATAGGCAAGTAGGAAAATCTCCAGTAACAGGCTGACATCAAAACATCTTGTCTCTATTGATTCAGAGACCATCATAAAAAAAAAAAAAAAAAAGAGTTTGAAAAGATGATGGATTATCAGACAAATGTACATATCTCTGGGAGCTGTCACCTTACCTGAGGAGGTGTCAGGTCGCTCCCTGTGGTATGTGTATCCGGAGAGCAGAGATAAGGATTTCTTAGATGCCAAGTAACCTCCCAAACCACACTGGGAATCAAAAGAGCTTTATGTGCTAAATACTTATACTATGAAAAATTAACTGGAATTACAGAGAAGAAACCACAGATTAATTTAATCTTTTAAATGTTATAATCTGTCTCAAATTTGCAAGGATCAAGAATGTAGTTTGCAGAAACTTTTCCAGGCTGCTGTATTACAAAGTGTTTTACTTCACTAAGTATGTGAATGAGAACTTCGTATGCATAAAATGTCATAAAGGAGCTCAGAAGTTTCTGTCCCATTTAATATAGTTTGCATAAAGACAAATTGTAACCTGATACATATGCATTTATATACATGTATAGAAATAGATATACATTCATATACTTGTGTGTATATATATATATATATATACATGTACACACATATACGTATCTCTGAGCATGTATTTGTTGCATCCTGTATGAGTACCTAGAGTATATCCTTTCCTGAGCAGAAAACCTAAAAGAATCCTGTTTCTGCTGTGTACCATCCTGGAAGTTCCAGTCTCTGAAGAATCTTCATGAAAGTTCCCAAGACACTGTGACAAGACATATTTTCTATGTCACCTTATAGAAGATTTTTTTTACATTGTAGACTGCTGTATTAGAAACCCTGGATGTCTGGACTTAGAGGAAAAACAAGAGAAATGGCAGTCATCAGATGGTCAATAGATCTTTTTCCTTTATTAGAGGACTAGAGAGAAAATGGACAGCTTTTAGATAGATGTAGCAATTAGAATTTGTTCTTCGGTCTATAAGTAAGCCACTTAAAAGTTGGCTTTAAGTGAAAATTATTCTTCATTTTGCCATGAAAATCCCCTCAAAACTTGAAAGACATGATTTTGTCATTTAATAAATTGCTATGCAACTAATAAAACCAGCCTCCCAACCCACAAACCAATAAAAGCAAACTACTCTGGTAGTACTTTCTGCACAGCAGAAGTCTGACAGTACCATTTCTCGTGCACACAAAAACAGGGTGCTGTTGTGCTTAGTTATGAGAAGAAGCTTTCTGATGGAAAGTAAGTGTGAGTAATGACATTTTTCCTTCCAGCTACCGCATTTATGAGATTAGACCGTGAGAAGTATCTTTGTGTGATTCCTCTTCCTCCTCCTCTCTCCAGAAGGGCTGTACACACAAAATCCTTCACTTGCATTTTCGTGAAACAGTTTTCTCCAGGGAGCGTAAAATTTTCTTTGTTTTGCCCTTGGAGGATATTCATTGCCATTCTCTACAGACAATTCTTGATGTGCAATTTTAAAATATTTTCAAATATTTAATACGGTGGAGTAAGAATGACAAAATTTATATCCCTAACAGTAAACCTGCATTGTATTGTTGCTCTTTGCTCTCCCTAGCGAAATTAATTTGCTCAGTGCTTTGTTTCCACATATTTTCTGGGTATTCTGGGTTTATTTTGAGCACGGTAAATATTTGACTATGAGTCTTAATGCTCCAGTAGTATAAAGACTGTTAATATTCTTTCTTTTTTTCCTGATAATCTTTATAACTTTTTTTTTTGCAGCAGCCATGATAGCTGAGCATGTATTGACAGGAAAGTCCTTTTGAAGCAAAGCTATTGCTGAAACAGGAACCAAAGGCTATATTGCTACTGGTATGAAGGAGGAAAATAACCTGTTAGGTCATTTTCTTAGAAAATTGCTCTTTATTTTGAAGGATTTCCATACTCAAATCTGTGAATGTGAAGCTGAAGTGTGTTAGATGAATGGGAAGAATTGATTAACATTACAAACACTGCATACGATAAGGGAATCAAATCCTGCTGTTAGGAATGTGGCCCGATCTATTTCTCCATAAATGAGGTATTCTGTGCGAAAGTGAGCTGGGCAGCATGTCATAACAAGCTCCAGCTCCCCGACTTTAAAAACTGTAAATTGGGTAGCACCGTCTATGGCTCTTCTCCATTCATCCACTTCAGGCAGCAAATATCTTAATCATCAGATCAGAATCTGGAGTAGAGCTGCACGGGCAATGCTCCATTAGCTGCAGTCATATGCCATTCAGCTCTCCACCATCTGTTTCAATGATCTGTTAAATGGGCAAAATTAAGCCCATTCTCCACTGATCCACCCAGACTCCAAAGGGTGATCCAGCAGTTTTTTTATGATCAGCAGAGCCTCATCCACAAAGTTCTTACAGGAGACACTCATGCCTTCTAACCTTTAGTGTGAAGAATACAAGGCAAAGCCACAGGCAGCTCTTTTCTCTTTAAGAAGAATCTTCTGTCTCTGTGTTCTCCTTTTGTCAAATTCAGTACCATTCTAATATCACAACTTACTATCTAGATAACCAGGATAACCATGCTCATCTTTCTTTATTTTTTGAATACTTTATAATCTTAAAGACAGACAAATTCCAAGTGGAGGAACACATATGTTGCACAATATTAATAAACATTAAAGTTCATGCAAAGAATGCCTCTATGGTAGGAACAGGAGGCTCCAGAAATAAGGTTCCTGAATTCAAATTATTTTGTTTTTATTATTGTCAGAAGTTTTCCTTTTCTCACCCCTTACTTATTTTTTGTTATCTTTTAAAAGGCTTTTGTAGTGAGTGATTCATTTGAATACTTCTGGAAAGGAAACACAAAAGTGTCTTTTGACACAAGTTGAATTTTTATGAGAGTGTTTTTTTTTAAAAAATCCACAAGTTGTTTAGCAAGTTCCAGTGAAGGGATATTTTGAAATATAATATTCCTGTCAATATACTGAGTGTAGAATGACAGTTCTGACCACTAAAATCATTCAGCAGAATCTGGAAACCTTTTTGGCAGAGATCTGCCACTCACATGTTGTAAAGCAGGCAGAAGTCTGATTTAGCTGGGAACCTGATCATGCTCTATGAGAGAAAGGAAGCCCGTGGGGATGGCACAGCTGCAATCCCTGTTCCGAATGTAGCGTTCAGAATATGTTCAAAGAAAAGATAAAAATGCCTGGGTTGCTCAGCCAGTTCCTGTTACCATGACAACTCTGGAGAGCAGTAATTTAGATCAGCCTTGGGGCTACTCTTTCAGCTCTAGCAGAGGAAGGGACAGAAGACCGCTTACAGGTGGTGGAGAAAACAGGGCTAATGATATGACTCCCTATGTATGTGTGAATCCATTGTGTCAGCTAAATAAAATATTGAGGTTGCTGTCAAATTCCTTCAGACAGATGGCAGCAATTGTCAGTGTATCAGTGGGAAAGAAGAGCCTGAATCTGTAAGAAAGGAGCGGGGTCAGGTTATTTCACCAAACCAGACATGTAGCAAAGTACCGTGTCTGCACTCTGTCCACTGCCTTCCCGTTCCTCCTCCCGGGCCTTGCCAGGTGTTCCTGTGCACCTTGCTAATTTTCCTCATAAGTGCTGGCATTAGCAACAGCAAGCTGCTGGAACTGAACCTACTCCTTCTCATGTCATACCCTTGGGTGCTTCTAAGAGGCACTCTTCAGGCTGCTCCCTTGCCCCAGCTTTGCTGTCCATAGCAACTCTTAGGGAATGCTTCAGGCTTTGCAAACAAACTTCTATAAGCCATAACTTCTACAAACTTTGTAGAAGTCACCATTTCCTTTTTTAGTGCTGCTCAAGTGTTCCCCTTTTGATGTGGAGAAGCTTCTTGTGCAGAACCAAGTATTTTTTGTCTCATTCACCTCTGCCTCCATGTCACTTCTGTTTCCTGGCCTCTTCATACGTGCCATGTGAAACGTGCAACGAGGTATAGCTGATTTCCATTAAATGAACCAAGACACTTTTGCTCCAGTCATGGTATAAATCACAGACAATGATGACTCATGCTCTTAACATGTTCTTTTCCATGACATATAATATACAAGAAATAAGACTTTAATCATTTCACAGGCTTGACTTACTGTATTCATAAACGCACCTTTAACACCTCAGTGAGGAAAACGCAATCGACGGGACCATGTAAACAAAGAAGCATATCCAGAGTGTTAATGCAGGCCAGTCTTTTCTTCTCCTTTAGCAAGAAAAGACTTTGGAGACCTGAATGCACAACATTTGTCTCATTATGCCTAGCATGCTGTTGCTTTGCTTTTTCACAATGGCAAGGTAACCTGCTGACACAGCTTGCCAAACTCCTGCCTCCCTCAGTGGATATATAAGCCGGGCTGATGCAAATGGGCTGTTGAATTGCATTCACTTGGCAGTCCTCCCACACAAAAGATGAAGAGCAGCAGCTTTGATTTGCAGGCCTCTTCTCATTTACTTCGTTTGTAGGGCAATATCTTTTGTTTAAGAAACAGATACACTGAGCTGAGAATTTCAGCTCTGGTTAATGATTCTATAGTGAAAAACCTTTTGCCTGTGTTAAAACTAACATTCCTCTGTCAAAACAAGATACACAAACACATTTCTGAATTCAGTATGTCTGCCTAAATATGTAATAAAATCGGGTGGTTGAGTATTTTCAAGTGTATGGCTAAAACCTGCAGAACAAAATTTTAGTTTGGAAAAAAACAAAGGATGTTCTTAAAATGTACATATTGCCATTGAGTATTAATTTGAATATATTCAAGTTGTTAATTTAAATATTCACTGAAGTGTTGAATTTAGTTAGGAATCTTTGATGTACTTTATTTTCCTTTTCAATTTATTCTTTGGGTCGGTTAAGATTGATCACGTAGAGAGAAATGCCTACAATTTATTTTTTAAATGGAGCTAACCTTTAATTTGAATAATTTTGGGCTTTTTTCTTTTTAATAATCCAACTCCTGGTTAAACATTTCACTCATAATTTATTACCTTTTCCCAGTATTAGTGTCGAGAAAAGAGATGTAAAATCCAAAACTTTAGACTGTTTTGGATTTTCAGCCATCATTTTTTGCTTGGAAAAGGGAGTGTGAAAAGCTGCATTTCTAGAGAACGTGACTATATTTGATGGAAAAGGATTGCATGTGAGTTGTTTCCTTTTACTCATCACGTAGTTTAATCCTTCTCATGTACAGCTAGAAGACTGGTGTAATGTATTTCTGCATAATGTAACATGGAAGATAATAATAGTTTTGGAATATAATCATAAGTTTTGCATCCCTGTGGCACCTGATTCATGTCCAAATCATACCCAGCAACAGTAGTACCTGAGATCAGTTTGGGACATGCAATGACTACAGGAGCAAAGGCACACAGGAATATTTCAAGAAATCTAAGCACAGACCTAGCTATAAGGTTTAGGCGTTTTCAATGAGCTCTACAATGTATTTGGAGTATTTTTGGACTATGTTTACTGTGTTTAATTCCTCCATTCAAATAGGTACTACTCTAGGTACCTCACTAGGGTAATTGCTTCTCCTAATCTGTGCTGATCAGTTTTTCTGCCTGCAGTGCTGGAATTAGAGTAACATCGTCCTAGTCTTGATTCTAAATGCAGCCTTACTAGAGATGATAACCTTAACATTTTCCTTACCAGTCTCAAACAGGAGGCAAGAAAGTGTCTGTACCAAAGAGCCAAGAGATTTAGCTGTGTACTTTATCTTCCTGTGTACTTCTGCAGACTATCAAATACTGCAGAGAAATTTTTCCTTACCCAAAATGCTCCCATTTCTCTTAAAGCACAAATACTAGTAAGCACTAGCCAGCTTTCCTAGGAAACTATTATCCTTCTGCCTTGCTGTCCCAGCCTCCCTTCCTCTCCCCCCTGTCCAGTCTAATCAGACAGTTTAGACACTGAGCTCAAGACAGCAGCTGGAATCCCAGCCTTACACAGGCACCACATCTACAATTTGATTTTTAATGATAGAGGGAGAGAAGAACTCCCATCCCTCCCCTTCTTTGACACTGATTTTGGTTGGTGTACTTGTCTTCAGTAAGTCATCCCAGCCACCATTTTTCTGCCTCAGACCTTGTCAGGGCCATACGTTTTTTAGTCTTTTGATTATTGATTAAATTCACACAGGCAGTTAGGCACAACTCAATTAGGATTCCACCTCCAGTCCTTCAGCTGCCTGGCATGTGTCATCCCGTGACTCACCATTGCAGACACCTGATCTTCTGAACCAAAAGGCTGCTATTTTTACTAGCACTCAGAAGCATCAAATGTCAAATAAGTACCATATCACCCAGTAACTACTGGCCATGTACTAAGATATCACGGCAAAGGGAACTTTAAAACACTTACCACAATACTCAGAGATTGTTAAATCTCCACTGCATTCTTAGAGACTGCTTTTTACATTGCTGCATGTAGAACCAATAACGTATAGTTCTTTGAAACTGAAAAATCTAAGAATTGATGTAGGTGCTGTTCCTGACCTAAAAAAGCTATCTACTGTGAGATGCTCAAAGTAGAGGTCACTTTGCCTAATATGCATTTTATCTTAAAGTTCCAGTATCATACTTGGCAGATTTGGCCAGGCCGATTTTCCTGTAAGGGCATATTAGAAAGTCTCATGTAATAATAATTAAGTGTTGATTTTATGACATGAAGAATTTGAGCTGCTCAGAGATAGGATTTCCTAGTCACTTGAGTATGCTACTACTGCATAATTATATTTGCAGATCTCTGAAACTTCTCTCCCAAGCTGGCAGGATGAATGGGCAGACAAAGAGAGGGGGTGACAGGTCAGATGAGCGGGTAAAGCCATATCTCCACCTTCCAGTTAGGATCCAATGGCAGCTGGGCCCCAGCGGAATGACCCCTTCCTGAGTATGAGGAGCAGCTAACTGCTGGACTGATGAGCACACTTCCAGCACACTTGGTCAAAGAGCAGGCAAAGGTTGCACTGTAGCATTGCATTGCACAGGAGCTGCTTGGCCAAGCCTCCCTCGGCAACTTGGCAGACCTGGATTCTGCTGCCGCCTCTTTGCAGCTCCAAGTGAACCCACTACTTGCTAATTTATTTATACCAGGTTGTTTGGAAGAGAAGTTGACTGGACCATTAGTGTCAACTATGTTAGAAGACAACAGCAGTGTAAGAGTTTTGCTGGCAGATTTGGGACACGAGAGAGCACTTTGAGGCCAAGAAACTGCAGATATTTCAGATAACTCAATTCTCATCTTATGGTAAATATAGACATGAATTCTATTTAGCAAATTAAAAAAAAATATTAAGAACTGATTATAAAGTTACCACTGTTAGTAGATAAGCTAGACATCTTTTAATTTTTCATCTGCCTTAAGACACTACTGTTCTTCCTTTTTGAAGAAGTTGTTAGGCTTCTTCCCTTCCCTGCCTCGTCCCCATCCCTCCCCCCACTTTCTCCAGAGTTAGTATTAGACTCAAGAGCCATGCTATGATGTAGCATCTTTCCCTCCAGATACTGAAAATTTAGGCTGCTAGGTTTTTAAAAAGAAAAGCAATACTTTCAGGTTACGGGCATCTCACCACTGGCCCATAAGTTTGCTGTTTTGTTTTATTTTTTTTAATGAAGTCATGATGAGTAAAAATCCTTGTCTGAAGAATTTTGAGCAGTAAAGTGTAAAAATTCATCATCAGACAGGAAAACCTTAAATAGATTTTTTTTCTGTACTATATGTGAGGAATTAGTTACATTCATGAAGTTGTGATAAATTTACATCCTGTGTTCTTTCAAATATGATAGTGATGAACATTATGGCCTGATGACTAAATATAGGTTTCCAGAAGGAGAGCACATGTGACAGCCTGAAATGCATGTGTCTGAAGAATTAGTACCCAGTATGTTAACTATGAGTAGAAGAATATGAATGGGGTAATAAAGCTGCATTTGCTCGTAAAAACAAAATCAGAAAGAACTTTAAACTTGCTTGTTAAATCAGGGTGGCCCTTGTGCTGGTGAAAACTTGATATGACAGGTGGAATATATTTTGATTATTTGTAATTAAACATGTTAGACACCAAACTTTTGGCTACTGGTCACTGGCAGAAAAGGCTTAAACACAGAAACTTCTAACTTGTTTTGAATTCACATATGTGAAGCAAGGTCTGTTATCAATTGCAGAGAGCAAGTTACTCTTTTATGAAATGTTAAAATTACCAAAATTCATATTTTTTTTTTAATTATGAAAGATGCATAGCCTTAGGAACAAAAATTTTCAATTTTTCTGATGTTTAGAGAATAGAACTCTGCACACCTGCCTTGGAGGGTCTGAGTAAAGGCTTGGCACCTCTTTAGAAGCAAAGAAATACTTGAGAACTCTAAAACTCTAAAGTCTCTAAAACTGATGTCTAGATTTTAGACAGATCCCACTGACTCTTTAATGCTCAAAGTACTGTAAGTCAATGTAAAATTTTACAATTTATTTTAACACTGACCCACATAAATCACATTTAGGAATAACTTTTGCCATTCAGGTCTTCACATCTTTTCTCCACAATGAAAGTGACAGTGTACAAGGACAATGACGCTGATTCTACCTAAGGCATGGAACAGTCAGAAAATATCTGTTCTTTCTTTCCTAGACAGAAAAGGTCTGGGTTTGAACAGTCTGATCAGATCCGAATATCTATTTTATTACTAGCCCTCTAAGACAAATGGGTACAAATATTTTCTTTCTGTAAAAACAACCAAATCCCTGAGTTTTGGAAGGAATTAAATTCCCATGTATAACTCTCTTCTCAATCAAATTTTTATTTAAGATCTTGGAAATTCTGCCTATATAAGTTACAATAGAAGATGGCTTTCAAAGTATTTGCCACTTGTCAGAAGGTCTTTGAACTACCTAGCTGATAGAAAATGGCATCCCTTTTACGTAGAAAGCTTGAATCTGAAATCAGATGGGAAAATACGGAATTACTTAACACTCCTAGTTTTTCCTGGATGAATCCCTCTGCCGATACAGCTACTTCTGCACATGATGTATTAACACTGCAAATCAAACCAAGATAGTAAGAAGAAAGAGACATAGCAAGAAGAAAAAAATTGCAAAGTGTTGCTGAAAAAATACTGTTTTCTGTTTCCCAGATGAAAAGCCTTAATTTTGTCATGGGTAATGATTCTGATGGTTCTGAAATAATTGAGCTTTTTATCACCACTGAAAGAACTGTTCCAACCTACTAACTTTACCCTGCTACTATAGATTTAAATGGGATATGAAAGCCTTTCTTCAAACTTTATCTTACATTGCTTGCTTGAGGATTTGACCCACCATCCTCCACTGTTGTGGTTTCACCAAAACCAGTGCATCCACACTCCTCAGGATTTCTTAATCAATATGTGACAATCATTTGAGTTTTGGCCTCCAAAATATCCACACTATATCTCCATTACTTACACATTTCATAATACTCCATTACACTATTAGGAGATACTTCATTAACTTAATCCTCTATAGCTCACTGTATGGAGAATTCATGGAGGTGTAGAGAGAAATTAAAATCCTACATTTTAGAAAATCTTCATGGAACCTGAACTTCCCTGTGGAAATTCATGTTGTAGAGCCACAAGTATAAAATCTTTAAAAAACCCAGTGGATTTATCTTACCTTTATTTTCATTCTTGTGCTATTCCATACAGAGATCTCTGGTTAGATCATTGTTTACATAGCGGGTTGTCTCATGGGTGCTGTTTCCCATCAAGGCCAACATCAGACAGAAATTCCATGATTTCTCACTTGCATCACAACCAACTCAGGATTACTGGAAACTGATAAGGCAAGGCCAGTGACAATTACTGGTTACCAATCTAATTTCACATTTTTTCTTTAATTATCCTTTTTCTTTTTCTTTTTTTTTTATTTTTATTTTTAAGAAAGGCAATAAGCTCAACTGGCTTTTACCTTTCCTTTTAAGTCATCTTTTTGCATATTTCTTTTCCATGTTTTTTCCAAGCCCTTCCAACAACAAAACTCCAAATCCCTTGTTGACAAACCTAAGGGATATAGTTTCTAATTTAGATTATGTTTTTCATGTTCTTTTGGTCTTTAAAAAACAAGTACATATAATTGCTCATTTACTGTTCTTGAGTTTGTGTGCTTTGCCATTATTTGGATCCTTGTTGATGTGTTTGTTTATCAGGGCAAGAAGATGGCAGAGTTAGTTCTTTGTTGCTTGTATTTCTCTGTAATAACGAAAGAATGTGAACAAAGTGCTATTTCAGTAAGAAGTAGGAGTATAGTGACAGTGTAGTAAGAACAAAGAACAGGAAACAGTGTATTCCTTTGTTCGGGAATCAAAATCTTGCATACAGTTTGTGACCTGAGCAGCTCTGTTTCCTCTGAGATCTATGCCATCTGGTGTCCCTCTGGTTTTCTTTGAGCTTTCCAAAAGTCACTCATCTAGTTTCATCAACTGTGGTCCCAGCCCTTCAGTCTGTATCTTCTCCTTAAGCTTCTTCTCTTCCAGATATCTCCAAGAAGCACAACAGTTATTAAATGCAGTGTCCTCCAGGTTTTTAGTTATTTAACATCTCAAGCAGGCATTGATGAATTCTTTCATGAGACCTAGACAGAAAATGGCTAAAAGTTTGTGTGCTTTAAAAAGGTCTGTCTTTCTTACAGATCAAAGGCATCTTTACTAGCATAAATGCTTCCAGTACACTTGCATATTGTCCCAATTAATATTATTATATAAACCTCTCCAAAATTCCTAGGAGTGGGAGGTTTAGAAACTGCTGGGTTATTTTTGGAGATTATTTATAAAAGACTGTTATCCACATTCTGTGAGACAAGCCACACAAATGGGACATTCTGAAAAGTAAAAAATAGAAAATATAACCTCACTTCTTGGTACTATATAAATTTTTGTTCTGCAAAAGCTTTCTTTCTGCTTTTTAGGGAACGAAAATAATGGGAAAAAGTACTTTATATTGTTAAAAAAATCTTGGTTATGACTTTAATGTAAAAGGAGGGTGTGAAATTAAAGAAGAAATGAATGGAGATGTTAATTCAACTCCTTGATTTAGGCAATTTCCCTGGAAGAAGAAGATATTACTGGATTTCTCTGCATGATTTCCTTCAAATAGCAGTACATGAACTTTCATAATCACCAATACATTTATATTCATCTATTGTACGAGTTTGTGAGTCAATTGGTCAGTAGTGGATTTATACACGATAAAATATGTATGAAAGGATTATGAGCTCTTGGAGGATTGGAGCTTTGGGTTCTGGACAAAGGCAAAGTTAAAATCTTCTGGAACATTCAGAAAGTAAAGAACTAGATAGATGGTAGGAGGAGAAGGTTGGAGCAATTATACCACAGCTAACCAATGACATGTCCTGAGCTTTGCTAAATCTGCTAGATGTCCTAAGAAGTCACATCTTTCCTGCAGAGGAGGGGTGTTGAGAAGATACCTGCTGTCATGCCAAAGAGAAAAGAGCTGGCTTATAATGACATTGATGGTCTCTCCTGAAAGATAACTGCTCCTACAGCTCTGTTTTGGTGTGGGAAGATGGCCTGCCTTGTCTTTCTTATGCAGTACTATGAATTTGCATTGATTTATTTCAGCTTTGATTTTTGATCTAAATAAAAAATCTGGTGTGAACTAGATTTCTTTGTATGGGCAGGAAAAGGTTCACCATCATTTTCCTCTGTACAGTGGAATAATGGGCTGTCTGGGAGAGCCCTCCTCGAAAGAATTAGCTGACCAACAAATCGGTGAAGCCAGCCTTATGGTAATGCCTTTAAGAGCACTTTATAGTTCTTGTTGATTCTCAGGTGATGCTTGCTTCAGGATTAAGAATACTTTAGGATGAATAAAGGGTGAGTGAATGGCATCATAATTAATAGCTGAAGTGCAAAATAGCTACCGTGGTCCACTGTATTTCAGTCCTGCAGCACTCTTACAGAGAACTTTTAGGCTCTCCGCCAGATTCATTCAAGTACCATAACTAAGTGGTCCTGTATTTGAGATAAAACTCAAAATGCTATTTCTCTCTGTATCTTCAATAATATTTTATTATACTTATTCTTTCCTTCATTGCAAGTCTTGTGACTTAACCTATAAAAACCAGTCATCAAATTGGATGTTTTTACAACAGAAGTATTCCAAACTCCCCACCAAACTAATGCCAGCAGGCACTTTATGTGTTAAGGAATAGTCAAATTGCCGTTGGCCTTTAATATGTTTAGGTCATACTAGAGGATGATGATTGTCTCTTGGATTCAGCTGGCTTTAATGATGCTACTTTTCAAATGCATGAAATTCCAGCAGGCAACAGGCAGAAACTGATGCACAGGAAGTTCCACCTGAACATGAAGAAGAACTTCTTTACTGTTGTCTTGGGGTGACTCTATCATGTGTATCCCCTATCATGCTCTGTGCCCCAAAAGTAATATTGTGCCTTTCTGTGCCTTTAAACTGAGCTTGAAAAAATAAAACAGACCAACTTTCCAAAGCAGCTTCTCAAGGACACAGAGATATACTGGTCAGTTGTTGTCTGGCTGCGGAAAGGCACGAAGGGAGCACCCTGCTTGCTTTTTCTTCTGCCAGCTGTTTTTTTTTTTCCCTCTTGGCGTGAGACGGAGAGCTGAATTTTGTTTCCTGGAACTTTGGGGTTTTTTTCCCTTCTTCTCTTCTGAACTGTTTCAACAACATCAGAACACATCAGGAGAATTTTCTCCCCGAGGCCTGGGGGTGGGCCCACGCCCTCACCGACCAGCTCTGAGGAGGAGAGAGACCACACCTACAGAAGGACCCTGAAATCTTCCCAGGTTTCTCTCTATAGCGGGGGTTTTAATTCATTATTTAGCATCATTATCCTTTTCCTGTGTGTTTGTTAAAATAAATAGTTTTTATCTCTTTCACTTTCCTTCAAGGAAAAATTTCATTTTTTCCCGAACCCTGTTGGGGGTAAGGGTGGTTGCAACCTGGTTTTCTCTCAGGGGCTGTATTACTAGATTTTGGCCAAACCGGCACAACTGTGCAGTGACCATGCACTGGAACAGGTTGCTCAGAGAGGCTGTGGATTCTCCCTCACTAGAGATATTCGAGAACCAGATGGACACAGTCCTGTACCATGTGATCTGGGATGACCCTGCCTGAGCAGGAAGGTTGGACCCAAATGACCCACTGTGGTCCCTTCCAACCGTAACAATTTTGTAATTCTGAGATTCTGTGAAATTTTCCAAGAGTTTCCACCGTTAGCGCAACTGCTCCCCTTAAATCTAGCTGATATGTTGACAGTGACCTGGAAGAGGTGATTTGAAGATCCCAACTTAGAGACTAGCCAAAAGGCTTAGCTGTAAGTTTTTGATTCTATATAAGAAAAATTTCATATTTTCTTAATTCTTAAAATGTTAATTTATATGTTACTTGTCAAAATATTAGAGCAAAATCTGTTATTTCTGTTCACAGATATTTCCCAGTCAAATAAATGATAAGGTGCTCTCTTGGTGTGAAACAGCTTTGCTTATGTTGCCTAGTAACAAAAGGGAAAAAAAATGGTGAAAAGCAGAACTTTGGAGCTGGGAAAATGAACAACAATATTTACATCCATGGAATAAGAATTCTTGCTCCCTTGGTGATGACTGCAAGTTTATCACAGTAGCACACTTACAATGCTTACTGTTTGAAATGTTGGCTAAATCTGTGTGAAAAACTTGTCTAAGTCCACTCCTATTGTAGGAGTAGAAAGATGTAATCTGTGGTCTTTTCTATTGCAGTGCCCCATTCCGTTTTCTTCACCATCCTGTGAATATTCCAAAGGCAGTTCCCTTTGGTTTAAAGAGTGCTACCTGTGAAAGCTGACGGCTATATCTATCTCTGCTTTGCAGTCTCTGACGATCTTACATTTTTATCATTGCAGTTATAGAATATTTTTAAGGAACAGCATTTTTTTGTTAGCCTCATCCAGTACTAACTCATTGCAAATATATGTAATACATTTTTCACCAGATTGTCACAGAATTTCAATAATTTAATATAGTTCAAAAATAGCAGTTCACTTTAGGATGCATTAATAAGCATACATAAATCTTTTTGCATAATGAATATTGCTAAACTTATTATTGATAGCTTATGTAATCATTGTTGAGCTAAAATTTTTGCTATTTGCCTGGCTACAAACTGCATATTTTCAAAACCCATGTACATTCACTACAACTGACAGTTTCTCTCTGATAAATCATGTCTGCTGACTGTCAGCAGTGCAAGCAGTAAAATCACTCAACAGCAATCACACACCACCTTTGCCCCTTATTTGGATGGGGACAAAATCTGCCCTGGTATCTCAGACCCAATTCTATACATAGATGCATGTGGACAAGACCTTCGGGCTAATAAGATGCCTCAAAAATGTCATCTTGCAGCAAATAAACATGATTCAGAAGAGAAATTTTAATATTGTGAACTAAATTGATTTTTAAGGCTAGCAATGGGAAAATTTGTTCAAATTGAGTTTGAAAATACACTGCAAAGTATGCGGTCATAAACTGTCGAAAATAATTGACTTCAGCTTCTTTAATTTTAGGGTGGAAGGTGAATATTGGTAAGAACAGGCAAAGAAATTAGGATTCTCTTTCATATGCAGGAACATTTATTGTTTTGCAAAGATAACAAGAGTGTCATTTAATAGGAGTTACAACAATAATAGCTTTTGAAGGATGTGTTCAGCTAATAACTTGTAGGTAGGAGAGGAAGGAGGAGGAGTGCATGAAGGTGTAAGTTATACATACATATATGTGTTTGTGTTTCTAGTGTATGGTAGAGAAAGGACAGTGAGAAAAAGGGACAAGTGACACATGGAATTCAGGGAGCCCGTGACTGAGATTTGAAGGAAAAGTAAGAAGAAAAAACCTGATCTATCTCATTTCCAGCCAGCTCTGAGAAACTAGGAAAGAATTACATTTCCACACAGCATAACCAATATAATCCACTAAAAAAGCTAAACATTATTTGGAGGCTTTAAAAAATATATAATTATTATTACTTTAGAACCAAAATGTTCTCCTTCATGTTCTCTGATGGACCCAACCTACAGTACTTCTAAAAATGCTTCACACAGGCAGGGAATCCTGATGAAGAACAATGATATTCTAGACCATTCTAAGTGAATAGGAGCTTACAAAAGTGTCCCTCTTACAGCAAGGAAGATTATTCTTTTAATAAACTAGATTTTCCTGGGAAAATGGTGGTTTGGGGAAATCTGAAGCTTTGGATTTTTTCAGGAAAATGCAGGAGGTTTATGAAAACTTAGTTGAGAGAGAATTCTCAGATCAAGATATCTATTAAGGTCACTTATATGATCTAGAGGAGACCTGGCAGTTGGAGTCATTCCCACTGTATCTGGTGCAGTCTCTGGCCATACGCAGTGGTGTGGGAATGCTAACAGCTCAGGGTGTTCCACTTTTCATCCTGCTGGTGACATAATTTCCAGCTCTTTTTATTGTCATGACATCCCTGTTTGCAGAACATGAGCAGAGTTTAGATTTAAAACATCTACATTCTTGGAAGGTTTTTCTTTGGGTGCAGGAATCCTTTGCACATGGCACAGCTGCAAAGATGGGGCCTTGTGACACGGCCCTTTAAAAACAGACAGATGCTGACCATCAAGTCAGCGTCAACAGTGCTGATAAACATTTTGCATAAGAAAAGCAGAACCTGAATGTGTCTATGTATATATTATTGCATATATATACGTACATGGCTTTTAATAGACATATTTATATACAAAACAACTTCTAAGGGTTCGTCATTAAATTATAATATATAAAGCAATATATAAAGCTAATATGACAGACAACTTGAAATCTGTGCATCAACAGTGTAATGGACAATAAATCATCAAATTGATGAGGTTAAAAATTATTTCCCTTGGATTATTTCTTGTGATATTTGCCCTGCTGTTAGAAGAGTTGTGTGAGGGATAAATGCATGTGATATTCTGGGTCAGTTTTTGTATATGCTGAGTTTCAATAATTTTTGTTACCATATATTCAATATAAAGTGATAGGAAAGACACTGGGAACAGGCCTAAGACATTCTTTTTTGGCAGATTGTTGTCCTTCTTTGCTTGTTGACTTAGTTAACAATCTTGGCTAGATTTGTAAGGCATAATGTGAGCCTGTTTCCTTTTAAGATACACAAATCAAGGATCCCAAACTGGCCAGATATTCTGTGTTTGTTTCAAAGACTCCATGACAGAATCATTAATGTCAAAAAGCCAAAGAAAATGGGTTAAACACACTTACAATTATATTATCTTTTGGGACGATAATCTAACCTAATGCTAGATTTTGACAGTGCCATTCTTTTCTGCCCTTGTAGTCATTGGAAAGCTGGGTGGTAAAATGGAAAAAGAGTTTGTTTAAAAATTTATGAGACTTTTAAGATTAGTGTTTAAAGTGTGTTTGGTTTCCATGTAATACAATAAAATACTTTCATGATAATTCAGAAATTTTTAGCGTGGTAAGTGATAAACACATACGTTTTGATGCTAAGGTCAGAAAGCCAAAAGCTCTGCTGGATCAGAAACGTAAAAGGAAAAGTCTAAGTACTTCGAAAATGATGTGCACCAGGAGATCATTGCGGGGGGGAGAAAGAGGTTCACACTCCTGTAATGGGCTGATGTTATTTTTACGCTGCCTATTGCCATTAGGATATTTGAAAAAAACTCTTTTTATGGTCCCCCACATTTCTGTCCAGCATCAATTCCAGCTGAGCTTTGGCCACACAAATTTTCTCCCAACAGTGGCAAGCAGGATCTCTGTATTCTTCCCATGTCACCTAACCTTGCTTCCTCTGGGCATACACCTTCCTTTTTTGGCTTATTTCCAAGAGAGGATTCCTGTTCAGACAAGCAGGCCTTCTGCCTCACCCACTTGACTTGCAACATCTGGGAATTTCTGTTTCTGTGCCCTTAGGAGGTGATGTTTAAAAAGTGATCAGCACTGATGGACCTCAGGACATGCAAAAGCATTTTTCACAGGTCCTTACTAATTCCATGAGCAGCCTGAAGCCTGCTCTCCTCATGTCCAGAGCTGAGGTTTTGCTGCCACTATTTCTCCTGTCAACAAAGATTTTAAACTCGATTGTTCTTATTAGGGTCTGGGACATATTTTTTTTTAGTGACAAAAATTTATATGTCAATTTCAAAGGCTGAAATAATAAAGAGAGGTAAATTATCAATGAATGGTGGATAAATGGTGGTAGGGTCCTATTGTTTATAATATTTATGCCAAATATTGAGGTAAGGCTTTTCTGATAGTCTAATATATATTTATTATGTTTAATATATTATGTATAAATTTAATATATTTAGTAAAATTTAAATATTTTAAATATTTTATTTATTATTATAGTCACACTTCTAAGGTGCTTAGCACCAGTCATTTATTGACACCTTTTCAACAAATTATGAAAGTGGTACTGACAAGTCTATTGGATCATTTGTGAACTGCCTTTCAGGATATATAATTATGTAAACATGGTATTTCTTTTCAGAAAACTTTTTATTCTGCCATTCATTTGAGGAGTAAGCCATTTAATATCTCTCTTTGTAGTTTATTATCATAGTGAGACACTAGTAGTCAGAAGGTAAATGACAGAAAAAAATGCCTGTGAACCGGATTTAAGAAGTAACAGTGATAAATCAAATTCAGATTTCTTTTTTGCCTCCTTCTTCATGCACTTATTCTTAAAGCATAAACATTTATGGTGTGTTTTGTGAAGCAATTGGTTTAAGATGAGATACTTGAATTATAGAAAACACAAAATGGCTTTATAAATACCTTTATTTAGAATCAGCTAGCATTAATGCTTTCATACAGAAAGCCTGAATTATTCTCTGAAGGGAGGATATAGTTTCTTTGAGAAGAGGATTTCATATATTGTGCTTTGTTGGCACTTGGCAATCATCAAGGCAGGAAAGGCAGGGTAAGCAATGCTGGTATTTTAAGTGTTAGTACTCCCACTGTAATAAGTAAGAGCTTGCAGAGAAAAAACGTCCACTGAAGAATGTCATGCCAAACTTGATAAGAAATCCTCTAGCAAATAATGCCTTGTGAGTTCAGAAACAAAGACACGATTTCACAAGAAATTTTCAAACATTAAGTAAAACCAAAAGTATTCTATAGAAATCTTGTTTGTTGATTGTAAGAGCCCCGAACATCTCCAACAATTCCCCAGACTGTACTTGTAAGTATGGCAACAATCTCTGCCCATATCTTTTACTTACACAGGTCAGTGTCCCTGAATGAGCACCCTGTTTTCATTAATGCTGGATTCCTCCTGGCCACGTGCGCTTTTTGTTTTCTTGTACTTGGTGGTAATTATTGCTAATGCTCTATTAAGGTGATCAAATGGAAATAAATCTCTCACTGTATGTGAGTGGTATGTTAGAGGCAGGTTGCAGGAGGCAGTACTGAATCCACTTACATCTTTAAGTGAATTGTCTTATTCAAAAAGTTTAATCTCTGCTTTGCCTTTAGATGGAGACAAACATTTGAGGCAAACATCATTGGAAGTCTATAATTAGGTTAGCAAGTGCCAATTAATGTAAGAGTTTGGTGCATCTGGATATTTTTCAATATGTTTTTCTTTTGCTTTCTTCTATGTTCAGTCTTTTATCCCTAGGAATCAACTATCCTGTTCCTTCTCACAAGGAAAGCTGATTTCTAGCAGTAAAAGGTCATTGAACTTTCTTCAACTCACATTTTGGAGTTGCCTCTTTCATTGAACTGTCTCTCATTTTACCTTACAGGCTTGCTAGTGGATCAGAGGAGAAGCATTCTTTCTTGTTCCAAAGTACAGGGAAACATTCTGGGATGACAAGATCTGTTGAGATGGAAATCTATCTTAAAACAAACACTCTTACATGAAGCATAGTCACAACCTTTGCTTCTCCAAAGGTTGTTTCTAGTCAGCTTTTCACTCTTTTTACTTCCTAGCTTTTATTATGAATGATATGTTTGGGCTAAAGTCTTTAAACATAAAAAATGGTGCTATCCAACAGCCTTTGGCAGTTGGAAAACATGATATTGTTTAGGGAGAGTACACAAACTTTGGTATTTTCTGTGATTCGTTTCTATCATACTGTACTATCGGGGGGAGAAAATAGCAATTAGGGGTGACAATAGGCACAATTCTGCCTAATCTCATTGGTATTTGTTTAAAGACTTGTGTGTGATTTTTTTGAATCCCATCTGAAGAAACTGAAGGTATCTGCTTCCTGTGGCAATAAACTTCAGGAGTTCATTAACCTCAGTGTAAACTTTGTTTTAGTGATTATCTACTAATTTCAAAGAGTACGTCATCATTTAAATGTTTCATTATTTGGTGAAAAAAAATTCTGCTCATCCCATACCCTGTCACAGGGTGCAGCTGTGATGCCAGGAGTGACAGGTGATCCCCAGCGCCCCAGGGACCAGGGCAGCTGGAGGAAGCCTCAGCTCCGTCTCCAGGTGAGTCTGTGGCAAGGGGCTGATGGCCCTGGGGACCAAAATGGGTCCTGGTCCATGGGTGGGGAGAGGCCCAGGGGATGCTGGGCAGGACCAGGCCAGTCCAGCCTGTCAGGAAGCCTTGTGTGCTTTACTTCAAAAAAAAAAAGCACTTTAGATCCACTTTTTTTTCAGGTTTGTGATTCTTTTTGTTTAACTAGATAGATCTGATCCCTACTTTAGAAGTGACTCAGAATCTTTGAACAATGCATTTGTTTCAAAGGCAAACCAAAGGAAAATTATCAGAAAATACTTCTTAAAAACATTTTTTCAGCAGAATTTGTTATACACTGAGTACTTTGATATTTGCTGATGCTTACTTATCCAATTTGGACTGGTTCCTCTGTACAGTAGGCAGGTATCTTTGATTGCATTTTGTGTTGGTATGATAAATGGTTGGGCATCTTCAAACGAGACAGTAAAATGAACAAACCTTTATGTGGCTAGATATTTCTTTCATTGCTCAAGGCAGGCATTCCTGAAATAACCCTATTAAAGTTAGTGAGAGAATTCTACACTTAAAGCAGTGAAACCTGGCCGTCTGCAGCAACAGAAGCTGCAGGAAGAAGAAGAGGAGTAGTTAGCTGTGTTGTGCCAGCTAAATTTGTACTTCTGACTGGTGTACTTTGTTAAAGTCCTAATTCTCTAAACTGAGTCCTAAACTCAGATGCAGCACATCCAATTCTTAAAATCCGAATCTGACAATCCTATTTGAAACTCTTTGTAGGGCTCTTGTTCAGCCAAAAAAGAAATACCAATAGGATTTAAAATGGCACATAAAATCTTAATGAATAAGTGTTTATTCATCAAAGTGCCAGTTAAATCACTAAACTTGGAAAGGACTCACAAGAACTGCAAAACAGATTTTATTCTCCCACTCCCTCATTTTGAGCAAGTCCATGGATAGATCTGTTTTATTTGCTGCACCTCTCAACTCTTTAAAACTTATGTTATATAGATAGGAGAACTGAATATCTGCAAAGATAATATTACACATTTTTTGTCAATTCTTAATTTGATAAATTGAAAAGCAAAGACATTTTATTGCCCTCTGGATTTTCTTAGCAATCCTTTGTTGATAGCCTCAATTCATTCAGTCTCTCTGCAGAAATCTTTTGTGGCTTTGCTTTCGTGTCCACTGTGTTCAATAAGAGAAAAAAAGACATTTAAGCAGTACTGATTATTTCTAATCAGATTTCTGAAATCTTTAGTGTTGCTTGTTGCAGGAATGTTACCAGTATTGCAGTCAGCAATAAAAGAGAGAAAAGTATTGCAAAGTATGCTTTAGAAGCTTATATATTTAAACTTTTACATATAAAACACAATTAATATTATGTAGAAGATAAATATGAAGCTAACTAGATAACCATATATATGTACCACAATAAAGGTTATAAACCATTGTATCCTTCTGCAACCCAAACCCAAATTCCATGCAACAAATACCAGCTCATTTATGTGATCATGGTTGCACTGAAAGCAGCAAAGCCCTGATCGTCACTAGTAGTCCAAGATCATGTATAACTGTTTTTTTTCCTATCTCCCATTTTTGTATGTATAAAGCCATTTTTTCCTTTTCCCATAAAAACAGCATAGTGGTGGTCCTCTAAACATATGTTCAGTGACTGTACTGGCCATTTTTTTCCAAATGCTTTGTGTTTTTTAAAATAACTTGTATGTTCTCCTCTAAATTTGTGTCATCATGAGATAAAGTGAAGTTATGAAGTACATTCTGATTCTTTGGTCTGATGGGTACTGCCTATAACAAGATATAGGTATCTCATTCATAGATCCAGAACTGCACAGCGTGGAAGCATAGATTGCTTCCATTCCTTTGAACAAAAGATTCTAGCACAACAGCATGTCATATCACAGCCAATTTCTACAGACTCTTTGCAGTGGCTCCCATGCATGGGCAGACAGGGAAAAGTAAATGAGAGAATTTGGTTAGAAAAAATTTTGTACCTTTTTTCACTAAGTTGGTCTACAGGAAACTCTGATATAGTGCTGGCTCAGAAATAGATGGGAGGTGAGAACAATTGACTCTTTTTTTATGTAGTTCACAGGTTAGCTTATTAGAATCAAAGAATCTTACTGGTTATATCTAGATTTTTACAATTTATTTCTTGCTCATCTTGATCTGAAAGGTATGAAGGTGTCATTCATAGATCACTTCTTAGATGATGCACAGAATTTTTCTTACACAAAAGTCATGTCTCCAAAGCTGTTTCTTCTGATGCACACTGAAGAGTCAATTTATTACAGCGAAGTTGATATCGTTTTTTCACTTTCATATGTGACTTAATAATAACCCAAAAAAGGTCAGATGTTTCTGACTTCCTCTATATTTGCTATATGAAAAAACCATTTTCTTTTTTTTTTTGGCATTTAGCAGAAGAGTTTATCATTGCTATTTCTAATTAAAAAAAGACACGTGCTTCTGTGTGTCCTACAATAGCTCTTCTGTAACAATGGCTTGGAACCTAATTTTGCATTTTGCTGTGAATTCTTTTCACTTTTAAGTGCAGAGAAATAATCATTCTTTCTGCATTAGTTTTGAAAATTTGCCATTCACATACAACGTCTGGAAATCACTTTCATTTCAAAACTATTTTCTTCAGCTATTCCAAAGGTACTGATATAAGACAAAAGTATCTCGAAGAAAAAGAAAAATGAGAATTGCAGTCTAGTTTGGCTGCTGCAGGGAAATGCAGCTATGTCTCTTGTCCCTGAAGTCCAGAGTAACCCTGCCAGAAGAGATTCTCTAAGAGGCACAGACTGGAATTGAAGTAAGCAGTGCCTGCCTTAAATGGAATCCCAGTCTGCTTTGGAGAAGAAAGTTTACTTTCAGCAACCTCTCCTCAAGCTACAATAATTTGTCAAGATACACTTCTGCAAATGTGAAAGCCATTGCAGACCTTGGAAGATGAATTTAGTTGTGTTTGAAGTCAGTTTGTCACTAAAGGCAAAGTCACAGACTCCAGAAAAGGGCTGACTTAGTTGTTTAAAGAATGACTGGTGAAATTGAGATAGCAATTAATTGCAATTCATTAACTTCTCAGCTAACTGCTTTTGGAACACAGGGATCATCACTCTCATTAGGTATATGCTTGTATTTAAATCTCCTTAGCCACTTAAAATTTTGCTTCTGGATCTTCTGGATCTCCCTGACTCGGCACTGATCTCTTCTTTAAGGAGTTTACCTGCTTCAGACTCTTCATTAACCTGATCTAGTAGGAGTGTTCAGAGAAGGTCTGTCACTTCTCTGAAGAAGAGACTTTGGTTTCCCAATTTTTATCTTTTTTTTCTTTGAGCATAATTATCATAAAAGATGCTAGTTGTGGAAGAACACTAAGTTGTTACATATCATCATTAATAAAGAAACATTTGCAGCTGATGCTTTTGCCAGTCAGTGCAATTTAATTAATAAAATTGTACTTGTAAAAGGGGGTACTTGTACATGGGTGTATTGTCTGGAGCCTTCTTGAAGAACTCCATCTGATTTGTTATTTACCACAGTCTTGCTTAGGTGGCACAGTTTAGGTGAAGAACAGCTTGCACAGCCTGGGGGTATATAAGCTCTGTACCTTCCCCATTTGGGCAGAGTCCGTATCAGCAGACCCTGCTAAGCTACTGCTGCTCTGTGGTCTCTCCTACAGAAGGAGTAAAACTGCTTCTGGTCTGACCTGATCTTGAGTGTATTCCAGTTTTTCTGCAACAGGAGAAGCTGCCTGTATAGAACCTGCCTGTAGAAATGTCACAGAACATAAGTTATCCCACCTGCCTCAAAAGAATAGCAAAATGTTCTTTGTCTGCAACATTTTTAATTGCTGTTGAATCAATACCAAGGGTCAGAAAACATTAAGTTTAACATATAGCCTGATTTTGTAACCCTGTTTTAAGGGTAATTCTCTGAACTTTGGATTCTTGCTTTTATTTCTGTAATTTTTCCTAAACAATCTTTGGGTTAAGAATTAATCCAAACTAAACCAAGAATCTTTCCACAAACTAAAGTGCACACTATTTTGGTCTTGGGATTAACCATTTTATTTAATTCCTTCAGCTAGAGGAATGCTCTAAGCGTGGCCTATAACAGCTTCCTCAGTACTTAGGCACTTTTAGAAACATATTTGAAGAATAAAACTAAAAATTAAAAAAAAAAGGAAAAAAAAGCACGAGAATTGGATTACTCCATTTAGCTTTATATCATGATGCTGACACAAAACCTTAAGGACATATTGATTGTTTTGTGGAAAAATCAGAGTGAATGAATTTCATTTGGTAAGGGATTTACTTCCAGGACTTTGAGGGCAGATCTTAGTAGAAATGGTGTGTGATGGCTATTATTAAAATCTGCTTTTCATAATAGCCATTTATTTAACTCTATTTAATTCCAGTTCTTTCATTCAATGTATTTCAAAATAAACAATTCCATGCTGTCCAATGCTGAGAAAAAGACAGGTTTCTGATGACTACATTTCACATCTTTAATATTTAATACAGTAAAATATATTGAAACTATATGAAATTTTAAAGCTCTTGAGGTCCTTTCAAGTTGAAAAAAGTGTTGTTAGATAAGGAAAAATCCCTCTGTCTACCAAGTCTATGTGCAGAGATCAGATATAATTTTGATCACGAGCAAAATAGGTCTACTTTTCAGGGTCACTTCAGGTGTATAGGTGTACATAGGAAAGACAGGTCATCGTTTCAGTTGTAATTCCCCAAGCTTTATCCTTTCCTAATACACCTTTCTACTTCTCTTGAGCAGGGTGTGAGTTTTGTACTGATCTGAAATTTTACTTAGGTGGGTACTATAAACATCATCATTTATTCAATTTAAATAGTGTTGGTCAAAAAGCTTTTCAGGGATACAATTTCCTATCACAGAAGGCAGTTTTTTTGGAAAAATATATTTTTCTAAAAATCCATTAATTCTCACAAAATAGCAAAAGTATTTTGTGAAATGTTTTTTCTATAAAGATTTTATTACTTCTGTTTTTTTTGTCTGTCTATACTTTTGAAATACAGAATGCTACTTCTTCCCTTTTACAAGAAGCCCACATAAAATAACACTCAATACAAACTACAGTGACAATATAAGCTGATCTAGAAAACAAGCATAAAATATTACAGCACTAAAAAGGTGGCAAAATCACACCCTTAGAAACCGCACTTTTAAAAATATTAAACGTAACACACGTGAAGCGACAATGTTGGAATCTACCTAACAGAAAACATAAAACTAGACAAACATCCCCAAAACCAAATGCCAAAATTTCAGAGGTTCCCATATGGCTGGATTCAAGTCACCTACTACTGTACATGTGCATGACATTCAAAGCTGGAAAAAATTTGTAAAAATCTGTCAAGATCAATGGTGTTATGGTGTTTTCATTACTGCAGAATTGTCCTTATATGGTGATCAAAAGGAAGTTAAAGTCATCTTTCAGTAGGCACACTCCATATACCAGCAAGACATTATCAATTTGGCTGTACTACTGGACATAAATAAATATTTATGGATCTATACTTTCAAAATAAAGATTTAAAAATAACAGGAGAGAATAACCATTTCAGTCAAGTTTACAGGAAGATCTACCTATCTAATATTTTCAAGCTAATATTCTCTGTATTTAATATTTTTCTGGCATCTGGAGACAGATGTTGCAATAATTAAAAATATAAAAACACACTCTGAATTTATCATCACAAGTCATACCCTAAGTGATTCATGTTTCTGAAGTCTCAGTGATATTTAATAGAACTTAGAAAGAGTTGCAATTAAGATGTATACTTAATCCGTATTTTTCAATCACAATAATGTGGACTGACAGGGCAACAAGCAGTACATCTTCACAAAGAAATAGAAAATGGAGTTATTTGCAATCATGTGCACTTATTCTCTCCATTTTTCCTAATGAAAGAGACAGAAGTTATATTGCTATTATTCATCCCTTTATCTCAACTACAGTCAGTTTCAAAAGGAACATGAATTAAATGCCTCTGTCTTCAAAAGAAAATTTTTTTTCATCAGTTTATGCCTTTCTTTATGCATGAGTGAAAATACATAGATGGAGATAATTCCTTGTACTTCACTTTAGATGACTAAGAAAGTTGTTAGGACTTCAACATAGTCATAGTCATGTAGGATTCAGCCCTGGATTTGCAGGTGTCTGTATTCCATTTGTCTACCTGTGTATCACTGCCTAATATTCCACTATAGTCCATGGTGACCTAGTGTATAAAGTCTGTGAAGTCAGGATGAGATTGAGATGGAAAACCAGACATGTGGTGAACACCAGGGACCATTAACTGTACTGACTTGATGTCTGCTGACTGTGATGACCATCTAGCTCAAACGCAGACCCACTATAGACACTGTCTTCTAGGTTTGAAACTAAATTACAACCAGATTCTACAGCAATTTTTCATCTAGTGGTGGCTGTTTAACCTTAGATGTTGCACTACTCTTGTGTATTCCACTTTAAAGTATAACTTAATTAAGGGAATGATATTTCCTTTAGTAACAATTTAGTTCTTGCTGAGATCTCATTAATCTATTCTAGAAGTAGAAATCTCTTTTTTATGATTTCTGCAAAACCTCTGCTTCTTCATGTCTATACCTATGACTAACACTCATATTTTTCTTCAGCAACCTGCCATCTCAAAGCCAACAGTAAAACCCAGAGAACTTATAGTTAAAAAAAAAGTATGTAGTTTTTTGAATCTGATGTAAAAAGAAAAAAATTGTGAAAGATATTCCTGAGGGTCTGAAAGTGTGTATAGACCAATCCCAAACTACTTTCTGTTACTGATCAATCCCTAAGCAACTTTCTGTAAGAAATTATACTTCTGATTAATCCATATCGTGTTTTATTCCTGCTGCTGCTGAAGCATCTTTCTTGTGACTAATCTGGCTCCATTCTGAAGACTTGCTAAGCTCTCAACCAGTGCAGATGGCTACATGATGTTCAGCTATTTGAGATCCTCAATTGATTTCTGTTTGTGCCTTCTGACAAAAAAGAAAATATCTCTTTTTGACATCAACTGAAGAGTACAAGAGATAAAGCCTAACTAGGCAAATGGTGATATGTAAAGCATGGTTCAACAATTTCACTTGAAAGAAAATATTAGCATAGTAATATAATTAATGTTAATATCATTAAAATATTAGCATAGTTAACATAAGAATCTGCAGAATGGATGAGCTCCTTAGTAGAACACAGATCACGACAAATGGTGTTTTCACAGAATTTCAAGGAGAACGAGTGACACTTAGCATGGTCGAAATGTATGTTTATCTACCATGAACTCATCTTCCATCAGAAACTTTGGTATATACTAAAGGAAACAAAGTAATATTTCACCACAGGGATGTGCATCTCTATCAGAACCTAAATTTGTAATACTCGTTATGTCTATGAATAATGAGCAAGCTCCAAGGCATTTACCAACCAAATAATTCCTCCTTCTGCTGATAAAGATAATACAATAGATAACTTAAATAACAAAAAATTACCATACAGAATCTTTTGAATAATATCTTTAATGGGCTATTATGTAGTTTCAAGTCTTTAGCAAATAATATAATTATAAGAAAATTTCATGGCACATTAGTAATGCATCTAAGCAGTAACCAAGGTAAAACTGCTCAAGAAAGTCCATTAACAAAGCTGATCTATAAACATAAGAATATTTTTCAATCATGTTAGGTTCATGATGAAGAAAAAAGCACTTTTTTCTTCATCTGATTACAGTTTTTAAGTTCAAAAATGGCAAGAACATGTACTGAATCATCATACATGTGTTTTTCTGATAAGAGCAATATTAAAAGCATCAAGATATTACTTTGTAAAATGCATAAATAAGACAAAACTTCTCACTAAGGAGCAAAATGTCTTATCAAATGTTCTTGGAATACAGGATCCATCAAGATTGGCTCATCTTGACCCAACAAGAGTCACTTGTTACTGACTTCTTAAATCAACCTGGTCTAAGCAGTGCAGACAGGGAGTATAAACGCATGGTAAGATCCAGAATCTGAACATCTCATTAACATCATTGCAATGGAAGAGGAAGAAAATAAGACTATATTGTGAAAATCTGCATTTTCATTAAAATCTTAAAACATCAATTTCACCTATACCAAAGAGAGGAAAAGATGAACTTTGTCTACTAAATACTGTATTTGTTCTTAGAGCAATTAATAAAGAAAGCATGTCAGATAATACTTCATGGAAGTAATCTCATTTTCTGCATGAAATATATAAAAGAAGCCCAGAGAAAGAATAAAATTTCACAGAAAATACGTAAGTCTGAGCAACAGTTGACTTCAGTTATATTTACCCATCTCACAGTATCAAACATATGGATTATTCAGCTGTTCCAGCATCCAGAACCCAAATTAGTGTATGGTATTGTTAATTAATCCCAAATGGATGCTCAGTAGAGATCTGCTTTTACAAAGAAAGAAGTGAATTCTATGATACAGTCATGAAACTTGATATTTTGCCCTTAAGCACATGAGCACATATTTCTCTTTATAAAATAAAGAACAAAATAGTAGAGAACATCTACATGATATGTTTTCATAAATTCCTCATTGAAAATAAATGAGAAATGAGGCAAATACGAAGAAATGGTGAAGTCTGAAAAGGTAGCAGAGTTCTGGCATTCATGAACAAAATAAACATCACTGATACCTTCCTGCAGCTGACCCTTATTGATTTCTGCATTCATGAACCAAATGTCTTCACATGCAGTTTTCTCCTCATGGGATATTAGGAAAATTTTCATTCCTCTTGAAGAATTTTCACGTTAGCTATCAAACAATTTATATCTTTATTAAAAAGATTCCTGCAAGTGGGAGTCATTTGTCCTTTTATGCTTCAGAAGTGCAGTTTGACCCTCTATCCACTGTGGCCACCAGTTTATAATTCCCAGTTTATATGCAGGAATATAAATTGTTCTGTGCATAAGACTCCTGAGATTTCCCTTTCAACAGCTGAAAGAACTTTCCCTCCTTGTTCAGACTGTACATAGCCTGGACTATTGACCTTGTTAAAAACTCCTGGTCCCACTATATTTGTCACAAACATACCTGTGAAATTGAGTTCAGGATTTGAATTTTGGAACAACAAAGCAGACAGAAACAGTTTGGGACATATTTAATGGCAATGGGACCAAACTGAGGTAATGAAAATATTTAAAGAGTCAGGGGAAATACCTTGACATTGAGGTTTATTAGATCCTGGAGTAGAGTCTTAAAGTGATCATGCTTACAGAATACTCTTTTTAGAAATTTAGTACAAATACAAGGGCATGCAGGGGGAGTATACCAGATTTGGGACTTCGTTATATTTTGGGAGGCAATACCATTTAAACAATCAGACAGATTTATTGTGAGATCTCTGTTTAAATAATAGGCTAATAATAATAGGTTGTCTAACATTCATTGACTTCATTTTCTTTGGGTCTTATTGTTCACATATAGAAAATAGGAAAGTATCCAAATTAATCTGCAGTTTTGTTTAAACCATCAGATAAGAGAAATGACCCAAAAAGTGTCTGAGTACGCCCTAGAATTAATAAGTATGTCAGCAGATATTTGTAAAGTTTCCTTGTGTACCTCACCACCAACCTCCATTAACATTACCATTTCAGTCCAATGGCAGCCCAAATATGCCAAATTCTACAGCATTTTTGAAAATTCGCTATTTTGCTAGGAAAGTCACCACAAAATAAAACTGATATCACTAATAATCTAATTCCATTTAAATGTTTTTAAACAAAGTTTCTATAAGACAGAAAATGTTCAAAAAATGCACATGGATTAATTAAATAAATTTTGTGTCTTTTCCAAGATAGAGGGTTATTTGTACTAAATATAGATTTAGACATAGAACTGGCATTAGCAACCTGTATTTTCCCCATATTCATGCTAAACAATATCCAATGTATGAAACAACATGCAATTTTTCATCTTAAATATTGAAGTTGTGACATGCTTGTATAGCAAAGGGAAATCTCTCTACATATAGTCAGCACTACCTAGTGTGAAAATAATATTCAGCCTCAGCCTCTTTTTACTGAGATTAGAATCAAGGAAACGACACACAGACATATATATTAAAATAAAAACCACTGACATACTAAAAAATAAAATAAAAAAAAAAAAAAATCTTTGTGGTGCTTGTTCTTAAGAGCCTAATTCTTTAAACACAATTTTAATTGCATGTACGGAAATCATTCTTTATTGTAACTCTCCTCAACCTTTATCTGTAAGGGCAGAAAAAGTGAGTATTTTCAGTATAAGAAAGGAAACAAATGGTTGATTTGTTCTTGGAAAAAATTGCAAAATACTTGTATTACTAAACATTGTTGAATTTCTTTTGTGGTTTTGTTCCCTCCCCTAGACCATTTGAAGAAACAATTATTTCTATCTTAGCATATTCTAGAATTCTATGAAAAGAAAAGATGAGTTGAAAGGGACCGATCAGGATCATTGAGCCCATGTCCCAGGCCCTGCACAAGACATCATGTGCCTTAGAGTGTTGTCCACATGCTTCTTGAACTCTGTCAGGCTTGATGCTGTGACCACTTCCCTGGGGAGCCTGTTCCAGTGCCTAAACACCCTCTGGGTGAAGAAGCTTTTTGTAATATCCAACCTAAACCTCCGCTGATTCAGCTTCATGCCATTTCCTCGAGTCCCATCTCTGGTCACAAGAGTGAAGGGATCAGTACCTGCCCCTTTGCTTCCCCTTGTGAAGATGTGGAAGACCACAAAGAGGACTCCCCTCAGTCTCCTCTCTAGGTTCAATAAGCCAAGTGACCTCAGCTGCTCCTCATAAGGCTCCTTCTCCAGACCCTTCACCATTCTCGTGGCCGCCTTTGGACACTCACTAACAGCTGAATGTCCTTTCCATATGGAGCACCCAAAACTGCCCCCAGCACTTGAGTTGAGGCTGCCCCAGTGCAGAGCAGAGCAGGACAATCCCCTCCCTTGCCCGGCTGGCGATGCTGTGCCTGATGCACCCCAGGACACACTTGGCCCTCCTGGCTGCCAGGGCACTGCTGACTCAAATTCAACTTGTCAGCAACCAGGACCACCAGGTCCCTTTCCACAGTGCTGCTCTCCAGCCTCTCATTCCACAGTTTATATACACAACCAGAGCTGCTCCCTCCCTCCATCTCTCCTTCCCTCTCTCTCCCTTTTTCATCTTCCTTTCTCCATCCTTCCTTCCTTTATCCCTCCTTACCATTATTAAATTAAAGAAACAAAAGAAAAATTAAGCAGAACATTTTTGAAAAATTTCAGTGGGCTATGAAGAAAACCTGTTAATTCTGAATGTATCTAGATGCAGTATTTTCATGCAAGACCAAATGATACAATGTACAAATGACACCACTTTCTCTAAAGAGAAGATTAAAAAATGAGAAATTATAAAGATAGCAAAGCAGGCCTATGATGTCAGTAAAGAAAGGCAGAAAGTAATGTTGTGGAAGGCTCCAGCCTGATATCAAATAAAAAAGAAGTACATATTTTAAGTAGCAATTCCCTGTCTTCTGGACAAGCCTCTCATCTTCCCTGATAAGTATTTTAAAACACATTTACTCTGACAGGCACATCTAACTAGAAGCCTAAAACAATCTGATTTCCAGCCTCAGAGCTCTTATAAATGCTGCTGCTCAACAGTAGCTGCTGCCTATTTTCTAATTTGCAGACTGCACACATTTGTTTTTCTGGTCAGAGGAAGGAATCAACTGACACTGACATTTACAGAAAAACTCAGTTGTGGAGGCCAGCATTTATGTTCGGCTCCACAGCTGGCACTGCAGTCTGTCAATCCACAGGTCATTGTATCTACAAGGTCATTAATCTGTGCATGACATTCTTCTAAATTCCGGTTTTGAGAAAATTTTTCTTTTTCCTATTCACGTTCATTCTCACTTTTACCTAGCAATGCACTACCACACATGTTTTTGCTGGCTTGGATCCACACTCAACAAAAAGACTAGTTAATCAGCTTAAAACTGTCGCCTGGAATAACTGTAGTTGAATGAACTGGGAGAAAAGGTAAAGCAGAAATCTTTTGATACAGATATAAATGTGTAAAAAGAATTTGAAAATTGTGTGGAAAGAACTACCTAGGGAAAACTGAACATTTGAAATCCAGCTGAAGTTCACTTTTAGTTCTATTTTTTGACATAAATTAGCTCTTGGTAATAACTGCTTAATAAATTATTTTGATTTTTAAAAAATTTTTCCTTCTGTTTCAGCCTACAGTAACTAAAACAAACAAACAAAAGTGTTAGAAAGAAAGAACAGTGAATTTTTTTCTCACATTGGTTCCAAAATGAAGTTGTTAAAAGAGTGTGAAGAATGAACTACTGAGAGTGACAAAGTTCAAGCACCAGACAGCATCTGATTAGATGTTTCCAAAGAGGAACTGAGTTTCACTAACAGAATTTCACAGGATCAGGTAGTTTTTTATCACAGCTTTAAGCTGTCCTGGACAAGCCTCTTCTAGTTGAGGGAGCAGGCTCAGTTAGGAAAGATCTAGTTTGAAAAAATATATATGAACTGAGTGCCATTTCCAGCTCAGCGTCTTCTGTAATGTATACATATATGGCTACCTTTAAAATTTATGTGAGTTTTTCTCACTGACTGCAGTAGAGCTCAGACAAACAAAAATATAACCTATGCATTTAACCATGAGCTTATTTTGTACAAATTTTCATCCAAAGCAACTACACTTTCATAAAGTGTCATTCATTCCCTAAGGCTCTTCTGCAATTATTTGTCCTTGGTTTATGTGGTAAACAGATTATGTGTCTGACTAGGAAGCTGGATAAAATTAGTACCAAATAGGTTTCTAAAAGGCTTTGAGAAGCAGAGCAAAACCAGAAATTTTTTTCTTTAAGCATTAGAAAAAGGTATGGATTGAAAATATGAAGCATGGACTAAGACCTAGACAGCGGATATTTTTTGATTAATTTACAGGAGTTTGTATATATGATTATAGTTTTTTTTAGAGAACTTAAGGAGTGAAAAGGCACTAGATGAAAATAATATTTTATATGCCAAATTCAAATCTAGACTTAAATCCAGTTACAGCAGATTTCAGCAACATGGATCGGTGTCATCTTCTGAAGAAAATATTGGAATACTGTTAAATAAATTACTATTTGGGGACAAGGGTGTTGTTAATTTTAAAATATTTAGAAAAATCCCAACAAAATGGAAATTTGACAGTATATGTGTCAGTATGAAACTGTGTGCATAAGTGTGTCTGTGTGTCTGCAATGCAGTACTGAAAAGTCTGCTTTTAGTGTCCTTTTTTGCAGAATTGTCCTCAGAGACATTAAGCTTAATTTCTTAAAGCCTGATCTTGGACAGTGTCTACATTTAAAAGCTTAAGTGAGGGTTTGTATTTGGGTATTCTAAGTGTTCCCTGACTTTGATAAAACCAACAGGAGTCATCTGAAATAACTTTTTGAAAGACATCTGATAAAGTAGGGTGCTGAATACAGATGTTATGATATTACCAGTTTACATAGCCTTTGAAATGTTTTGATCTTTTCCTTAACCTAGATCCTGCTGGTTTAATATCTATTTATGTATCTCTACCAGCCAGGGGAATCTCATTTGCTTCCCATCTAATAAAGTTCTGTTCTTTATAATTGTTTCAGGGTCCACAATTTTACTAAATTCTGTAACAAAAACACTTGAGAAATTTTATTAACAATTTATTAGTAAAGACAGCATATACATTTGAACAGCTCCAAATGTTTACTCCAGTTACTAAATTAATGCTTGATTTCAGCTTAATTTGCAATTCCATCATACACTGCATGATATTGCCTATCACTGCATGTTTATATTTAATTTGTGCATTTCCTAAAACACAGCTTTTCTTTCATTTAGAAAGCAGGAAAAAACCCAGTAAGTTTATTTTTCAAGTTAAGAAGTCTATTAAACAGGCAAAGCTGAAATAACAATGTTCTACTATTTTTCCCTGTGGCTAAATAATGCAATAACAAGAAAAAACTGCAAACTGAATTACTTCAAAGGGATTTTTAAGGTAAGAAGTCCTGACACAAATGTGTCCTTTAAAAAAGAGTGTAATCTTGACAACATGATTTGACTGGGAATCAACAATAACATCATCTTTTACTATATCAAGGTGTAGACCCTTAATGATTTATGACTTGAGTGGGAGTTTTTCATATAAATATGCTTATGAATCAGTGCTGGTTTCTTTTTAAGCTTATGGTAAGAATTCTAACAATTCCAATAAATACCATTCTACCACTTCGTGATTATCACATAGTTTGGGTCTTTATTTGATGCACGCTTACACAGACAAGTAATGCAGATAGCATATTTAGCCTGAACACAAGGACTGTAACATTTCTCAGTTTAAGGAATATGGCCTTTCTCACACACTACTTAAGGAAGAAAAAGTGAAGCTGAATTGATTAAAACAGTTCTGATCTCCTTAATATGAAATCTTTTCCAGCATCTTCTTCATCCTAAGGCTTGCCATCCTAAGGCATTCTAAAAGAAATGCCTTGTCACAGAAAGCCAAGGTGGATTAAAAAAAAAATCACCGCGTTATTTCCCCTGCTATTTCCCCTGCTATTTTGGGGCAAAAACTGCTTAGTGGTTTCAAGCTCTCCACACATCCAGTCAGACTCTTAAGAGTTTCTGGAAGTGAGTCCCTGGAGACTGCTGGCTGACTCTTAGTAGCCAATGGTTAAATACTCTTTGCTGAAGTACTGCAGGCATCAGATCCTGAGGTGCCTCAGCACAGTACATTTCTTCTGCAGGATAAACAGCTATTTAGTGATTTAGTGGAAAATCTGTGGCTTCTTCTAGTCCTCAGTCTTTAGTACTGCTTTTTTCCCAGAACTATCTTACCTTCAAAACATTACAGGCCTGTAAACTACAACAATCTTAATTCACAGTTTTGGTTTATGGGGTTGGTTATGTTTTGTATCTTCCCTGCTCCTAATTTGCCAAAGCTATGGTTTGCTGCTGCCTCACAAACAGTAAGGTCATGGTATTACACATCCAGCTGTAGCCCTGAATGAATTTAGCCCTGGAGAACCTTAAGTCAGCTTTTGCACTTTGACCAATAACTTCATCATACTTTGTTATACTGTTGTGGAAGCCTTCTTTCTGATACAGAAACGGATCCTTAATTCTACTTCTAAGAAGCCTGCATTGCCCAGTAAAGAATATCTCACTATTGTGGCCCAGAAGCAAAAAACCCAAAAAACCCGGTGAAAGTAAGTGCAACAGAGTCCTGTTTTGCTAGTGGAATGTTGCAAAACAGCATATACCTCCCAGATCATAAAACTTCCTTAAACATATTTATTGTGAGTTTGTTTGTTTAGGGAAAAGTCTCTTTGTTTAGAGAAAAGTGACACTTTCTTTAAAGTAATCTTATTCACATGCTTGGTTTTCTCAGTATAAACTGGTGAGAAGATGTATGAAGAATGTCTATTGAGCAGCAGGGCTTCAGAACTTCTGTTCAGTTATACTGAACATTGCCAAATCTAGTCATGACTGCTCTATGTAGTTGGCACCACATTCAACATTTATTCTCCACCTGCTCTGACTGCATCCATTACTTACAGAAATCTACACAAAGAACATGCGAAGAATCTGAGACAGAAAAACAGAAAAATAATTCCATATAGTTTTTTATCTGAGTCTGGAAACAAATAATGCTAAGATTTATAGATTTCATTTTGTGCATGTGTGCTATATACTTGTGCCCATTCAGGGCTAAAACTGTAATACTTAATGTGCACATATTGTCACAACATACACAAATTTCCGTTTTTCAAAATGACACAGCAAAATCAAAAGCTTTTATCTTGTTCCTAAAACATGTTGAAAGGGATTGTGCCAAGTTAAGATCAAAAGCCTGTTGAGTCTATTTTTAATTTTTACTTGTGTCTCAGCTTTTGAAAAGCAAGTTGTTCCTGATTTCTTTTTACCTTTTTTTTATTGGCAACTGGTAAAACAGCCAGCCTGCTAGAAAAGGAAACAAGCTCTTCCTGTGATCCTCTGGGGTGGGATAAAAGGTCTTGGTTTAGCTCTTCTTTTAAAACTCCCCAGTGTGAGAATGCAAAAGGATGTCCTAGAAAGATTCCGCGCCAGCATGACTTCAGTTAGTTAAGAGAAAACAATACATATGTGTGAATATCAGAACACTTAGAACCTGCCATGTGGGGTCAGCTAAGAGATACTTTTAGTCAAGTACACTGTTCCAGAAAGGGTTTGTCCAGGGTACTCTAGGAAAAGTATATAAAAAACACCCCAAACTGTGATCACCATTCTAAATCCCATCAATTGCTTGTTAAGGGACTGGAGGCTGGTGATGCAGATATCTCTCTACTACCAACAATACTGAATCACACAAGCATCACGTTGCATTTGTACTCTTGCGTGCCCTGAAACAGGTATCAGATGATGATATTTCTTGCTCATAAGAATATGAGGCAGTCTTGAGCTGATAAACCAGCCTGATCTTGATAAAATCAATCTTTAAAGATATGCATAACTTTTTTTTTTTAATTTTCCATTTTTAAATGGAACAACTATTTTCAGTTAATGCATATTTCTGATTATATTAAACAAATCATTATGCCTATAATCATCATTAAACTAATCATCTTTAGAAAGCATCTGTGATATGATGCAGTTAAACTAATAAAAGATGTGTGAATCCGCAGTAATCAGAACATGAAATACGTAAGAATGAAGGCACAGGAATGGAAGATTGATATTTCTCTCTGAAGAATCATTGCTTGAACATCTTTGCCTGATCTGTCTTCTTTGTTTACTAGATAGGGAAAAAGAAATATTTTTCTGAAATATTTATAATATTGCTATTTATTATTATGTTGTTCATCTTCCATTTGACCATTTGAGGTCAGATTTTCCACTGATTATATATCCCACGACTAAAAGAAAACTTTAAAATGCTTTTCGGATTGTAGCCCTAATTGTTTCGCATAGTTGCTACATTAGGAGAACCTAAAATTCCTATCCCATTTCTGTTTCACAGGTATGAGATAAGACACAGAAAGCTTTTTAAGTGCCCAGAAGATCAATGAAATATTTTTTTCTAAACTACAAATAAACAGAAATTATTTCCAGTTTATTTTTCAGAGCGGAGCAGACAGGGCTGTTCTGTCACCAGGTTTGTCCCAGATCAGCTCAGGCTGCTAGAAAGCCGAGCTTGCATTGACTCAGTTACCTGTGAACTTATGTGAATCATGGAGTAGGGCCAGACATTTAACGTATTTACCACTGTATTATAATTTCACAATGTTTCACTATGCATCATATATCATTATATGGACTTCTTGGTTTTGGTGTAATATTATTTTAAAGATGCAAAAGTATAATTTTTCAGACTTAGTGAAAAGCCATGTCTATGCATACACAAACTTTGGGCAGAAAACTAAACTTGTTATAGTAAGAATCAGTGTTGTTATGGATGAATAAATAAAGAACTATTGAATCCTTAAAGACAGAAAGCCATTTGTGCTGGGTTTTTCTGGGGGGAGAATGTATTGCTCTATTTTGTTAGAACTATCACATGATAGTTTTATAGAGCAATTATAATACAACACAGGCAATGTTTTGATGAGAGTGCAACAATGAAGCATCATTTCTTTCACTAGTTTTGAAATGAGAACTCTTTTTGCCATTCTATTTGCATTTCATTTGCGTAATACATCTAAAGTAATCTGAATTTACAACATGCATTTATCACAAACTAAAAAAGATGAGCTAATGTCTAAGCTTTACATTTTATGCTTTCTCAGTATGTCAAGCAATAATCATATTCTCCACACAGAGTTAGATTATGAGTCAGTAGCTAATTCAAGGACTAACTACTGTTTATCAATACCTGCACAAGAAAAGAAAATCTTAAATTTCATGTTCTTGGTCTCCTTTTATCATTTTCTGTTCCTTTGGAAACATTCATTCTTTAATTCTCTTTATAATCAAAATACAATTTTCCCTTTGCATTTTCCAAAGTAAGGCAGAAACATAACAGATTATTCTACAGAAAAGAAATGCACTGCTGCTAACCTCAATTCTGTATATAGACTTCCCTATAATGTATTTCATGACAGTTTGCATCACAGCAGTTTGCATCATGAGACACATCCATTGCTAAAGATGTTTCTATTTAAGACAAATGGTATTTTAGAAGTCTTCTCTGAAAAAATACATTTCATTGTTTTCTTTGTGTGTTTTCTGGTTTTCCTTCACTTCTCACAGAACTTGGATGACAGGTCCATTAGCTGCCCAATGCTATATTAAATCTGAAATATAACCTCTATTCATAATTTAGGGGCTTCAGTAATATGCAATGAAAAGTATGCCAGAAATTATGACATGACATTTAAGAATGTATATTATTTTTCCTTACAGCTATCTAGGTTTAACCAAAAAAAAGAAAGTTTATCACTTTCAGCCTCACTGATGCAATCTTTGTGTGTATGACTATGTGTGTGGATGTGGTGCACTTCCTGCAAGACCCCAAAGAATTCTTGCAGTCCAGGCATTTTCACAGTATTTGCTCCTCTAGAGCTTTTCCTGTTGAGTTGCAATTTTTATGGGCACATATTAAATTGAGGGAAAACACTAAGGCAGATATTTAGGGTTGGTAATTTACTTAGCTTATTTAAAACTCATTTCAATGCTTATGTAAAGGCTGTAAAAAAGCATAGTTCACTATTTTTCATTGCATTTACAAAAATCTGGGCATTAGAGATCTTAATTGCAGAAGATCTCTGCCTCCTGCTTGTCAGGGTCCTGAGGGCACTTAATGGCTTTGTAGTCTTTGTATCTTTCCCCTCCCTTGTCCAAGGCCAGGGGACAATTCCAACCCCCTGGGGCTGTCAGTCCCTGCCCCAGTGGCCCCACAGCAGGGAGTCTTCAGCTCCTTACAGCCCTGCCCTGCCTGGCCATGGATACACCAAGACAGCTTTGCCTGGGGGTTTGGTGTGTCCCTGTCTCCAGGGAGGTGCAGGCTGGGGCTGCCCCAGCATCCCTGGCTGCCCTGTTCCTGGCTGGGACGCGGGATGGGCCCTGGCAGCTGAGCCCTGCCCGGTGCCATGGGGACCGTGCTCTGCTCCCACTTCCCAAAGAGCAGCAGGCCTGCCTGGCACCATGGCACTGCCTCTGGTGAGGTTTCCTATGGAACATCTGGAGACCATTTCCTATTAGCTAGCATGGTGCTAGCAACACCAGGGTCCTGGGTTTAATCCCTGTATGGGCCATTCACATAATAGTTGGACTTGATCCTTCTGGGTCCCTTCCAACTCAGAATCTGTGATTCTATATAACATAGCATCACCATGATGGCTGGGGAGTGATTTAAATCTGACCAAAGCACCATCACAACACCAATCTGCCATGTGATGTTGACTCTCCTGGGACCAGCGTAGCTGCTTTCCATATGTGTTGGTAGCACCAGACCGCATGCTCCATTTGGTTCTTCCACAGGAACCTTAAACTGGCCTAGCTGTTATGTAAACATCCTTTTAAATTTAATTCCTTTTTTTTTAAATGCAAATTGCAGTCAACTCTTGTGTAGAAATGATTTCAAATGATTTAAAAAGTGTCTCTTGGGTTCATCAACAACTATTTGAATGAGTGGCTGGGTTTTCTGTGAATTAGGTGCCCAATCCACCAATGTGAATTTTCACATATGTTAAAAGATACTTAATGGGATATGCATCTGCATTTTCTTTACAAATAAACAACTTTTAGGGTTTTCTTTTGTAAAGGCATCCTCCCTATTCCCTAGCCCCTTGATAAGTGCTTTACCATCATGTTTTCTTCATCTTGTCTGTAGGAACTTGATTCAGTTTCCCCCACAAAATGGCTAGTAACATTTGGAATGGCTGCTAGTATCACACTTGGCCTTCAGTTGCAGGTTCAGACAAGAGTATATGTATCAAAGATCCTTTGTTCTATCTGCCAACCCAAAGCTGATGGATCAGATGACCTAAAATGCCCCAGATTACAGCAGCTGGTCACAGAAGGACAACTAAATAAATTCAGACCACTCTATCTTGTCATACTTTCTCTTCCTTTTTCTATGCTTCTATTAAGACTCTCTCTACTGAAAGCACATTTTGAGATTAAGATAATTAACTATACACCTTTACACATGAGCAAGATATGGAGTCTCATTACAGACAATGGAGCCATGGATCTTTGAAAGCAATTCAGCTGATTAGCTGCTAAAGATATCTAGCCTTTTCCATCTGATGTCATTTACCTGTTTTGAAACTGTGACATCTCTTTGCTGTTTTTTCAACAATCACAAGCAATATCAAATAATACACAAGAGCATTTTACTTTATTACTAGATATAAAAACAGAATAACAAGACACTATACTTTTCCCAGATTATGATTATTTGTGTGTTCCTGACCTCAACAGCCAGGCCTGCTTTACTCTACTGTAACTATGTAGATTAAAACAGTGTTTTTCAGACTTCAGATACAATCTTGTTTGTTCATATGCTTACTTTGTATTGGGTTTTTGCCTCCAGAAAACAATATTGGCAACATCCAACACACTTCATTTGAATATTTTTGTCATGAAGGAACTCAAGGAGAACATCTCTACATTTATGCTTCAATTTCTTCCCAGAGAAGTTAGTCTGCCACACTTTTCCTTCTGTTTGACAAACATCAGTTGTGCTTATTTTACATTCTGTCATGTTTAACTCTTTGTATAATAGTATGCCATTCATAGTACTAGAGTATCTGTCTCTTCAACTCTTAGTCTAACTAGGGGAGAGGTAAGAAAGAAAGAGAATAAATGCAATACTTGACAAACCCATTGGAGCAAGGCACAAATCATATACCCAAAATGACTGCAGGCTCAAAGAAATAGTTGTTTCTCTTACAATCCTCCATCTTAACTAAGTCCTGTCTCATATCTGTCAGCCAGCTGCATATCTTGCACACGGTAATATCTACAGTGGCAATAAGCTCCTGCGTTTAAAACTGGGTCTTACCTCAGGCATCTGTTTTAGGGAGACCTGAATCTTTGAATCATGACATGAATCCCACCACTTGTATTTATTCCTAAGAACTGCATCTATCCGTCTCTTTGCAAACAGCCTGAAAAGCTGATGATAGTGGTTAGTGATCGAATATTAGTAGCTAGAAATTCTGAGCATGCAAGAATCCGTTTGTTTTCAGACAAAGTAAATTAAAAAAACATGAGATAATATCTTGTTACCTCCTTCCAATACTGCCTGCAAAGTTCTGACTGAATTTGAAGAATTGCACCTACAGTCCCTGAGCTGACAATCATACAGACAGCATCTTAGTTCTGTTAGCAGCTAAGACCTCTAAACACAGCAAGGGAGAAATAGGGCACAAGTAGGTAATAGCAGAACTAATACCAGATATTCAGTTTTCCTTATTTTTCTTGGTCATTATGTAATGGAGAAAATACTATTTTCAAAAGTGAAAAAAGGCTAAGCAGAAAGAAGTTACCTGAAACTATGCAGAAAATGATGCATTTAGTAGTACCAAAAATCTTTAGTGAGCTAGTTTTACTTTTTTATAGTACTTGTCACCATGGCAGCCAAATGTCTGTAGCAGAAAGTGGCATGTGTTGGATGTATTAGATAATGGATCCTCACAAATTGTAGCTATACAAAAAAAAAAAAAAAAAAAAAAAAAAAAAAAGAAAAAAGAAGAAGAAAAAAGATTGCTTTCCCGTTGTCCTAGAGAGGTAGAAAGTTCTTAAATTTTAAAAGCAGAATGAATGCCAATGTGTAGATTCTCAGTAAAAAAGATGCAGGGAAACTATATCACTTCTCTGAAATGGAGTAAAGCCTGATTTTTTTCCCTATTCTTTTCAGAGGGCTTCTAGATAGCTGCTTGAGACCCCTATATAAAACACTCTCCTCTGAAGTGGCCTGTAGAAATGAAAACATAGTAAAATAGATTTCAAAATACTCATCAAGAAGGAAAAAAGAATACTTCCATCTTTTGGCAAAGTAATTTGTAACTGCAGCTAAAATCAGCCTGATTTAACTGTTTCAACCTGTGCTGAACAATTTCATAACTAGCAGCTGAATCTCAACAATTACTTCACAAAACATTTTTTATTCTGCATTTGAATCACACTATCAATTTCACATTTATTTGAAAACTAAAATGGTTTCTAGCAATAATTATCTTCAAATAACCTGATTTTAGGAGCCACACAATTTTTTTTTCTCTAATATCCTCACTGTAGAACCAATTAGTTCGTAGAGGTAATGAAGAACTGTTGGTTTCTAGCCATGCTCCAAATTCTCCCAGTAAAGAAGGATTCCAAAAGGTATTTTTTTTGTTATCTGCAGTAAAATGTCACACCTGGGGTGCAGACGTTTAAAATGGTACATGAATGAATGCAATATGAAACCCATCCCTTATTCTGAGCACCCAGCTGTCTCAGTTAAAGACAATTTAAAGGGTGGACACTCCAAAATGAGTTACCTCCCCTTTTAGTTTTAACTGTTCCCCTTCCACCAATAAAGAGAGATAAATGAGAGAATAGATAAGTGAAAAAATAACAGTTTGCTAAAAAATGAACCAACAACAGGCAAAATAACAGTAAATAATCACTAGATGCAAAAGTGCTGATTCCTGTGGACTGCCCAGGAGCAAAGGAAAAAAATGGCGGTGAAGCCCCTCCCCCAGCATGGCGGCCTCCGTAAAAGACTGCATGGTCCAAAGGACAAAGCCAACATGGCGCAGAAGACCCACTCAGCTCAACATTCCCCCGGAACAAAAACAGGAAGGTGGGAGCTTACGAAGAAATTCCGGTAGCAGATAGGGGGTGCCGGTGCTTTCCAGAGCAGCTCCGAACCCGCAGTGTCAATTTCTCTGCTTCTCTTCGGAGGGCTGGACCCAGTTGGTGCCAGCGCTGCAGGTCTGAGTTGCTGCTGCGTTGTGGGGGAAAGAAAACTGACTCGCCAGGCACTGAAACCCACAACCCTCGCCCTGACGATTCTGGCTCCAGAGATGGAGATTGCCTCCAGCAACTGTGGCCAAAAAAGGTGTTCCAAAGCTCAGGAAAAAAAAAAGGCAAGTAGAGCTTCTGCCTTGCGCTGCCTCAGCTTCTCAGTAGCTCAGCAAGAACAAAAGGGAAAGAGGCTCTGTCTGAGTGTCCTCCTGCTCTCAAAGGGTCCCTGGTACCCCCTGCCTCACTAACCCAAGGCCAGACACCCTGACTCCACTCCTGGCCCTCAAGTCTAAAAGAGGCAGTAACAATGTTGGGCAGGTTGGCATAGCACAGATATGGAATACAATACATATTTTTTGGGTTATCCAGGACGCTAGCCTGTAACTGAAGCTAGAGATTAAAGTAATTATTACAAGTATATGTTACAGACTCTAATAGACAAGTGGTCTCATAAATACACCTGTAAATGATAAATATCCTAGATAAACTGATAGTAGAAGGTATAACTCCTTATGAGAAACTGAAGTCTGGGCATAAAATTGGATTTTTAATGCCTGGATGAGCAGAAGTGGGAGACAACAGAAAGCTGACAGGCAGTTTGAGAAGAAAATGAACAGGTTAACTGCCATCAGTAGCTAATATAGTCAAAGTAGATTTCCTTCTGTACAATGAGTTGTACAGGTTTCTGAAATATGACATTTCTTATCCTGCTCGTCCTTTTTTGTTTCATTGGGTGAAATAGACCCACTGAGATAAAAGTAAAAGTAAAAAGGAATGCTTTTATCTAATGGAAACACTCCCCCCCCACACGTGTATTTTATTAGGGAAGGGAATTCATTCTTCCTTTCAGGTCAGTATTTTTGTCTCAGTATATCCCGAGGTAGAATAAAAAGAGAGGTATTTTGGCCCCAAATCCACCAGAATATGATGGGTGTTTGTGATTGTCAGGTAAAATAACATTGCAGAAAATATTTGATCACCTACTTCTTAGACCAGAGTTGACTTGCATTGTCCTAGATTAAAGTATAGGCATAGGGAATTCATGTCTTTGCATAGTACCCACTATAGTCATGCCTATTTCATCTTTGCAAGGTATTTTCTACGGGCCTTTGTATTTCAGGAAATGTGCACTCTTTTTATCTGTGTAAAAACCAAAGGATAATGAATTTAAGACACACTTCAGTAAAGTGAGAAGGTGTGAATGGAATAGCTTCAACAATGGTAGGGAGTTTTGCTCAGTTTTTCAAACAAAAGCTATGTATCTATTTATCTCAAGGGCAGCTCCTTAGGGAATAATGGTGGAATCCACAACTTTTTGGTGGGCTGAGAGATGCCTATAATAGTGTTCTAGCAACATCAGACACAGTCAGGGGAAACTTAAACTATGACAGCAAAAAATTATTATTTCATTAATTGATATGTTTTGTTGTATACCTTGTGTCCTCATAGCTTTTTTCACTGTTTTTCAATTCAGATGTATCCATTTATCCTTCTTTCCTCCATTGTTGTCTTTTCCCAATGAGCCTCTTTTTACAATGAATTGATATTAAGACAAGAAGGTGTCTTGTCTGGAGTTTCTGAAGCAGGGACTGGTCCAAGCTCAGGGTATAAACCTGTGCTACGATGGGCTCCAAAACTGTAGCTGAAATTTGTAACACAGAATGAACCCAGAAAGGGCTCTTCTCTTGTGCTGGTTTTGGCCAGGGTGGAGTTAACTTTCTTCACAATGGCTGGTATGGGGTTGTGTTTTGGATTTTTACTGAACCACAGGTTGATAAAACAGAGTTTTTTTTTTTTTTTTTTGCTGAACAGGGCTTGCACAGAGCCAAAGTCTCTTCTGCTTTTTGTACTGCCAGGCTGGCAAGGAAATTGGGGGTGCTTGGAAGGTTGGGAGGAGACACAGCTGGGACAGGTAACCCAAACTGACCCAAGGGATATTCCAGACCAAATGGCATCATGCTCAGTATATAAAGTGGGAGGAAGAAGAAGAAGGAAGAAGAGACATTTGGAGTGATGGCATTTTCCTTACCAAATCACCTGTTACCCCTGATGGGGCCCTGCCCTCCTGGGGATGGCTGAACACCTGCCTGTCCATGGGAAGTGGTGAATGAATTCCTTGGTTTGCTTTGCTTGTGTACACAGCTTTTGCTTTACCTTTTAAACTGTCTTTATCTCAAACCATGAGTTCTCTGCCTTTTACCCTTTTGATTCTCTGCCCAATCCTACTGGTGGGGGAGTGGGTGGGCTGCTGGCTGGGGTTAAACCAAAACAATACAAACAAAAAAAAAAGGCAAATGTCTAAAACCAAAATGGGTTTAGATACCTGTATATGACTGCCAATATAACACTTAAATGTTACCAAAATTGTTAGCCACAACCAATTTTGGAAGCATTTTTGTGTTTGTTAAGGCTTCTAACACTAAAAAAATCTCATACCATGTCTCTGGGGTAGGTGTGTGAAGTTAGGTATGTACCAGCATCAAACAGTTCAGAGGAAATAGAGTGGTCATTACTCTCCCACCCTGCTTCTTTGTAAAGTTTAATCAAGTGTGTGCTATCTAACCTGCAGCGAGAAGGAGAGGAGCCATGGAATATCTAATACTAGTATGAGTACAGTGATTGATGTGGCAGCAGAACAAAATCATATTCTTTCTCCACCTTATCACACAAGCATAGGTCTAGATTCCTGGTTACCTATGCAAGAGAACAGGATATTAACAACCCTGCCAGTGCTGGTCCAGTGTGTTCTTTGCAGGCAAACTTGAAGTATTCATCAGTGCGTGAGCTGAGCTGCCAGACATGAAGTCTGAGAGTCATGAACCCACAAGTCAAAAGGCTACTGCCTGTTTCTTTGGAATTATCTTAAAAGTTAAAAAAAAAGTCTAAACTTTGATTTTCAATTATATCATGTTAATTTCAATGAGAGTTCACTGCAGTCTCTAGAGATGTACTCTATATGTGATCTGCTAAACTTTTTGCCTTGCTCATGGGATTGAGTAACCGAAATTCTTCTGAGGATCAGTTTTTACTCTTTTTGCGCTTATCAATGAAAGGTGATTTTGCAGCAATGTAAATAGTAAGTGCTTATGAAGGTACTAAGAAATTAGTTTAATATTTAATTTATATTTTCATTGTTGGTTCTGGTTTTTTGATTTTTACTTATTGATTCAATAGACACAACTGCTGTGGCTGAGTCAGGAGTATAAACTATATTAATTCTAATACTTATATAAAAGGAAATACAATGAAATCATGTTTAATTCAAGCCAAGATAACTTCACTCATATTCATATCTAGTTAAGGTGTTATGTTTGTATTGCCAGACAGAAAATATCTAGTCTAAAACAAAAGAGAACTGAGATCGGCTGGTATATTTTCAACAATGGAACATTTATGCAAGAAAAAGTATTTAGAAGGTCTGATGTTTTCTATGACTTGCTGCACCAATAAAGCATACTCAAAAAATACTAGTCAGAAAATGCTGAAAGCACCCTGGTAACAGCAAGATGGGATTGATTTACGCCAACCTGATTAAGAGTTGCCAAGGGTTTTACAAGATCTGTCTTTCTGACCCTTCTGTTATTCTGTACTTCAAAAACATTTCCTGCTTTTTTGTGCAGCTCTTGTGCATTTCTTTTCTGTGAACAAAATAGTGCTGGGGATGCATGATGATTAGTTTACTGAACTGTGACTTCTGGTCACATGTGATTCAAGATACCACTCATAAAACAGCAATACATTATTTCAGAAGAAATTGCTCAAACTTTATGACAATGGAGACAAACTTATGGAAGAGCAGAAGAATATAGCGGGACTTTAATTCGGTCTATTGTAGCAGTTGTCTGAAGTGAGAAATCCTTTATCAGCCTGAATCTTGTTGCTGAAAATGTTTCTTGACATAGGCTTCGAAATTTCACTCTGGTGAAGTACAGAGCACTTTAACTACTCTACTTCAGTACATGCAGAAGAGCACAACCTATTAGACCTAATAGTAACTTGTTTAATATATATACTGAAGTGTAATTTTTTTGTTGTTGTTGAATAATCTGCTACAATACCAAGTATTGAAAAATGCCTACTCTGTTGCCCACTGCTTTCTTAAGCTGAAAAATCAATGATAGCATGTCGAAAAATTAATTTTTGGAGGATATTCCTTTACTTCCAGCTTCTTTCTCTCTTATATGCATATATTTCCTCTGGTTGCCATCAAAACTCCCAAAAACAAAGATGTTTAGCGTTTATCATTTGTGACAGGAGAGACAAAACAAAACCAAAGTCCTGAACTAATTCTGGCTGCAAAGCTCTTGGGTATTTGGGCCGTGAGTTGTCAGGAGGAATTGTATGATCTTGGCATTTGTTGAGCAACTGATAGCTGTCTGAAATTTTAAGTAATTGAGTATGTATAAGCTTCCTGACAAGGCTGCTATTCAGTGACAATTTCAGACACTTCATGTAGACTGGAATTATGTTTTCTTGAGTCAGCAAGACTGAAGAATCACTTTACCAGCGCAGTGCTCATTCCAAGCTTTAGTTCCTGGGCTTTGGTTCAAACACTTCAGGAAACCTTTTAATGAAGGCTATTAAGTAACAGGGCAGCTTGTATTTCTGTCTGGTTCCTATTGTAATTTTGAGAGATTTATTCACGTGGTATTAAATCACTGTAAGATTGTATCCCAAAAATGCCCCAGCCATGAAAGCTATCTCAAGAAAAACCTCTGTTGTGTGACAAGCCCCGCTAGGATTATCAGTTATTTTGACTTCACACCCACCAATTTTTACAGAACAGTTTTTTGTAAATTTTTTCTTAAATGAGTTCAAACAGTAGAAGCATCAACTTGCTCCATATAGTCTACTCAATAAATATGTCTGAGTGTAGTGGTTTGAAAACAAACCAGTGGGAGATCACAGGATTTAAATTAATAGAAAAAAAATTAGAAAGAAGGGAAATAATATAAGGAAAAGCACTGACAAAGTCAGATACAACCTGACAGCCTGTTAGGGTAGTGGTAGCAGTCCAAATGAAGTAGTTCAGTTGAAGCAATGATCCTATGGAAGGTCTAGTCTCCAGCTGAAGGTCCAGTGGTAGCTCTTATCCTCTAGTAACCCAGCAGACAGGGCTCCCTTAGGCAGTTCTAAGTGCAGGTTATATCCAGGTGGGAATGCTTGGCTCCTCCCTCCTGGGTGGAGCATCTCACAAGAGGATGAGATAAGTCCATGAGTCATGTGGTGGTTTCTTGATGGCCTGTTGTCTGTTATCAGGGCTGGGTCATTAGCAGGCCATAACAGCTAATGGCCCACAGCTGGTGGTAATAGAATACTTAAATACATCTATATTGTAACCTAGGACACTGAGCTTAATTATAACCTCATCTATCCATGACTAAATGTCATTGAACCAAGTGATCTCTTTTGGGAATTCATTAAGATCAGTAACTTAGTGAAAAAGTTGAATTAATATGTTTTAGAAATATAAGAATCTAAGGTAACCGTTTGATTTCCCAGCTGAAGATTATGCTGAAACTTTTGACCAACATTTTTAATAGCAATCTCTGAAACTGAAGAGCTATCATGACTGCTGAGACATACAGTTAGAAGGTGATGGCATTTGGATTCTATTCTGAGCTCTGACATTTAGTTGCTTGATGATTTTAGAGAAGATATTTGAGCCTCAAGTTTTGAAAATACTCTAATTGTTTTGTTAAACCTTAGGTACCAAGTTAAAATTTATATGCTTTCTTTTATTTTCAGAAGAATTCCACTGATTTCCTTAAGTGTTGTATGGGTTCTCAAATCAACATCAACAGATATGCCTGTGGTTTTTTGAGGAATATCCCAACACCACCCTCAAAATTAATTTCTCTGACGGACCAGACAGTAGACTTGGTAGCATGACTCAAGGTTCAGCTAGAGACCAGTGTCTGGAGTGAAGAGGACTTTGTGTGAAAAATAAGCCAGAAATGTCCTGTGGCATTTGGTGGCTTGGTACACTGCCATGGTAAGTGTAGGCTGCCTACAATGGGCTTTTCTGGAGGCGATAATGAAGGCTGTCTGTGAAGTCCTTGTGTTTTCACATGGCAGATAGACTGGAAATCTGTTGCCCGTCTCACAGGTGCTAAGACTGTATAGGCAAGGAGACTGAGATTGGAGACATGTTAAATTCAAAATCAGTGTCTTTAGTATTTGCAGTCTATATCTGTTTCATGTCTCGCTTTTCTTACTCGTCAAATAAGAATTATTCTGAACTCAGGAGGGCATAAAGAGCTTAAATGCATTAATGCTCTTACTTCAGTATTAATAGGCTTGTTTTCACTCCTGAACATTCTCAGTTTTTCCAGTATGAATTTTGCATCACTTATTTGATTTGTTCATACAAATGCATTGTTTTTTCTGAACAGAAGAATGTGCTTGAGAATTAGAGTTAAGATGTAGTCCTAGTTCCAGATGATTTAGAAGTTATAAACAAGAACTAACAGAGAAACCGTAATCTGTAATGGGCTGAGTAATGGTAAATAACACAGGATAAGGCAGACGCTGGTGAGTAAAGAAAAGCAAAACTGTGCAGTTCAATATACATCCTTGAAGAAAGTCTTGCATACTACTTATTCCAGATGGTGACTTTGAAACCATAACCAGGCTTCACATAACAATCTTGTGATCTGAATATTTGTCAGATAAGTAATGACATCCTTTACAGCTGATCAAGAAACATACTGCAGTGAATTTGTATGTATATTGTTTTTGAAGGAACCTATGATTTAAACAGTTTTATTTCTAACTGCTGGACTGTTAGACTTACCTTGTTATTGCTTGACTATGAATAAGTTACTTAGCAAATTATTCATATAAAGATAATTGTCTGAAAAATCCAGGTACAATTCAAAATTTATAGATAGACAAGTCTCAATGTCTGTGGCCACTGGAGGAAGTGAAATTCCAGATGAATCACAGGTCAGTGGACAAGCCAAGAGCCAGTCAGTTTTTGACGTCCCTGGTATCTTTGGAGACCTGGCAAGAGCCTGTGTGAGAGGCATTCATGGGAGGACCCACCATATGTGTCTGAGGAATCACTGTATTGTAGAATGGAAAGTGTACAAATGGAATGTGTACAAAATTTTAAGTATTTAATATATTTGTTATGTGTGTATTTCCCAAAACAGGTTAGACAGCCATATATGATTATTTCTGTGATGTTTGCAAAGTAAAATTAGTTTTCCTTCAAAAAACAAGCAAATTGTAGTTGGTGATAGGACCAATACATTGTCTTATCTTGCACTGCCTGCCGTATTTGTGGAACAAGTACAAGATGCTCTATTTGTTTATGCAGATAAAATCAGATCACTGATTTTAAAATTCCCTGACTCAAGAAAAGCATTGTATCTCATCCCCTTTTTATCTTTATCCATCACTATGAAAAAGTAGACTTCTTTGGAAAATTAAGATTAGTAATGATCACCATGCCTGTGTTGTTCTATTATATGTGTTCACTTTCATATTTCTCATCTCATCAATAATCATTTCATTTCCTCTGGGAAACACACAAGACTACTGTACAGTGATTGTATATAATTTTTCTACCAAGCAATGTGTGAAACTTAATGCCTCAAGACAATAAAATCATATTTGCTCAAAGTGAGTTCATGTATATGAGAAAGAGGGACAGAAACAGATGGAGTGAAAACAAATGATGTGGGCATTTTAAATACAATATAAAACCAAAATAAAATACCAAATGTGTGGATGTTGCTTTTGCACTGATACTTTCATTTGCAAATGAATAACTAATTTAGAGGGAACTGAACAGGCTACTAGAAAAATGACATCTAGAATTCTACTTCAATAGATATTACAGGCAGCTTTGCCCCTTGAAGGCTGTATCACTCATCATGAAAGACTACTTGGGAAGCAGAAGTAGTTCTCATTTAGGGCTTTGTTGCATTCTTCCCTCAGCGATGAGATAAAACAAGGTACAGGTAAAAGGAGTTTGTTTAATATTGCCCTTATTCTTGATAGACTTTCCACAACTGGATTCTCTCTGTGACTAACTACTCATTCTTAACTGATAGATCTTAATAAGGGTTGGGAACACTGCTGGCACCACTGTTTGTTCACTACGGCCTTGGGTCTCAATAGGACTTCAGCCAGTCTTCTCCACAGATGGGTTTCTTCTCACCACTCTCCTGAACTACTTGCCACTTCAGCTAGAAATTTATTGTAGGCAGAGGAGGAAAGGCCCTACACGGTACTATTGTTGTGTTCTCCACACACATTTGATCCATCAGTCCTGACTTCAAAGCAGTAATGTTGCTAAAAGAGACGCTAAACACTGAAGCACAAACACCAGAGTTCTGGATTCACCCAAGCTGCGTTTTGCACTCCAACATGTTACAACCTCAGGAAGTTTGTTTATCTTATGTTTTCATTCTTAACTATAGGGGGAGCTTGTTCTTGCTTTTTAATAGAATGATTTTGTGAATTATTTTGTCTGGTTTATATAGCTACTTTCTGCTGGCTAAAAGTTTTCTCTAGGTCTTTTAATTTTTTTTTTTTTCAAAATCAGAATCCCCTGCAAAAGGGCCAAACTTCAGAAGGTAAATATATTTCTGTTAATCAGATTAGAAAGTTTGATTTATGATGTAGTATTCAGAGACTGATGTATAGAATACTTTCTGTATATAGAGACATACACATACTGTTATATAATTAATATGTAGAAAAGTTCTAAAAAGTGAAAGTGAAATAAGAATCCTGATTGAAGCAGGATGGCAAAATTTGTTGTCTTTTTAATGCAAGAACCCCTTCGAAATTTTCATTAAGCTTCAGAAGAGTCTTCTGAAGGGTTTGTGGGGTTTTTTTTACATGGGGTAAAACAGAGGGGGAATGCATTACCAAGGATTTACTCATATCACAAGGCAATTCAGAGGAAGATAGAATAATCAAACCTTGATATTACCTCTGTTTAATCTGAATATTTAGTAACTTAAAATTCTGTATTTGAATAGTACTCAGCAAATTGCCCCCTAGATTTATTTGTCCTCTCTCTCTTTTGAAAATTGCACTAATGTGATTGTAAACTGTTGTAGATTAATCAAGTCTGATGGAATTGCCTGAGTACATGACCTGGTGAAGGTATCTAATCACCTACATGTAGATAAAGCAAAGGAAGAATTTGTAAAACTGGCATCAAATTTTATTGGATTTTGCACAATCAGATACCATTTATATGTACAAAAATCAGAATCAGGCATTTATCAAAAAGAACAGTTGTCTGATTTTTAATCTTGTTAATGTGCAGCCTTACTGGTCTTGTAACAGCACAGAAGAGAACATGTTAACCTCTAAAAGTGCTACAAGGTGAAAACCCTAATAGTAATAAAAAAATAGATGTTAACAATGAATTGAAATGAAAATAACTTACATCAAAAACACGAATTCCTTGAAAGAGATATTCTAAATTAATAAGAGTTGAATTAAGAAGCTATTTAAAGTTTTGGTAGTTTCTTTGTTTTCTACATTCACCAGTACAGGAATGTATTTTTTCTCTCCTGCTGAAAATTGTTGTGTGTGTATTGGAAGGGTTCTGAAAGAGTTTAGAGGAAATTTGGAAATGTTACATGGCAGAAGTTGGCAGCATCTCATTTCCTCCCAGACTCTAGGGGTGAGAGTAAGTTTCACGTATTCTGTTTAGTGTGTGGCTAGAGATGCTAAAAATCCTTGGTTTGTGGTAGCAGATCAGTTCCTTTAGCCAGCAAAGCATAAACACTTTCTGATACTAGTTCCGGGTAATTCTGTGTTCCCTGTCCTCGAGGAACTGAGCAGCTGAAGCTATTGGAAGGAGAAGGAAGGGTGGAGGACTCAGGATGATTACACGAAAGCGGACAGAAAAAAAACTTTTAAGAAAGCAGTGAATTAAATGACAGGGAACATGTGGAGAAGTGAAATTATTAGTAATTATTCTGAAATGTCAAAATCACTAATGTAGATAAAGAAAGACTCTTAAATGCCAGACGTGAGGAAAAGGATTATTTACACTAAATATACTGTCTCAGCATAAAATCTTAGCTCTGCAGCACACCAGTCCTGGTAGATTAAGATTTTAAATTAATGTAGAAAGAAAATTTCTTCCTCTTAGGTACTTATTTTATGAATTAATTAAATTTTTATAAATAATTGAGGAAAGCAAAAGCACTGTCATTCTGTGGAAAATGTTGGAAGTAGGAGCACCATGGCAGATGCTATCTCTAATGCAGGAGGTAAAAAAGGGTCAAAGGGTGGTTACAGCTGGGAGACTACACTGGGGAATTATCACTGCATGCTTTCATAGCAAAGCTGCTTTGCTCTTATCTAATGATATCCTTTTCCATGTTCTTTCATACCTTCACATTATTTTTGTATTTATTTTATGAGAAAGGGTATATTATTGTGGAATTTATTTGGCTTTTCTAATTTACTTATCTATACCAAAGACACAAAGATGAGAAAGGTGACTAATGAAGAATTTTTGGCGCAGTTTTTTCCTTCATGCTTTGTAAAGACTGACATGCAGCACTTACAAAATAGCAGCCCTCAAAATAAAAAAGCCTACCTGGATGTAAAATTCCACATGTTCAAAAGGAATTCAGAAATAAGACTGAGATCCGTTGTATCCAAGCCAGTGCAGAGAAAGATCCACATGATGTAGAGAGCTGTGCAGTAAGCCTGGGACTTCTGTGGGTTAGGGCTGTCACCAGAGGAGCAGCTATGAACAGGACGATGCAGCAAGGCAAGGTCTGTCCTGTGGTTCTTCCAGACCATAAATTGGAAAGCACCTCAGGTTGTTTAAATGTGCAGTAGTGATGATCTCAGTGTCCTCTCCAGAAAGGTCTCTGAGCTTTGGTTTTGTGGTGGTTTGAACCTGAGTTGATGGACAGTCGTTTAGACCAATAACGCTTCTCAAAATTTACATATTTAAACCGCGTGGAGACACGGGAACTTCTTCTTGGTGTTCTAGCCTCCCATGGAGGGGGGGATGATGGGCCCCGGTCCTCCCCTCCCCCGGCCCCAGGGCACGGGCCCCTGGTAGCGGCGGGAGAACCCCCTCAGAGCCACGGGCAGCTAAGAAACAACCATTAAGCTGCTGCACAGCCGATACCACCCGGAGCGGCTTTTAAGGACTGGAGACCCCTCCCCCCTCAGGCGGCCCCACGCAGACCCGGCGGGAGCTGATAGAGCTTTCTGCGACCAATGTAGCTAGAGTCGAGCTGAGAAGCCAGCCGCATAAAGAGAAAGAGGCTTTTTTCTCCAGCATAAAGCCTGAAGAAAATAATGGTGATTGCAAAGCCAGAAGGAAAGAGAAAGTAAGCCATGGGAGATGGAGCTGAAGATGGCGACGGGAAAAGAGGGCGGAGTCACACCCAGCGCGAAGCTTAAAAATACTTTTTGCAGGCCATGGTAAAAACTGTAATGTCACAAACTGTCCTTTTCTCTTTAATCCGCTTAAAGACATGGGGGGATGAGAATTTTGTGTGTAGCCTGTAGGAAAAAGAAACATGACCATGCCAGGTCACCTTGGAGCTATAGGAGACTTAGAGATTTTGTGAAGAAGAGAGCAGTTGCTTTTAAACTGGAATTTGCCTATCCTTAAAGAAACCACACCTCATGTGTGGCCCATGCTGGCAGTTGTGGGAAGACTGCAAGATTCATGGGAGAGATGTTTTTCACGGCAGCAGAATTTCCGAGTGGGTATGTTGCCCTTTGAGCAGTTTGGAAACCACGTGAAGCAAAAGAAAACCTTTTTTCCTTAAATAGTGGAGAGACTTTTAAGAACTGTAATACTGACCAAAATTATAGTTTGTTATCCTTTGTGTGAGCTGGGTAAAAAGGGGAGGTGCTGGAGGAAAAAGGGGGTTTTGTTTTAATTCTTTATTATTTCTTTTTACTTTTAATTCTGTTAGTAATAAACTTCTTTATATTCTTTAAAATTTGGAGCCTGCTTTGCATTCCTCCTAATTCTTATCACACAGAAGGTAAAAAATGCGAACAAAACCACTAGAGGTTTCTGTTGCATGTTTGTATCACGGATTTCTCAATGGGTTTTTTTAACCACTTACCATTAATGATGCACAACCTTTGCAAGTGCCTAGTTACATATCCATTCACAGTTACGTTAAAAATGTTAAAAGCTGATGATATTTTGAATGGAGAAGAAGGCAAAAATGTCAAAGCTTTGTTCCAAAACTCAGTGCCATGGGCCGCTCTGCATCAATGCTGACCAGTTCTTTCCCCTCCAACACACCCGCAGTTCAGAGGACATCAGCACCAACACCGGCGGAGTCCAGCGGGAGGCAGGAGGAAGCAGCGGGTGGCAGAACTGACTCCACATGGGCTGGCACTTCTCATCTGCAACTAGAACTGCTCCGTGAGCTCCCACCTTGCTGGGAGGGTTCGCTGCCATCCTTTCTCTTTGCCTCCCAGCCCGTGCGGTCACCTTTGAAGGCCACCATCTTGGAGGGAGGGTCAGACGCCATTTCCCCTTTGTGTCCTTACATGTGGTCGGCAGTCGGGGCCGCCATCCTGGAAAGGGTATTTCTGCCCTTTTGGGAGTCTCTTTCTTCTGAGTTTGTGAGATTTAACAATTTTGTATCTACTGATTATTTACTGTTATTTTTCGCCTGTTGCAGTTTCACTTGTTAGTAAAGTGTTATTTTTTCCACTTATCTACTCATATTTCATTTCCTCTTATTGGTGGAGGGGATTAGTTAAAATAAAGGGAGAGAACTCTTTTTAGAGTGCTCCTCTTTAAATTGTTTAAAGCCAAGACCCCAACCCACGTGGGGTTTAAGGATTTCCAGAATAGATGTTCAAGTGAAGTGAGCAATATTTTGAAGATTTTTGGCTGTTTGATAGTTCAGAAGAGATGGTCACTTAAGATAAACCCATCAGGTTGCCTTGGATGTTGATTTTCACTGTCTGAATTGCTCCGCTTTATTGGATTTGTGCTGGCTGTTTAATATTGCCTTAGTACACTAGAATGGTAATGCAGTTTTGTGCCTTTTTTTTTGAACCATTTCAGTTAGCATTTTAAACACTCTGTTTTTACAGATGGTTTAAGCTTGTAAAAGCAATTATGTTTTTACTGTATAGTTCTGTTGACAATCTGCTTGTTGTCAAGGACCACAGACGGTGAATGCTACTTATTTTTCACTACTTTGGAATCCAGATTTTTTCAGCTTTTTTTCCTGCATCATTTGCAAATCCTCAATTAAATTTTATTGGTGAGTCTTCAATGATCACTCTATGTATAATTTAAAGTATGCACTTGTGTTCTCAAGCTTATTTGGCATTTTTGAATGGAGGACTATTTGTTATATTTTGCTATATGCAAGCATGACTGGAACAGACCTTTTGCCACAAGGTTTTGGAAATGAGTCACTGATGCTTTTAAGATATGCATAGATATTTATCCGAGAGGGATAAAAAGTTGCGCTTAAATGAGAATGTCTGTTTGGAATTTAAATAAATGGAACTTGCTCGTTTAAGCACCATCTTTCTCTGCAAGGTTGTCCAATTTTGCTATGAATAAGATTAAATAAGAGTTGTTCTCAGTATCATGGTCCTGGGAATTTTCACTACCATCCTTAAAGAATGAACTAACCTTAAATCAATAATGTCAGGCACAGAGAAGTGCTCTGATGTTCGAAACTACTAATTCCCTGGAAAACCAGACTGCTTTTAAGCGCTAACATATAGATTTTTTTGCAACTTTCAAGACAACTTTAAGCACTTTAACAAATGGCCTTTATTTACATATTGCTGAATTCTGAATACTGTTCAGAAGTGTTTACTTCTTTGCAATTTGCAAGTGACATGGGACAGATTTTCTCAAGGTAAAAAAAAGGGAAGATTTATCTACCTTACACAGTGTTGCCTAACCTAATTAGACAACTTAATGTATGGCCAGTCATCTCTTTTAGAAGAGTTTCTTTTCTAAGTCTAAAGGGACCAGAGTATTGCATGATAATTTGTAACGTAACTTTTTGGCACAACATAAAATGAACAAAACACAAACTTGTTTTGCTTCAGCTGCTTTACATGCTTCAATAAATTAACTATGAATATGTGATATACAGATCAAAATTGAATATCAGTGTAGAAATTATGTTGCTTTCTTGGCGATGGCTAATGCCTACCAAAGACAAAGCATTGAGCAGTGGTGCATGCAGCTTTCACATCTTGAAGCCAAGCCAATTTTCTTTCATTGTCTTGAAAAATAGGCTTATGAGTTGCAATTTTCTAGATTAAAAAATGAGACTATTCCTTGTCATGCTTGCAAGCAAAAGTAATAGCTCCTAAAAATCCAGTTGTAGAAAGGATTATCTGTTTTAATCACATACTTGACGTGAAGTTGATGCCTTTTTAAATTCAGAGATTATTTGATAAGGAACTTTTATAATTTGCAGCAGCGCCAGCTCAGTTTCCAAGTGGTCCAAGAAGTAAGGTGTTTCTCCAGAAGATGGGAAGTTCTATTCCATTTTTTTCCTACCCTCCTTCTTTTTTGTGTGGAGCCTTTCACAGTACAATCTTTTCTTAAACCATACAGCTAATTTCTTGTATATTCTTTAAAAGACCAAAGACATTATTTACAAATTCATGCTAAAAAAATTATGCTTCTCAAAAAAAAATTGTTTTATGTTGTGTGCTAATTATTATAATTTCCATCACTTCTGCTGTGATTTCTTTCCCAAATTATAGTAATTATATTAAAGGCAAACATGAAGTTGTTGTACATTTTTTCTTTGTATTTTTTTATCATTCTTCCTGAAAGAAATATTGGGATTGCAGGTGGCTAGAATTAATTCTGCAATAGCAGAAGTGAGAGTATATAAAGACTTTTGTATCCTTAAGAACTGCAAAGACTTTATGTAGCGAGCAATCTGTCCATGAAAATGTACAGTGAGGAGCTGAACCCTATCAGTTAAAAAAACGAAACATGGAAGTTGGCACCCAGGTTCTAAATGATATTGCATCCTTCTACACCATTAAAAAAAAAGTAAAACAATCCCCTCCAACACACTCGCAGTTTATATTGACATATAAAGTGCATATATGAAATGCGGAGAGAGTAATGAACCTTTTGTTAGTGACTGGGACACATCTGTTTGGGGGAGCTGTATCAATGGTTAAAGCTGCACGAGGCAGAAATTGACTAAAGGTCACGGGAGTTTTCTACAGTTTTGCAGGTTGGGAACCTGTTCCATTATATCAAAATTTAGTCATGGCTGATAATCTATTCCCATTGCCAAAGCTTCCAATTCTCCCAGTTAAAAAATGTTCTTTTAACGTGGTTATTTCTGCAGGGAAATTTAGAAATCACTAAGGCTTTCTATTTGGGAGGAACACAAGGAATATTTTTCAAGGCATAGAATTTAGCAAGCCAATGGCCTAGTGTTTCCTGAAGGGAAGTAAAAATCTGTACTCCTAGCCACTGGTCTCCAGTGCTACTTTACCTAGTAAAGTCAAGTATTCATCTGAAATTACCAAAGCCTAACAAATCACTGTATTTTTCAGCTACTATTTCTGACAAGGAGGACAAGGATATTTTGGCTGTACTTCTTCACGTCTAAAGATTTAGAAAATTCTTTCTTCTGCTTCTTATGGATTTGCAGAGCAAACATTTCTGGCAGTGGTCAGTGACCCATAAGATGTTCTACTGTCTGTTACCTAAGGCCTGAGCTGTAAAAGATGAACATGCCCTGAGTGCTAAGAAAGTATGCAAGTCTTCATCTGTCTGTGTGCCACTACTGCTGGTTGACAATCTGTTGCCATTGAATATAACCCCAGTGAATGCAAGACCATGGGAACCAGTACATGCATACATAAGATAATATGAATCCGTCAGATATCTGAATTCAAGACCCCAGGTTTGATTTCAGCTGGAAAAAAAAACCCCAAACCCCACAAAGTAAGGCTTCTACAGGAATAAAAGTTATTTCTGTAATTGCTGTGTCATTTCTGTGTGTATACTTTTACAGTGTGTGACATGACCCAAAGTTACATTGGTCTTTAAACCTCAAAATCATTGAGTATAAACATTAATTAGATGGAGAATGGTGAATGCATGTTAAATTAAGTAGAGAATTTATGCACAGAGAGATATTAACAGCCATATACATAATGCAGTGTTAATGACTCATTTAGTAAGATTTAACCCCAAGTTTTGGTACATTAAGCTGTGTTACATACAACATTTAAAATAGATCAAATTACTCTGTCAAGTGTGCACAGGTGAGAGTGATGGGTAGTGTTTCACTGTTGTCTTATAAGATTGCTGACAAGTTAAGGGGGTACTGTTTGGCTAGATGAGTTTTAGATGCAAGATCAATATATGACAAGTCAAAAGTTTATCTTTACTTGCAACTAAAAACCTCTCAAACAGCTTTTGAAAAACAATTTTTTGTCCATATCACACTGGGCTCTATGAAGATTGTACTGTATGAGAGACTGAAATGCTAAAGGGTTGATGGCTCACACAATTGGCCATTTGCAAAAGTATCAGGTGAATTGCTGAGGACAGGTTTGCAGCCCCCAGCCAGAGGGTGGAAGGAAGCGAGTTTTTGTGTGTGTGGTAGAATCTCTGTGCCACCTAAGACAGAGGTTTAGCAACAAGCTGCGTTTTGAGCCAGATGAAGGAAAAGGCCCATAAGAGACTCTGCTATGTGGGATAATGGTCCTTATTTTGCCGATGTCCTCCCTTACACAACTGGCTCAGGTGTAGAACTCCTGTCCAAGACACCCACATATAGGCCTGAAGATATTCATTCCTTCAGACGGGTCATAACTGGCTTAACTACACTTGTATGAGAAGCAGCTATCGTGTCCTAGAAGGGATCATAAATCATCAAAAAACACCCAGAGTACCGTCAAACTCTTTCTGGGGCCTTCCACCAGAGGACTGTGCATAAACCAGTGTTGCAAAAGATCCGCAGTGCTGCATCAGACAGTGTAAAACTTCCCCACCCAGGGGAGCTACCTGGGCATTTACCCGAACCTGGATGTACAATAATCCATTTAACTCAATGTTTCGTGGGCTTCCGCCACCTCTAACAGATCAAGACTGTGACCATCACTTCAACCAAGCAACAATCAAGTCTCACTGCTGGATCTACAGGTGGCAGTATCCATCCTCTCTACTGTCTACTCTTATCCTTTCCCTTTCTTTCTTTCTTTTCCTAGTATATTTTCTTAAGTGATATCCTTATACTTTTATATTTATATATTACTATACATAATAACCAAAATGGGTACATCCCTCCTTTCCATTGCAACCAAATTTTTCTAAAATAAGCCTTAAACACACACACACACACACACGCACATACATATAAACACTGGTCATTCAGTGTCCTTTCACTCTAATCCACCCCAAGGGATCTATTAACAAGAACCTCAGCTACCCTCGCCTTCGGGAGTGGGTTGCAACATACTACCAGGCATCAAATTAAGCAATCATTCAGACATCATGTTTCTGCCACCAGTGAATTTATAACACCTTTAGCTAGTATCCAATAGTGCTGGAACAGATCAAGAATTTAATAACTGCATGAATATCTGAAATTGAATATTGTATGAAGTAAACTAAATTTGGCTAATTTCCACTGAATTTACAAATATGTTATTCTTAACTCTTCTTTGACTCATTTTTTTACAATTCTTTGTTCCCAACATTGAAAAATATTTGCTTTTCTATCTGAATAAAGGTCCTAAAATACAGGAGAAAAAAAATCTTGATTAAATTTAAAACACCCTTACATAGTTGAGATTCTTTAGAATGCTGTTCAAGTATCATGAGGAATTTTACATCTTTCTCATGGACCTTCTTCTGATGTTTTAGAATGGTGTCATTGAATACTCACTTTGCTCTGGGTAAAGTCAAGTCATGGACATAAATAGCTTGGCTTCTGATTAGTTCACTGGAGTGTTGGATAGTTTAAGGGTGCAATTCAAATTTTAGCATCTGGAAAGTCAGGCATTTATGCAAAAAAACCCACTATAAAATAAAGAGAAAAGCTGTATCAACTGCTAGAGAAGAAGACAAGGCTTATAACCTTTCCCATGAGCCAGTCATTCTTTACAGTTAGCCATGGGGTACACTTGGCAAAGCTGCCTAAGTCGCCATTTTCACGTTGTAGTGCATACAAACAGCCTTTTAATGGCTTCCTCTGAACCTACTGTAACACAGGTTTAGCTGTAATGTAAAAAGAAATCATGCATGGACAACACAATGGATTAATCATTAGAACTCTGTATCGTGCTATAGAAGTTACGTCGTTCTCTTTGCTCTGCATTGTAAATGAAAGTATAGTAAGATGACTGTTCATAATGTGACATCATAATACTTTCAAGATTCCTGTGGAAAATCTATTCAATTATTTCCAGTGGCAAGAAGAAATGAAGTGCTAGTGTTAGTACATTAAACTAGTAGTTAAAATTAAAAAAACACAGATATTAAGATGCTACACTAACCATACATGGCTGGTTATGAGTTTCTCTTACTAATGTGGTGTTTCACTTAAAAATGCCTTTTGACATGGAAAAAACCCCGAAACCCTCCATGATGAATTTTCTTTCTTAGATTCTTAACCACAAGGAGGGATTCATCCAATATAACTTTGCTGCATAGCTAGTACATTATCTTATGCATACAGAAAGAGAAGCTCCCCTGCAGAATCACTGACTCCTAATATTCTAGACCTTTCTTTAAGATAATTGTCTAGTCACTGACTATAGAGAGAGTGTACAGACTCCCACTGAAATTATTGTCTCATCTAATTTTAGATGTCTGTAGTTCTTTGTGTGAGCTAGTTACATATCTGGTGGTCATCCTGTGAATTCAAACACTTAGGGAGACACTTAAATCTAGGTGTCATGACCTGGAACTGAATTCTAGCAAGAGATCGTATTTACATTGCTAAACCAGAGACGATTAGGGAGAGAGAGCATAATGAGAGATCAAAAATGAAAGAGAGAACAGAGAATCAATCTGAAGCTTCCTCATTAACTACCACATTATGTGCAGGCTTGAACTTTAGTAGTTCAGAGTTTCTCTCTTACCAAGAGAAGAAGTTTCTCTCAAAAAGAGAGGACTCATAAGAAGACTTCTGGTGATATTCTGCAAGGATTAGACTAGACCATATGCTGTTCAATTTCTTTATCAAATTTTTGAAAGTGAACTTTAAATCACTACTAACATAAACATGTTTTGTGATCATGGCAGCAGAATAATTTAGAATCTTTTTGATTGGATGAATGACTGCAGCATATAAAAAAAGAGAACACTGAAATGCTGCAGGCTATAGCTAGACTGTATTTAGAAACCAGGAAAGAAATTAAGGATACCAGCTGACCATATCTGGAAACTGGTGACTAATGAAGAATGTAGTCTCAGTTCCCAATATGATACTGTGGTAGAAGAGAGAAGGCAGACTTTTAAGCGTTAGAAAAGAGGTTTAAAAGGGAAGATGTATAAAGATGATTTTATCTGACTGCAGTATTTTTCTGATACTAGAAGACTGTGAATTTCTAGTATTCTCAGTTGTAATATAAATTTAAAAAACTGAAGAAAAATCAAAAAATTTCGTGAAAGGCTTTAAAAATTTGGATACTCTTGAGACTTAAATAGCTTGATTTTACAATGTATCAAAAAGAAGATGGAATTATTGTTCTTTTACAATTTTTGTGTAATAAACTTCATAGACGGAAAATGTCAGTTACTATATTTGTAAACCCGTAATAGGAACCAGTGACTGGATCATGAAAATAGACACATTTGAATTTGAAAATTAAATTATCTTCTTTAACTGAAAAGGTAATTAAGCTCTGGAACCAACTGTCAGATGAATTGGTTGAGTATCCATCTCTTGGTATCTTGGGTTTGAGAATGAGTGATATACAGAACGATATGCTTTACTCAAATGCAAGTTATCCTGTAATTAGGGCATAAATCATCGGGCTCTATATGAAGATAACTGGAAGAAATGCAGTACCAACCAAAAATAAGAGGTCACAGTAGTTATCTAATTGTCTCTCCTGGCCTTAATTTCTATGAAACTGTTAGATATTGTAATGGGTCAGATTCCCAGCTGTCAAAAATTGGAAATACAGCTCCTGATCTGAGGTGTTTCTGGAATGTTAATAAAAAAATTTTTTTTTTCTTTTTAAATACACTGAGTACATTACTACAGCTACCACTGATAAACAGTTCACTGGAAATCTCTTCAGGTTTTGAGTGTAATGATAAATTTGTTTTCAGTTAAAGTAAATGTGCTGATGCAGTATTTGGTTTTGCTTTCAGTCATTGAAACGAGGGATACTATACTTTTGCAACATTCCTCCACTTAAGTAGCACTGACAAGATATGTCATGAAACGTCTACCTCAAATCTACTTGTTTCTCTCTTTTTCTAAAATACCTTCTGGAAGAGAACCTGCCTGACTAAATGTATTTAACATTAGTCACTAAAATTAGAGGAAATGAAACTGAATGAGACCATGTCATTAATTCAAATGATATCAGCTCTAGTCCCTCTGAAATTTTTCACATGTTGCTTGTAATCTGTGCCCATATCTTTAACTGTTTTTTAAAAATTTAAATGCATAGGAGACAAATGTGAAAGTCAAAGGTCTCTGTCTTATTTCAGTAACAGAGTTAAATTAATGTTGCATAAGAAGGAATATTGACTTTATAGCCAGAGCAGGAACCAAGTGGGTTTACTGGGTTTTAATTCATATCTCACTCACACTGTGGTCTTGGCATCTAATCATAATGCTGCAGAGAAGCAAGAGTTTGGTTCCAGTGATATAGGTAGGTTAAAGGAAGTTTTATGTAATTTGATCTAAAAGAAGCAGTTATGTATTCAATTTCTTAATAAAGGATCTGTCTCAACTCTGAGATGTAGATTGAAGATTTTACAGATTAAATTACTGTTTCATAATCTGCAGAGTTGTGCATAAAGCGTGGCAGACTCTAATGGAAGCTCTGTACATTGGAGGGACTCTAGAGGGTCATCTCCTTCTAGCAAAGGAGAATACACAAAAACTAAAAAAGGACCAAGTTATATACATAACTGGACTCCTTCTCTGTGAGGATGAAAATCATATTTTTGTCGTCCAGCATACTCACTTTATACTGAGCTCAAATTCAGATCTGTTCTCAAATATAGACCTACTTCCCATTTGCCTTAGATACAAATTTGAGAATAGCCAGTTAGAGTTTCCAGTGTCTTTTAGCATGGGATCAAGTGACTATCTTTTTACAGTGAGGATAAACCATGTATTTGATGCTTATTTTAGCCACCACCTGCATCCACTGGCCTTCCAAGAAGGCTGTCAGTGTTGGCTGTGGTGAGAACAGTAGGGATCTGAAGGCTTCCTGAGTGGACTGCTTCAGACTGGGGTGGACCTGGCAGCTGAAAGTAGTGGCAAGCTATGGGAAGAATTTGGTGTGTCAGACTGTTAGGGAATGCAACCAGTGTTGGGTCTGCTACAGGGTGAATATCACACAACTGATGTCTTCTTTTAAAGTAGTATAAAAAGTGCTCTGATGTATTTATATGTCAGGAGAGAACTAGATGAAAATATAATCAGATTCATTTGTCTTAAATCAAAGCCAATCAACTTTGTAACATGTAAAGCTATGTTGAAATGCACTTTGAGAGGATACAAAACCTAAACCACTTTCTGTTCTTCACAGATGTTTTGGGAGAAAGATGTATGTAGGAGTTTCACATGGTATTTAAGGAAGAATCAAGGTCTGTTCACCTTGGCAAGTTTCAAAAATTGTGGATTTGCTTGATGTTAAAGTGAAATGTGTGAGGTATAAGCAAACCAAAACTGAATGATAATTCTGAAGCAAATCTCAATTCAGTTGAAATTACCTACTTTGTCAGAATTCTGACTGAGACCACTGCTACTATAAGAATAATTGATGGATTACATAAAAGAAATTGTTGACCTTATTCCAGTTTCTATTAAAAATACACACAAAACTCTGCGAAGCTGGCATCTTTGTAGGCACTTTCAAAGATAAGGTCAAGAGCTGAAAGTGAAAAGGGATTGAATTAACCAAAGCAAATATAAATAGGCATATGCTCAGACAAGTGGCAAACAATTTTATACAGCAACTTGCCTGAAGCAAAAAAATATCCTAGGAAAACTAGTCTTCCAGATCTCAGTCAAGAGCAGTGAAAAATTTTTATCTAGTCTGGAACAGTGGTGGAATTGGATGCTGTTTTCTTAGCAAAAATTTAAGTTACTGTCAGCAAGATAGAAATGTCACACTTCTGTCATTTTCTTCAAAGGAAACTGGGCTTTTGAACTATATTTGAAATATAAGTTGTGGGTTAAAAACAATAAAAGCTATAGGGAAGAAGCTCTTGGCCATTGCTGAGAAGGGCCCTGAACAAATCAGCTAAGTAGAAATAAGATGTATTTCTATAGTTAACATTATTTGTGAGACAACAACAAGCTTTTAAAGTCTGTTGAGAAGAATGTTACATGACTGTAAGCGCTGCATGTTGTCTGTAGTCAGCAAAGGAAGTGATTAATGAAATACTTCATACCTTTTGAATGATAACCCTCAGATAGGCTAAGGAAGCAGGTGATACAAATGCTCCGAGCCCAATTTTCACCTTAGGACTAATGTCTACTTTTCAATGTTTTGTTGTTTTTATTCCAGTTGGTGCCTGAAAAAAAAAAAAAAACAACAAAAAGCCCCCCTCTAGCCCCCCCAGAACAATAAAGATCACCTTAGCCATTTAAAAACAGAGCAGCATTATTTTCTGAGAAGGAACTTAAATTATTATATCAGCTGTAACATATATATAAATCAGAATAATTCCATTCTGCTTAAATCTAATATAGGAAACCGCAAAAGCCTCTGTTTTGACCTTATCAAAGTTCTTCCTTTCCCTCAAGTGTTTTACTGCCATAAAAATTTATTAAGATTGACATATTCTTGCAGAATATGTAGATTTTGACAAAACTGGCTTTTTTTCTAGGTGAAAGGAAAGGTCAAAGGATGATTTTGTACAGTGCTAGTGAGGAGTACTGTGCCTTGTATACAGCGCATGGATCTTCAGGCACTCAATGCCATATGATTACAAGGCATCCTGGAAACAACAAAGTGCTTCCCACTGTAAGTAAAAATCAGGTTCATGACCAGCTGAGGAATCTGAGTGACCATAAGTCTATGGGACATTGCAAGATGCATCCCAGAATCCTGAGGGATTTGGCTGTATGTAGTTGCCAAATCACTCTCCATGATATTCGAAGAGCCAGGTCAGTCAGGCACAGCCCCTGCTGAGAAGGGGCTGGTGGATAATGGTGGATGGGAATGCTGGTGGACGAGAGGCTGGACATGACCTGGCAACATATGCACTTGCAGCCTGAAAAGCCAGTTGTGACCTGGGCTGTATCCTAAGCAGCATGGCCAGCAAGGCGAGGGAGGGGATTCTGCCCCTCTGCTCTGCTCTGGTGACACCCCACCTGCAGTGCTGCAACTGTTGATACTAACGTGACTCAGATGACTCAGATGCTTCATCCTGAATCTTTGCCTTTCTTTCAAAGGAATGGCATTAACATCTTGGGATTTTTATTCTATGAAACATTATAGCTGGAAAAGTTTTCCTTCCTAATTTGAGCTGTAGAATATGTTTGCCCAACTATATCCAGCCACATGGAGTCACCTAATTTTTGTGTACAGCCACACTATTTTTTTTCAATGGTAGGGTATTAGCCTCATTGCAATAAAATATTTCTTCTTTCTTTTTCACTTAATATTAAATGAACTTTGAATGCCTAGAATCACTTATCCATTTAGTAGTCCTTGTCTCAAATCAAACTTAGTTGACAATGAGTTGGTGTTTTCTTATATATTATTGCTAAAAATATCAGAGAGCATAGGGTCCAAAACCAAATCCTGAACTATTCACTGTGAGTACATACATGAAATACTGGTTTGCAATTGCATTTTCTCATGAATTATAATAGCTAGCACAGATTTAATATACTTACTTTTTGTAGTGGCTTATATGTTGTGTGGGACTAAGTAAACTTGCAGAAATACCTAAACATATTAGCACAAAACTGTGACATTTATGATTTATTTTGCTTTTCAAAATTGGATTCTCTTAATAGCTGAACAGATAGTTTCCGTTTGAGAGTGTAACTCACGTTTATTATTCAAATATATTGTTCTATTATCTGAACTAAATAAAATAAGAGTTTCCCATCAGGACAAAACACATCCTCAGGAGATTTCTGAGTCTTCATTCTTAATGCCAAAATATGTTGGGGAACTAGACTGCCTAACTTTTTGTAACAGAATCACTCCCATTTACCCCCTCCCTACTCATAGTGAGAGGACACACTGCGAACTAAATAGATCTAAATAGTGATACACTGGCAATGAAAATTGGTGAATAATTGCAGAGCACTGATGCTATTATCACTTATACAATACTAGCAATAGCTTTCAGCTTCACAGCATTTTTTCTGAGCAAAAGGTTTTGTGTTTTCCAGAAAGTGGTATGGGTTTTTTTGAGATATAATTATGTCTCATCATTCACTGTTCCAGGGAGAAAACTATAGCATACTAAAATCTGAGTAGTATCTCTGTAGCCTTTATCGTATTAGTTCTGTTGAATAATTTCTCTTACATTTTTCCAAGGAAATACATTATCATTTAATATCTCATGTGAGAGTAATGGAGAAGGAAGTAAGTCTTTTAGTATTTTAAAAGTATTTGGATAACCAAATAGTATTTTAAAAATTAGGTAAATTTTGGGAAGTGTTGGGTAACCAGTAAGAGCCGGTGAAAGAGATGATACTGGTCTGTAACGATACTTACAAATAATTAAAATAATACTTTTTAATAGTACTTTTTTCCTTGTGGATATATTCTCTCACTTTTTCCAATATCACACGTAAAGAACTACTTTTCATTTTGTTCTGAAAATAATTTAATATTTGTAAAGGGTCACGGGACAACCAGATAAACCAGATAAACTAAGTAAAGGATTGGCTACCTCTTCAGCAGCCTACAGGATGCAAAGAGCTTTTCAGGAAGAACAACAATACTATCAGACATTTTTTCTTGGCTCAGGATGGTCACTTAGCAGAAATCTTTGCAAATTTTCCCACAGACTTCTGAAAGTCCTTAATTGAGAAGTTTTACTTTTTACTATAATTGGTGGAAATTTTGCATACCTAATTAACTGACCAATTGCATCACTGAATTGCATTTGGAAAAGATTATGTTAGTTGACACTTTTTCATTCTGATCACTCATTTTCTATAATGTGTTGTTTTCTTCTTGTTGTTTTAAATGTTGAAAAATTATTCATGAGTAGTGTTACATTGATCAGCTCTGGAAATGAGATTCCCCTATCTCAGATTCTTGTGTTGTTGGGCCTTACTCTGCAGGTCATGTGCAGTGTGGAATTAATCCAAACACGGACATGCACAGGAGGCACGGAGCACTTCTGAAGAGTGACATCAACCCAAGTTGACAGTTGTTTTTTTTTTACGTACATATATTCAGTAGCTTTTCTACTGGGTATTAGTTGTACAAATACATCAAGTACTAACCCATACAGGAACACCACCACAGTATTTCTTCACTCAGAAGCCCCTATGATTCATGGCGCCTACCAAAAGAAGCTAAAGAATCATAAATTTCTAGCTGGGATTTGAGCCAAGGTGAAAACAGAAGGCTTAGCTGATGAGAATAAGGATTTAGGATTCTTGTCCTACAATAATTAATTGTGAGTTTCTTTTAGTTCAGCAGGCAGTGGATCAGGACTTGTCAGACAGAAGGGAATTATTTTAACTCTGCCAGCCATTGCAGAATCTTAACAAGGAGTTTTCACAATAAAGAAAAAGCTTTGATTATCATTCAAGAGAAAAGCATCACAGACCAAGAATAGCTGTTTGCCTCTTATCTTCCCTGTGCCAACTTCTAACAGGAAAGCACTGTATTTTGTTATAAAGAAATTTGTGGCTTAAGTTACTTTAAATCATTTACCTTTACTGCCTTCAGAATGAATCATGAATGAAGACAAATTAAAAAACAGAATAAGCAGAGAAAAATGATTGATGGAACTAATGAAGTATATCTTCTTATAAACTTGTGTCCTGAAGTTAGATTTTCTGAAAATATGTGAGCTCTGGACTAAAGCTTGTGCTGTGTGTGGAATGTTCATAAACATGTGTTGTGGTGGGGATTCTGCGGTTTCCACTAAGAACCCTGGAAGTGTTCAAGGCCATGTTGGATGAGGTTTTGAGCAGCCTGCTCTAGTGCAAATTATGCTGCCCATGGCAGAGGGGTTGGAACTGGATGATCTTTAAGGTCTCTTCCAAACCAAACCATTCTATGACATCAACAACCAAATTCAGATAAACTGTCATATGATTTTAGATCATAATATTTCTAGTTAATCAAAATTGCCTGTATTGCAGAATATACATCCTTGAAATATATCCTACTAGATAGTAACAGAATTGGGCTTAGATCGGTGCCATGTGTCTGATTTATGGACCAGATGCTAAGATAATAAGACAGGGAAGTAAACATATCTGTCAAAAATTGTAAAGCCTTTTCTATGCTATTGATATTTTTTCAAGATGTTTTGAAAATAAAATAGCTCATAATGGTCATGCTAGAAAGCACTCCTTTCATTCTAACAAAAGGCCTGCAGAAAAGATAGGCAAAAATTGTACCACTGTTCTTGGCAACCCACCATTCCACATGTATTCTGAAACAGATTTAATTTAAATTAAATAGAAATAAAAATTATTTACCATTGCACCCTAATGACTGTAATTTTCATGCAAGCTGTTACTTACAGACACAGTATACTGCACCCTGTAATAATATCTTTCCTGTTTTTCTGTCTAGAGGAAAGTCTTGCTGCATACCTTTTTAATCACTACACAGAAAACTCTGGACTCCACTGGCAAGGTTAATTCAAATGTAAAACAGAAAAATCTTTTTTTTTTTTGTTATGGTGGAGTTTATATCTTTTCAACTGGCTCTTCCACCAATACTTACATTTAACAAAACGATACTACCTTGTGTTCTCTTACCCAAGGGTACTTAATTCCATCAGGATATCTGTATTAACCATTTAACTCACCAAACAGTTATTATCCTGCTCGTTTAGTGTTGTAGCCAAATATCTCCATTATAACTTTAAGTAGCTAAACTCTTCAGTGCCAGATGGTTTAAAAATTGGTCTCATCACAGAGTAACGGATGCCATCACACTCACAATTTGTTAGTATTACAGATCCCCCTCCTCCTGTGAACTTAGTATGACAGAGTTCTCTAATTTAATTGCCAACTTAGAAATTTATATGTATTAAACCTATTATCAAATAAAAATTTACTCATTAGCAGAATATTAGCATTTCCTCATTGCCAGCAACTAAATACCCAAGTTGAGAGTCAGTGGAAGGATCAGCTGGAAACAGACGCACGGTAAAAATCAGATTGGCTTTGCAAGTGCAATTTTAGAGCATGTTAGGTGAATAAAGCTGAAATAGCTTTGTTTAGCTTCTCACCAAACACTGTAAACTTTTTTTGCCATGTAGGAGCATTGAACTATTCATGCCAAACAAACAAAAATAAATCACAGCCTACCCTATGCCATGAAAGTTCCTCCCTGAAAAAGATTTATCACTTAGTCTTCTATGTTCATGTACATTACAATTTCAGTAAATTACTTGAGGGAATTTCAAGCCTAATGCATGATAACAGCCCAAGTTTTATCTTTAGGAAACAGCTAAATGTAATTTTGTGTCATCTTCTATTTGACTGGGAAAATTTAACTGAGAAGACTTCAAAATAGTTAAAGAGTTTTCTGGCTTTAAAAGTTTATTCCAAAATCCTAAATGTATCCTAGGCTGCAAATGGTTTTCACACAGTGAGATGGGTAAATGATACACCTTCAATATTCTCAATTAGCATTTATATATCTGCCTGTTTTGCATGAAAAAGGGAAAAAAATGCTTTATTACCTTCTCATAAAATAACTGAAGTAAAAGACAGGAAATGATGGGGTTTTTTTTTCATTCCAGCATGTCTGGGAACAGAATATTTATTATTTTGTTCCCTAATAGAAGTGGCCATTTCATAAAACATATTTTCTCCATCTAACTCAGGTGCACTAGGTTCACTCAGCTCTTCCTTCCAATGGGACCTGGAGAGAATCTTAGGTATTAAGGGAAAGTTAATTTGATTCATTTCAGAATCTAGGTGTCTTCTCTCTTCCCAGTACTGCGTGTGTGACCACTGTCCATCGTTAGCCTTCTCAAACACCTTGATCTATCTTTTGCTCTACGCTTGTCTCCTCCCAGACATGCAATTCACAATTACTTATCTTTTGCCCTTTTGTCACAGTTTTGCAACATCTATTCCCTAATTTGTCATTTATAATGTGATTATAAAAGTAACCTTGGCTTTATAATTTCATTACTAATACAGCTCCTTTGGATTCTATTCCTTTAAAGGACTTTGATACTACCCTTTGAACTGGATACCTTGACTTCAGCTATTTCTCACTAACTCCCCTTCAATCACCTGAGAAATCCACTCTTTCCCTATGGCACTATCCTTAACTTCTGACAGCTTTTCACTTTCTTTTTTTTATTACATGCAATTTATTCTGTTTTCATTCACTACTTGTATTCTGTTCAGTTAGCTAAACCTCAGGCCAGGGCCCAGTCCTTTGTTTGCACACAGAAATCTTAAAGGATAAGAGACATCCTGTGTAATAGTTACAGTTTTAGAATTTAGGAATATGACTTTTGTCTGCCTGTAGATAACATTTTCTACCCCCTGCTGAAATTCTTTTAATGGCACTGCAGTAGCTTTCAGCAGCTTGGTATCTGATGTATCTACCTGATATACATAGTTCCCTATGACTGGAATTTTTAAGGATGTCATAATATTGAAACATTTTTTTTGTTAGATACTGTTGTGATTGATGAAATAATACTGTCCACATTTGTGTCAGCTCTTTAACTAATGACTCTTAAAAAGATAATGCGTAGACAGAAAACAGATCTCTCTTCCTTTCTTTCTGGATGTGTATTTCCAAAAGTTTATACACTAAGGCAGCACTGTTTAGCACTTCTGTGGCCCCAAAACTGTTTATTCTAATAGTCAAGTGGCAAGTAAAAAAGGTTGTCCTACATGCCATATGGTACAGTGATTATGAAAAGATCAACATCCTTCAGACAAGGAGGCCTCAGAAATAAGGTCCCCTGTCCTTAAGGTGCCCTTACTCCTGTGCTATTGTAAGAAAGGTTTACTCTAGTTGCATACGCTGTGTATTTCTGATGAAGTTCTTTATGTTCTGAAAACTAAGATGTACAAATATATATTGTGAAGCATTCAGCTCAGCATATGGCTACTCATCCCAAAGATTACTGAATCACACACAAACAAAGTTGTCCATAGGATCTGAAAGTAGACAAGGTATGAAGTTTCTCCTTCAGAGGCACACTCTCTCTGCTGGGTGGGGATCAATTTACATCATTCAAGTCATCTAGAAAAGACCCATTTTATAAACATTATAATGGTCACCTTAGAAGTGTACACGAAGCCATTTCAATTTTCCTTCAGTTACATAACACTGAGAGAGGGTGTGCCTGGCTTTCAGTGGTCCATGAAACATGTCAAAATATGCTACATAGTTGAAAAGCATAAAAATGAGGACCCACATGGCAAAGACATGTCAAGTTCAAAAGTACGTTGTAGGTCTCATTTCCTTTAGGAGCTCAGTTACTTCAGAACCTCGTGCATTAGCTTTGTGATTACACTCTTCATTGGGGAAGATTCCCCAGAAAAGAGGCAAAGCTGCACTTCCCATTTCAGTGGACTGTTATTTACTTTGTTTAAAAAGGAAGAAAAAGGAGAAAGAGAAATATGACAAAAGAAAAAAGAAGAAAGAAGAAAGAAAAAAGAAAGAAAACAGAAAAAGAAAAAAGGTTTGCTAGGACAGACAGAATCTGGTGACTCAGAGACACAAGTGGCAAAAGCCACCAGCAGGGAGAGAAAAAAATATACATTCTAATTTTCTATACAGGGAGAGATAATGTATTTTACATCACACATAGTGAACAGAGTGAACCATTTTTGAAGCTCTCCTACTCACAGCTGAGTACTCTGATCATTAGGCCATAAATCAATGTGAACATGATCATTTTCCTTAACAATTTTATTCTCCACTTCACTGACGAATTTAAATATGTGATTAATTTTAAATCCAAAAAAATGTAATATTAAAGTTGTGCTTTGTTTGAATAACAACTTCTGTTGTGCTTAGTTTCATTCATGCCCAAAGCCTTTTTTCTTGCCATCAGTGGTTTTTTTTTTTAATTTTTATTAGTGAAAATGTTTGCACCTGTGTTGCATTTGTTTCTAATGGGGTCAGTTGTCTCACTCTGCTGTACCTTCTGTCCCTTCAGATTATCTTCTACATCTTCCTCTATTTCTATTCTATTACCTTTCTATTCTACTCCGGAAGTAGCTTCAATGAAAACTGGTACACAAGCTGTCCTAGAAAGAATATTCAATGATCATATGAAAAAAAGCCCAAAGAACTGGTAACTAAAAGAAATGTTTGTCTTTTTAGGATGAATATTTGGATGTTATTACAATTGTTTCTGCTTTCTTATTTATCTAAATCTTCTGATGGTAGGTATTTTACTTCAGTGTATGACTTTATTTCATGAGTAACCTTTATATTTTTCAACCTGCAAAATTCTAATATTAGCAATTTCAAAGTCTTTCCCCAACTTGGATTCTTTCCTCTTTGATGTCTCTTTCTGAATATGGGATTAAATTAAACATTGCTTAATGAATGGAATTTCACTATGAAAGTTTTCATACTTTCATAGGTATGAAAAATATGTTATTCAGTTCCTGATGGCAGTATATAGACTTTTGGTTCCATGGCAAAAATGTATTAATTTTTTAAATCCATTTAGAGAAGACTTATTTCAATATTCACTTCTGTTTTCCTGCAGCAGAAGTTACAGTCATCAAATATTTTCCTTCGTTCTCACGTTCTTGTGTCCAAACTCTATTTTATAAATACCTCAAGAGTTACTTGTATTGGGAAGGTGCAAGAGATGTAAGGTCCCAGTTTTCCCTGCTAGTTAAAATACATGTGCAAAATATCAGTACAGCAGTAAAATTAATGGGATAACTCAGAGTTTATAGTTACACTTCTCCTAAATTACTGCATTGAGTCAGAGTCTTCTGGAAGAAGCAGGCATTGACTGTAAGGGAAATCTCAGCACAAGGGCTGAGGATGTTTGAAAGTGAGCAGGAGAAGGAGATAAGGAGATAATGTGTTCATTTGCTTTGATACTGGTAATATTTGTTCTCAGAATATTCTGAGCAAAAACGTTTTTAGAGGTATAAAAATAAGCAAACATCTAGGTTTTCTGAACATTGATCTACTTTTTTGCTTTAAGGGATGAAAGGTATTAATATTATATTTACACAAAACAAAGAACTGAAAGAAATCAAAAGTTATTAGTTTTTTCAACAGATACAAGAATTTGGTAAAGCAGAAACAAAGAAAATATATGAGTATATTATTTTATTTTAAGATAGAAAGAGTACATGTTGATACTGCAATAGCCAACAAATCCACTATTTTGCTATATTTGTGAAAAAACATTTAGCTTCATATATTATTAGAAGGTTGCGATTTGAAAATACTTGAAATATTAATGTTTGACATCATTTTTATTCTGATTCATATATAAAATGAGAATGACATAAGGGTATTTTTGCAGTAAAATAAGGTATTCAGGCTATATTGTAGAGCAGCTAATCAATGGGCAAAGCTTTAAGGTATAGAAGATGGGAAAGGAGGGTTCAAGGTTTTAAAACATTGCCATTTGTCTTTTTTCTGATATCCAGTAGGATTAGGAAAATGACAGCCAATAGAAAGTTCACGTAACATGACATTTATTCAAATATAGTATAAGAAGGCTTATATCTAGTTGTTCCTTTAATGCAAGCACTTTGCAATTCCAAAAATAACTTATGCATTTACACATGATTGTTTTAAAGATCCCTATTATTGATGTTATGCAGCTATGTTAATTTGATAGTAAGCAATTTATATAGACTATCAGTTGCAAAATTATGCTAATCTGTCAATTCCTGGTTTTTTTAAGTCATATTGGAAAACACAGGTAGATAATTAAGTTCTGTTTTAGCTCCATTTTATTCTTGTCATAAGTAAAATATATTTTATCTGAAACTGTGTGTATTAGAAATACTCAGACCATGATAGTATTTTGGTGAATGTGAATTCAAATGCAGAAGGTTTTATGTTAAATTTCTGCAGATAATTTCTTAGCCATTGGACTTCATTTTTTAAATGTTAGAATGGCCAGCAAGCAGCAATTCCATTCATAGAGCTTCCAAGGTCTTGGAATTTATTTTCTTTAATCTTTTGCTTTACATCAAGGGGAAAAAATTGCTTTAAAGTTACCAAAGAAATTTTTTTCTGTATTACTTTTAAAAAACCCCCCATACTTAGATAGGGATTAGCTTCATCTTAACTTAAAGTGTAGTAAAAGAAGTGATATAAAAATGTAGTAAGAGCTCTTAAAATGAATCATAAAGTTCTGTAAATCAAGGGCACTGCCTACCTGTGCCACTGCTGTCTTTGCAAGGCAATAGAGTATTGATATATGCACTTCTTCTGGACATCACAGATTGTCTTGCCTTTACTGAATGAGGGTGTGTCTTCATTGTGGTTTTCAAAAACTATTGAGTAACCATGGACTACCGCTGCAACAGGTACAAAATGCACAGAGCTGATATGCTCACAAGAGCTCAAACTGGCAATTTGTGAGTACATTGTCTCAGTAAGACCCAAGCTTTTGCTTTGCTGCTGCAATTCAAACTTTCTTTTGCTGGGAGACATCTCAGAGCTCTTGCCAGTGAGATTTTAAAGAGAGCACATACAAGTTATCTATACCACCCTGCTTGAAGGGTGCAGTCCAGAGCTCCTTCCAACCTATATTATCCTGTGATTATACGGCCTATCAAATTGTAAGAGCTTTATTTTAATATTTCTTGAGCTGGATTAGAAATATACACATATTTTCCCTGTATTGGAATACATATAATCCCTCAGCCTAGATTTTCTAAAGCTGTTCAATGGTCTATACAAGTTTTACTTGGTTTTATTTGTGATTTGAACATGTAAAAATATCAAAGCCAGGTAATACTAAACTTCCTGTGACATTTTGCAAGTCTGAATCACTCACATCACTTGCCTTTCTGTTTTCAGATGAGTTACACTGAACACAGGTCAGTCTCTTAGTATATCATTTTCTGGTTACTGGCTTTCATCATGTTCTCTCTCAGTCTTGTTACTTATTTATTGATTACCCCTCTCTCCAAGTAAGACTAAGGCCACAGAACAGATACTTTTTAGGAAGTGGAAGTCATTCCTTAATACTATTAAAGCCTCAAACCAAGTTGGTTGTTCATGCTTGCCCTGCTAAACCATTTTTCAAAAGTTTTGACAGTTTCTTTTTCCAGTGAATAGGACTTCTTTTCATTCTATTTTCTTCCTCTGTATTATGCAGAATCTTTAACAAAGATGAATAAAAACAGCATCCATTTTTTCTGTACTTCTGCAACACCACAGTGGTGGAGTGGATTTGTAATGATCTATAAGATCATTACACACCCCCGCATGAAAGTGAAGTTGTCTATTTTCTTTTCAGATATTTTTCAAGAACTGATAGGACCAAAACAAACTTCTAGTCTTTGTTCAGTTGAGCTCTGACAGAAGACCATGTGATAGCAGATTTTTTTTTGTGATAGCAGATTTTTTTTTGTGATAGCAGATTTTGCTAGTGATGGCCAAACACAGAAACTGGGGAAGAAGATATAAGCTGGATACCTCCAAGTCCCCAGTAAAGCTGGACAGAAAACAAATTTCTTATTCTGAAGAAAAGATTTTCAAAAGAACTTGCACTGTGCTTAAGGGTGAAGACAGCCTGTGGAATCATGGCTGAAAACATACAAGGTAATTCCTTCTCTAGCGTAGCTAAGGCTTGCACAATAGAACTGCAGACTGTATACTAGGATCAGCATCTCTAGCAATTAAGGATCATTGTTCTTGTGTTCATGGCTTTCTGCACTTCTTTATCCGAAAAAAATCCCTTGATTTCTTTTATGGCACCTGATATGTTCCCTAAAGAAGATCTTTTGTTTAAATATTCTGATACTTTCTAAGTTAAAAAAAAAAATCAACTTAAATACCATGAAGTGGAAAAATATATCCTTGATAATGATTCACAGCTTCATTCCTGTGAAATTATCTAATGTGCTTATGCACAGCATAAGGTATATATCTGAAGATGAGAAGACAATTTTCAATCAACAAAGAAATTTTTAAATTTGCAAAAGAAGTTTTTGTGTTTTCTCCTCTGGGTAAACAGTGAAAACATCTCAAAGTAGATGAAGATGCTGAATATAAATATCAGAAATGCATCAAAGGAAGAAGGTTTAGGTAATGGCTTATAACAAAAACTCTAGGGACGAGAAATTATCTGTTTTCCTGTAATATTTGCCACCTAAGCAAAACAAGCACCAATTTTATCACACTGAAGGAAATATCTTTCATCGTATTAAAGACCTATGAGCCGTTTTTATGGCACTGGTAAACAATCAAAGAGTAGTTTGGGCTTCTGTAAGCTCAGTTTCTCATTAAAAATGTAAATAAATGGCTTCCTGTAAAGTAAGAAAAGAAGATCAATGCTCACACATAATTTGTACAGCAACATTTGCTTATGCAGACTAAAGAAATATTTTAAATGACAGTAAGAAAAGCTTATGTCAGTATGTAAACATACATTGAAGACTTGCAGGATCTATTACCTAACTTGATCAATGCACCTCTTTTTGAAAGCAAAATGACCACGAAAAACCACAAGTGCTGAGTAAAATTTTATATGATGCCACAATTATATAGGCTTTACTGTATTTTTCTTAGGTAATCAGTCTATTCTCATGTTTTAGAAATTTCTCTGCAATTTATTTTATCCTTAGCCGGTGCTTGGACTCTGAATTTTCAGTGTTTGTTATCTAGGATTGTAATCACTTTGTGCTCATACATCATAAAGTCTGAAATAACTGAAATCAGTAGGTAAAGAAAAATAAGGAAATGCTCAGACTTTTCTCATTATTTTTCTCTAGAGTTGTATTTAGAGATTATCCACTCCTCTCTGTTTCCACCAAAAAGCTTATCTATATTTCTGTTCGACTGTTTACACTTCTTCCTTTCTATCTCCTTTTACGTTGAGCTATTATAAATGCTACCACAAAATAACTTGCTGTGTCAATAGCCTTGACCAAGACCTACTCCTTAGACTTATTTTTTGTTCTCCCTCTTCCCTCTGTGAATGGAAATTTCACATTCTCACTTTCAGACTGGCATTTAACTAATTTTTGGTTCCCCTCATTTCTGTCTTTCCCAGCTAGCACGATTTTTCTCCCATTGCAGATCTTCCTCTCACACCTTTTTCATGAAGTTTCTTACAGATACCTGTACTTCTTCAATGCAGGCCCATGTACCCCCATGTCAGTGCCTTTCAAGTATTCTTTTCAAAGTCTTTATTCTAGGACTCTTCACAAGAGAGATGGTAGGGAGAAAGAAAAGGAGGAAGAGCACAGAGGGAGAAGTATTCACCATGAACAATTATTGTCATTTTTATCAAAGAGTTGCCTGACTTTCTTTACCTTTTGCAATAAGACGATTAATTTCAAGCAAAGGAGAAAAATAAATATGAGATGGAAAAATAGCAGATTTCCTGTAAATATTAATAAAAAGCTCTGAGGAAATAAAAAAATGGGTAGTAGACTTCATACTGGGTTTGATTACAAGTTCAAATTCTTGCTCATATCTCCGTATTACTGCTAAAATTATAAAGTCCTACATGTAGGTATTTCATCCTAACATCCCTGTAAAGACTGCAAAGCTCTTAGCACACTGTGGTATTTGAGACAGATTGACATATGCTCTGTTCATTTTCAACCTGCAGCTGTGCTTAAGAGATTGTGCCTGAGCTTTGGTTTGGTTTAGACTTCTGCTTTTTTACTGCAGAGGCACCAGCAGAATAAATAGACAGGTTAGACCTGTTAGATGAGGAGGGCAAAAGAAGCACTGGAGGAATGCATTTTGTGAAATGGGTATTGATTTGGTAATAACCTGTTTTAATTGCATGGTAGAAGGAAAATGAGCACAATTATTGTTCTGTGGGTAAAGAAATGCCTTTTTTATGTTTAGAAGCAATTCCTAACACAGGAAAAAAATTATAAAATTTTATGAGGATCTCTTCAAGGGATTTAAATGCAAATTAACCCTGATGTATTCTACATATGTTTCATGCCACATAACAAAATCTACCATTAGAGAAAAATAAAATACACTAAAAAGAGCTGCTTCAGCCTTCGAAACTAGTTACTCAGGTATCACAGCAGTGGAGATTAATCAAAGATTCCTTAATTGCTAGTTAACTGGACTTTATGTTTTGAAATATATTGTCTTAGTTGTAGTAAGCCGATTGAGAAAAAAGAACACCGCGGTCTAGCAGAATACAGATTTCTTAAATGAGGTTAAAGTGAGATGTTAAAAAAAAATCTGTGGGCTGTGGTTTCAGTAGACGGCAATCTACCTCACTTCTTTCTTTTCCCTTCTCTTTTCTTCTTTTATCCTGAAAGTTCACACCAGCAGGGTTGCTGTGTGGATACAGATAACTGGTCTAAATTAAGGTTCTTCAGTGCTTCTTAAAAGCTGCTCTGCAGCCAAAGACACCACAATGCCAGCAAATATTAGCATGTGTTTTAGAGCTAAACAGTGATTACAGCTCTGCCAATTAGAACTGACTCTCTCTCAGTTTGGGCTTAGGTGCTACATAGCTAAGCAGGGCCTTTTCAGCAGTAGTTCTTTCAGATCTGATGTGATTTCTTTAAGATGCTACTGTTTATTTTGGGTTATGATTTGTTTTGAGATAGCTGCATCACTGTCTTTTTCCTTCCTCTGTTATGTGATGTTGCTCACTGTAAAACAAGAAAGACAGAAATCTGAATTCAGAGGTGAAATATGGTTAAATTGCACATGTAAATGAACCTTGTTGAATTTTGGCTTTCCTTCTAATACCTAGGGGCTGTGGGCTCAGCAAAGTGTCCAAGGGGGTTTTGTGGTACATTTCTTTCCTCTTTTCCTATTTAATTAGAAAAAAAAGCCTAATTTATAGTCACTGTGGACTACCACTACAGATCTATAATTCATGCAAAATGAACTTCTGCTACAATGGTTTCTTTGACAGCTATCTTGCAATAATTGTTCAAATGGTTTTTGTGTAAGAGTAATGTGGAAATTTTACCATTATGTTTTAATTGCTTTAATATAGGGAAGGCAGCAAACCCACAGTCAATTGCATACATTTTGTAACTCTTATTATTAATGCAATTTTCACTGTAGAACTGCACACAAAAGGAGTGTAACACATAGGCCACATAGCAGTGATAAATATTACTCGGTATCACTCTGGAGAACATCTATTTCCTTCCCATCTAAGTGCTCTAGCCTGTTAAGTTTCTTTAGATATTTCACACCCTGAACTCTTTTTAATTGTAAGATCTACAGTACTGGTTTTGCCTTTAAAAAAAACCCCAAAATATTTTGTACTGAAAAGTAATGTCAATTGGTTTTCTTCCCAGTTTACCAAATTCTTGAATTTTTCCAAATTACACTTTTGGAGCTCAGGCATGTGCTAGAGTGCAACAGCCACAGTTAAAATGTACAAAATTCATTCCTGATCAACATTTCCCACCGGCTAAATAAGCAACCCAATGACAGGATATGAATTTTACTGAGGAACTGGAAATTGAAATCATTGTCAGGTTAATAATTTGAGAGCTTCAATTTCCTTTATGTGTGTGCGCATGAAACTGTGATGGTTTTATAGAAAGCATGAATGTGGTAACAAGCACATCCAGACAACATCCAGTTTATGCTGGAGGACTAAAAATATGTGCATGGAAGAATCATAAACAGAAAGAAAAGGTTCTGGCTGAGGCTTCTGTTACAAACTGACCCGAAGGCAAGGGTAACTGAGGTTCACGTTAATAGATCCCGTGTGGCAGATTACAGTGAAACAACACTGAATGACCAGTGGTTATAAATATATCTATCTGTAGCAGGTTTATTTTAGAAAAATTTGGTTGCAACAGAAAGGAGTTATGTAGCCATTTTGGTTATTATCTGTAGAAATGCAAAAATATGTCCAAAGTGATGGTCACAATCTTTATCCCTTGCCAGTGGGGGAAGCCCATGAATCACAAAGTTTAATGGGTAAATATACATTCAGGTATCTCCCCTGCTTGGGGGAGTTTTACACTGCCTGATGTAAGGCCCCAGAAATTAGTCTGGGCACACTTTGGCATGTCTTAGAAGGGGTCATAAACCACAAAAAAAAACCCCAGTGTAGTTCAGCCAGTTACGCCTCGTCAGAAGGGGCATGAGGAATTTCAGGCCTATTTGTGAATATGAATGTCCCACTGCTTTCTCCAGGACGTGGGGGTGGGGGATTTTTTCATGTGAGCCAGTTGTGTAAGGGAGGACATTGGCATGATACAAAGCACTGTCCCAGCTATCAGGATTTGCTTCTTATCAACCTTTTCCCGCATCTGGCTCAAAACTGCAGCTTGCTGCTAAACAAATATTGGTTTGTCATGGTCATCCTGTGGTGGGTGCTCAACCCCTGTGCACCTGAGCTATTCTTATTCAGATCATATTTTTTGCCACCACACATCCAAAATCTCTCCTCCTCCCTCACTTCAGTCGGGGGGTGCAAACCTGGCCTCAGCAAAGCACCTGCTGCTTTTGCAAATGGCCAATTGTTTGAGTCATTGACCTTTAGCATTTCAGTCTCTCACAGTTTCTGACAGGGTTGTGGTGAGGAAGAAGATAGAAAAATACATAGTCTGATTTTTTGAGGTTTTGCTCCTTAAATGAATCTAGAATATAGTTAGTAAATATTCACCCACTAACTTGTTGTACAAAATTGTTAAAAGCAGACGTTAACTTTCTAGAATCAGAAGCGCTGCGTATAGAGAGCTGGATCCAGTGACTGGCTGTTTGCTCTCAACTTCTAAGGAAAGTAATAGAAATTTATAGCAACTTATATTTCCCAGGGTGAATGTGGAAGTATCTTTTAACTTCCTGCTGGAAAAATCAAACTGAAGCACAGCAACTCCCACAATAAAAACTGAGTCCACTGTGAGTTCATACACAATTTCCTGGCTTTACTCAACCCAAATTAAAACGCGGAAATTAAGGAAACTAAGTACCTCTTAGAAATCTTGCCTTTGTCAAAATATTGTTCATTCAGGGTTTCCTATTTATCTTAAATATCCTAAATATCACTCCAGTTTAATGATGGTCAAAAGTAGTTTGAAAGTAAATTGCATATGGCTCAAACACCTCTGATACGTTTTCAAAATTCTAATGCAGACCACATTTTCTCTTGTCTCAGTCTCCTAATCTTTATTTCTAATCATACTGACCAGTCAAAAAGTAATCAATTGTCAATATGCGGAAACATCCTAGAAAGCTAATATATATTACTAGATTTGTGCTTATTTAAGCTTATTTATACTGCATTAAAAAGTGAGAATTTTTGTAAATACACCAATGTACTGGCTGAGGACATTTAATATTTTCTGTAGAAATAAAACAGAGCCCACTAGCTGATCTAATGCACTTCGCCTGATGAAAAAGGCATTTTCTGTTCATAAAGGAAAATTAAATGCTAAACCTATTTCAGAAAGTAAGGAGAATTCACCTTCAAATTTTTCATTTATGAGGATCCAGAATAAAAATATTGAAATGAAATAAAATAAACAATGAATAATAATAATGAAATAAAATAAAATTAAGTTCAGAGGAAAAGGGTGTTATTCTACAGTAACACCCTTTAACAAATGCCTTTAGCAAGGCACAATAACTACTGCCTGTGTCTTATCTAATGACTGTTTGATTATTTTAGTTTTAATGCAAGGTTACAATAAATTTCCTTTGTGTTCAAGTTTTAGCAAATCAGTATTTCAATGTGGAAAAATATTCCATTGCAGAATTCATGGATAACTAACTGCAAAAAACTTTTATTGTATTTGAAGAAAATTGTTTGCTATATGAAGACAATCTAGCCCTCCCTTCTGGCAGTTCCAACAAAAATACATGGGAGAAAATTTCTGGGTGTTTTTTATTCCTAACTCTGTGTTTATCATTGAGATTTTTTTCTACTTTTTTTCGTATTTTTTACTTATGGCTGCTACTCTTCTATAACTCAACCTGAGGCTTTCCAGGGAGAAATTCTAGGGGGAAGACTAATATGTGGGTTGAGAAATGAAGTCAGAGCAGTAATTGACATCAGGCAAGAAGCTCAGATCCTAAGATTACTGCGCAGTTCACAATGAAATAATACAAATATTCTTAGAACTTTAAGGAGATACATTTTTAGTACTGTGATGCACTGTGTGGAAGCAAGACATGTAAATGTAGCACAAAAAGGGATATAGCAGTATTTTATTTAAGTTTCAGCATAATGGTGACTATGAAAGTAAAAAGCTGAAATAAATCTACATAATATTCTTTTTCATGAGCTTTGAGTCAAGTTCATTCTGCACTGTAAAATTTCAGAGTATTTTTTGACTTGAAAAATTAACTGTTACTTCGTTGTACATAATGAAGAAGGGGACACATAATGAAGAAAACAAGATTATTTGCTTTTCACACTGTTAATTTTGGGGAATTTCTCTTTGAAATATGTTTCTGAAAATCCGCTGGAACTGGATCGTGTCCTTAATTTTCACTTCCAAATCCCTGACCCATGATTTCCAGAGCAGTAGATTCTTCTCCAGCTGTCAAACCTAGCTATAAGTCTGGCGTTTCCAGTTGTAAAATCTGTGACCAGTGGAGTCTCTCACTGAGAGCTGAGGACAGCTGTACAGCCAAGTCATTAGGCAGTGACAATGGTAAGACAGCAGTCTGCTGCTCCTGCTAGGCGTGCACAGTGCACATCTTGCCTGCTGGTCTATTACTTTCCCAATGACTCTTTATGCGCCTGCTTCCCATACTTTATTGATAGGATCCTTTGGATTCTCGTGTTTGTTTTCCTGACTAGAGCTTTAACCCCTCTTCCCCTCTGCTCTTTTATAGTCTGCTGTGCAAGACTGCTAGCAGACATCCCCCCCTGTATTTTCTGACTCTATTCAGCATTTTCTAGAATCCTCAGTCCAACTTTCACTCAATTTCTTTTTTGTCTCTTTGCTTTTTGGTAACCTGGATCACTTTATTGCAAAATTTTCTAGGTCTTGCTCCCATAAGAAGTTGTGCATGTTTTCCCTCTCCCTTTCCTAAGCTCTCTCATTCTCCCAGTCCTGGAAAAAACTCTTCATTTCTTCTGCTTCTTCTTACCTCCTTCCCTTTCAGGACCTGTCATGAGCTCTATGAGAACTTTACTTCCCCTATTCTAGTACTCTTTAGGCAGAGAGTTATTTAGGATACCAGTGTCTTAAATTTCATTGAGAGAATGATGGGCCATTAGAAAACTCTATGATCTACTGGGAATTACAAGTATCCTTGCTAGGATGCAAAATCCTTAGCAGCCATGTCCATTAATTTATTATTTCTGATTTTCTTCTACATTCCTGCAAAACTATCCATCACTTATTTCTCCATTGTTTTGGAGTGCTCCTTCACTGATTATTAAACACCCTGCTCTGCTAAACATTGACCTTAAGCTATCATTTTCTGTTGTTCACCCTTTTATTTGCCCTGTTTTCTTTAAGTTGATGATGTTTTTCATTGCAACAATAATGGTGCAATTAGCTTGGACAATGAAGATACAGTTGTGTACAATAAAATATTCATGCATTACACTGGTGTTAATGTAAATACTGTGCCAATTAAACAGCATCCCACTTCACTTTGTTCTGTATTTCTGCTGTTGAGCACAACTTAAGTAAGAGCACTAACTTTATGCTCAGTTATAGAATTTTTCTTGAAAAGCTTTCATACATTAGTGCTTTCACTGTTTCTGGAGGTACAGAACCTCCACATTTCTCAGCCATGGAAGATCAGCAACCTCTATAACAGAGGGAATATGTTTCACAAGCAGGAAACACTGAATGAACTTGTTTGTGTACTAAAATTATAGCATGGCTAGTCTTAGGTATCACAGCTCCCTGTTAAGGATATATACCTAACTTACCATCATCTTATATCTTTTCTCAATTTATACCATGTGAACAAAAGTTCTCTGTTTCATTAGAGCTCTCTGTACTTTGGTTATGTATCTGAGGAATAATTACAGTCATCACCATTGAAATTCCATGCAACTATACTCACGTCCATAATTTGGGGTCTTTTGCTTTCAGTGCTTCAACCCATGAATGAGAGATCAAGCCTCAGATTATTTTCTGTGCTCTCTGTCTTGGTCGTTGACATAGACATCCGGCTGGATGAGGCTTTGAACAGTCTGGTCAGTCTAGCAGAAGGTGTCCCTGCCCATGGCAGAGGGATGGGACTAGATGGTTTTTAAGGTCCCTTCCAGCCCAAACCATTCTGTGATTCTATAACACAGCATAATAAAGAGCCCACCACATCAATGGACATATTTTGACTACGTAAGATTCAAGCCAAAACATAGTAAATCTATTTTAAAAAACTTTCAAATTAATTCTATTTTTTTTTACCACAGTTCTTCTGTAATTAAAATTGTATTATACTTGATATTCTGATTACTGTAGGTTCTATTTTTTCTCCAAGCATTGCTGTAAACTTCTACAGGAAATATGATATTGGAGAACAAAAAGACCCTCCTAAAGAACTTAAAAAACCCCACAACTAGCCATCTTGGCTATTACAATGACATTGCCCAATGTTCCGCCATTAGGAAATAGTATAAATCTCTGTTTCTTTCCCTCAGAACAGGAGCTGTAAGCACTGTGTCTGATGGAAAAACAGGATGTGGGTGTTGTGGTGAGCTGTGTTTGTGGGAGTTACATATTGAGTAGTTTTTTGATTTTTAGAACATTATTTTAAGGTTGAAAAGTTCACCCAACATATGCTTAACAACTTGAAATATAGCCATCACATTTTCTCGAACTTTCTTGCTTTTACTACAGAAGCTTTAAAAGTATAAGAGCTTCAAATAACTTTTTTCCCTTTTGCAACATTCCTCATTCCTTCAACATGGCAGATGAATTTACTTTCTGCCTCACAAATTTTCTCACATTTTAAATGTTCCCATCTGTCACACATGCATTTTTTCTGAAGATTAATTTCTTCCTTTTCTTTCTATCTTTCATATACCTCCTCTGTTTTAAATAGGAAAATATTGAATTGCTTTCTTTTGAAAATCTGCTTTAGCTGTTCCTGCTGTTCCAGTGCTGAATTATAGATAGTTTATGGATTTTTTCCCAGCATCACCATAGACCATTATTTTGTTTCATCTCACATGTTAAACGGCATAGAGATTTATTACTTTACTTACTTACTCCTCAAAGTGTTCTCACTTGTTGATATGCAGTACTTGGGTGGTAGATCTCAAGGGACAATGTGTGTACAGCATTCACTGGAAGCAGATATCACATTCAAAATTAATTTAGTGCTCATGAAAACTTAACATGTTTGATTTATGTGGGTAATTGAGAAATATAGTTTACAATGAACTAATTTTTATGTCTTTTTTTTACCCTTCCAGATTTTATATTGTTGCCATTTTTAGACTACAAATGTGATTGAGATACTGAGTATCTTAGTACCTACAAGTCATCCAGAACTTTAGGGGAACAGGATTATTTACCCTGCCTTAATGGACATAGCCCTTGGTCTGTTTGAATAGAAATTTCAATATTGTTTATGGCTCCTTTATTTTCATGTTACTATTAAATGTTGCATATAATATAGCTATGTCTTGAATGTTCTCAGCTTTGAATAACAGATGATCATTTTAAAATAAATAAAATAATTCTAAAGACAAGGGCTTTTTCTTTAAACCTCATGCCTTGAAAATAGAAAGGGGTTAAACTGTACGTTTTTCAGTCTTAAGCATGACCTTTGCATTATCATTTAGTTCTTATAAGATGTCGTCTCATGAAACTGTGTATTTTATTTGCTTAAGACCTTACAGCAGTATTCACTGAAACTTTCTTATTTAACTGAAAAATCTGTTAGTCTTCTGATAGATGAGTCTGCTTTTCAAAATGCTAGTAGGCAGCTAAGCCAGAAAAAAATCCCTTTAAAAATCTAGTATGCATTCTCATGAGGAATAACCTTGGACAATATTTTTGAAATTATGCCACAGTAAGCCATGCAATTCAATAGTTTGTATATTTAAGAAGTTATGTGTTGATAACATTTGCCTAAGGTTGTAAGATTTTGCATATGTTAACAAGACTCAGTTGTGAATCCCTGTCTAATAATAATAGTCTTTGACACTTGTCGAGTCTTGTTCTACAATGCTTGCTATGTATGCTAACATTTCGGTGGAATTTGCACGATTCTCTAGTATTGTTATGCATCCTTGTTATGTGTATTTGCAGACATATCAAATTGGCAGCATTAGTGTCTTGAAATTCTATGCTCGTTTAGAAAATGTTTATGACAATGTTTTTACTGGGCAGAAAAACTATTTCTGCAAAGATCAAAATTCCAATTCGATCTATGTATGAATATTATTTTTTTCCATTTTACCTGAGAACATTTTACATGCATTTTATTTCTAGTATCATATTATTTTGAATGTAAGTCTGACACTGATGTCTGGGATTTTGGCCATCATTTGCATAAAGATGTTCAGAGACCATGCACAAGACAAACTGAGACCTAGAGCTATGGTCTCTGTCACACAAATATTATAAGTTGCCCAGTCTGACTGTTTCAGGTATCAGTAATCCCATGAATCCAGATGGGAACAACATGCTAATAGCTTTTGGGGCTGATCACTGTGACAGGTTTGCTAGTTTTTGTATGAACATTGTGAAACAACCTCAGGCTCTTATTATGATCTTCTGCCTCATTTGAAACCACAGGCTTTTAATGGTGAGACTAGATGCAGTTGTTATGAGAGTTTTGACATAATTTTGGGAGCCCTGTAACTTATTTATCTTCAGAAGTGTTTTAAAAAGACTATAGTTGAGCTACATTTGTAAGTCATCTGAATCATACTAGATTTTATATATTTTATTTGTTATGCTGTCACTTTCACGAGATAATGGCTTTTTTTTTTTAATATTATATTTAGAGAATATTAGACTCATAGTCATTTATACCGATTTTTAAAGGTAGCTCACTTAACATAAGTTATGTAATTCTGATTCCACATGTAGTGGCCAGAAGATATTTCTAACAGCATAAAGGTGACCTTGTAGCTTTGTACTGGGTATCACAAATTGAGATCGTTATGGGAAAACCAGGGAATGCTTCTGTATTTTTATGGTGAATGATGCTTATTCAACAAGCATGGTAATTTAACCAAGGAGGATCTTATTTTTAAGAATCATATTCCTGCTTTAGCTTCACAAAGTAAAGTCCATTCCCACTAGATATGTTTTTCTGTGGCACAGAATATTTACCTTTCCTGATCAAACAATAGAATCAGTCGGTGACTTTTACAAGTATCATTGCCTGGGGCCAAGTGGACTCACTGACGACATGGCTTCCCATTAATCTTCAAAACAAATAGGAGGCGTTCCATGAGCTCAGGTCTATACTTCATAAATACCTTTGAGCTTAACAGTGGTATGACAATCTCACAAGCAAATTTTCTACCACTGGCTGATGACCTTTTGATCAATAGAGATTAAATAGAATTTGACAGAGCAGCTGAAAAATAAGAGACCTTTTTTCATTATCAACTACTTATCATTGATGCTGTAAGGCTAAGAGAAATCTCGGAAAGTGTAGTGAACTTGACAGCCATGATGGACAGAACAGAGATATTTTGCAAAGTTTTAAAAGCTTTGTGTGGATTTTTTAAATAAACATCTTATACTATTTTTGATTGTCAATTCCTGTCACGAGCAGTCAGATAGTAAGCCAGATTACTTGAATGAAATGTCTCTCAGCAACTTAGCTTGTTTTGACTAAGATCTTTATATTTGCTGATGAAGTACATTTTATGCCAATCTAATGTAGTATCTTGAGACTCAAGGTTCATCTTTTAAATCATTTTCTGAAGAGAAAAGTGATATATATTTCTATCTTACAGCACCTCATGCCTAAAGCACTGAGAGGAGCAGGGCAGTGAAAGAAACTAGTTTTTGAAGTTTTCTTTTGGAAGAAAACTTCCCACTTCCGAAAGGCAATTGCGTCTCTTTTGGAGGTCATTAGCAGGCCCCCTCCTGTTTAAAAGAGACACAAAGAATATATCCTCCGTGTGGTTAAAGTATTAGATTCTGCAGAGCATGGGGATTAGTGGACTGACTCCTTGTGCCGGTTTGGCCAAAATCTAGTAATACAGCCCCTGAGAGAAAACCAGGTTGCAACCACCCTTCCCCCCACAGGGTTTGGGAAAAAAGGAAATTTTTCCTTGAAGGAAAGTGAAAGAGATAAAAACTATTTATTTTAACAAACACACAGGAAAAGGATAATGATGCTAAATAATGAATTAAAACCCCCGCTATAGAGAGAAACCTGGGAAGATTTCAGAGTCCTTCTGTAGGTGTGGTCTCTCTCCTCCTCGGAGCTGGTCGGTGAGGGCGTGGGCCCACCCCCGGGCCTCGGGGAGAAAATTCTCCTGATGTGTTCTGATGTTGTTGAAACAGTTCAGAAGAGAAGAAGGGAAAAAAAACCCAAAGTTCCAGGAAACAAAATTCAGTTCTCCGTCTCATGCCAAGAGGGAAAAAAAACCAGCTGGCAGAAGAAAAAGCAAGCAGGGTGCTCCCTTCGTGCCTTCCGCAGTCAGACCACACTGAGGAGTGTAATCTCTGTGTCCTTGAGAAGCTGCTTTGGAAAGTTGGTCTGTTTTTTTTTTCAAGCTCAGTTTAAAGGCACAGAAAAGGCACAATATTACTTTTTGGGCATAGAGCATGATAGGGGATACACATGATAGAGTCACCCAAAGACACTCCTGCACTGTATCTTGAGGGAGATTGACTTTTTTAGTGACTACAGTTAAGTTTGAAAGACAGCAGAAAGTTGAGAAATGCCAGCATTTGGTCCTTCTGCCATTCACAATTTCATTATTTAAGACCAGAAAGTCAAAACAAGAATTTGCTATTCCTGAGTAATTTCACTAACCACAGAGTCCTAGAGTTATGTTCCTCTTATTCCATCTGCTAATGTCCCTATGGCTCTTGTTCCCAGATTGCAGGATTATTTTAATTTATTGTAAAAGGCAGAAAGGGGAATACACAGGATTATGAATTCTTCTTTACCTTACATGCAAAACCATTGGATTTGTTTTGTCATCTTTATCAACCATCATTAAAGTATTGCACAGCAGAAAAAGTAAATGTCCAACATCAAACCTATAGTAAGACATTTTGGTTCCAGGGTAATCTCATTTTCCCTGTTGAGTCATTAAAGCTGTTTCTGTGTCTTATTCTTCTGACCGTGCTGACCTGACCAGCAGCCTCTCTGTCTCAGCAGCAGCAAGAGCTGGGAACTTAAAGGTCTTTCTCCATCCAGCTGGAATTCACCACAGGCTGATGCTTGTGTGGTCATGCCTTCTCTGCTCTCCATATTTTAATTGGTTTTGGAATGACAGCTTTCAGATGTATCTGTGAGACGATGTTAACAGCAGCTTCCAGTGGTTGCTATCAGGAAGGTAGATCCCATATCAATTAATAATTTTTGTGCTGAGTTAATTATAGTGACAGTATGCTTGAATACCTGGCATTATCTGAAGATAAAATATTGAAAAAGAGCTGTGATTGAGTAAAAAACCTTCTAGCTATTAGTATGTGGGAGTAGGATATTGATCAAACAAGTGGAGTAAATGTTCTGGCAACCTTGAAGAGTGGCCTAATAGAGAAGCGAATGTAAGCAGGGGCTCAGAGATAGCTAAAGAAATATTTATAACACAAACATAAAACATTTAAGTTCTTTTTCTGATTTTTTTTCCCCATTGTGCCTGTTTAATTATAGCACAACCTACTTGGATTTGTGCAACTCTCCATACTTTAATATTTAGAAGATGCACAGTGTTAATGCAATAAAAGATTAATTTAAGAAGATAATTTTAGTATTAAACTGAGACATGAGATACTGTTGCTTTTATTATGCTTGTCAGTATTTACTTCTGAGACAGAATTTACAGACTCAAGTTGACAACAAATCAAAACAAAATTGAATTAAAAATTTTAGAAATAAAATACTATGCTTCCTATTAATAATGCTGGATTTAACTCTTACTTTGAAGCTGCTTATGATATTTTTTGAATTTTATAGGGAAGTAATGGAATGAGTTTCAATTATTCTATAGAAAAATAGATTTCTATTTTCAAGCACTAATTTCCATATGAGATAAACAACAATTCTGTTAAACTTTCAGAAAAGTCTGAAAGTCTGAAAGTTGCCACCTGAGAAATGAACTGGATTATTTTGCATGAGCAAAATAAAACAATTTTCCTATATATGGCATTGACACTGCTTTAGTAAATATAAGGTCATGTTATTAAGATGAATTAATTATGAATAATATGTGCTGACTAGCCTGAGATCTCCTATTTTCAAGGAAACAGATCACAGGAAATGTCTCATAGGAGAAAAAAAAAAGTCTGATTTTTTGACACATGGGAATCAAGAGCTTTACACTCTAGGAAAAATGTCTTTAAAGAGCTGCCAGCTCCCTGGTAGATTTCAATGCTACCAACCATTCATAACTGTTCTGAATAAGCCAAAAATAAATAAAAAACATCAACTCTCAGAAATTTTTTCAACTCCAGAGAATTCTGAAAATGTAACAAAATCAGTATATGCTATTTCAGACTAAACCGCAGGCTACCTTCAGTCATTTCAAATTAAAGGTTTTTCTATATAGTTTGCAGATGATTTTTGGAGCTTTAATTAATTTTACATAAGGTTTCTCTCCTGAATTCTGACTACATTGCTTAGTAACGCACAGATACCCTCCATTCACGTTTGTAAATTTTGGTAGCCTCCTAGGATATGATGAAGATAACTCACTGAAAAAAAGTTAATTCTCTGGAGATTTCCAGTCGAAGAAATCAAGTATTGGTGAGGTGATTTAAAATAAATCACATTAACTGAACTTCTGTATTAATAGAAGTTTCTAGATATTTGTAACACTGGACTTCCAAAATTATCATTAATATATATTATTGTGGCCAAACATACAGGAAGTGCTTTTTATCAGATATATGTTGGTGATAAAATTAGTAATGCAACACGTTGAAAAGTATATACTGCTGATGCCATGATGATTTTTATCTTTTTATATACCTCTTTTATACCCCTTTTATATAGCTTTTATGTATCCTCAGTGCTTTTAGCCCACATACTTGTAATTCCTTAAGTCCGATAGCTTAGACCCAAAATTCCGTTAAGACAGGAGACCAAACATCCTGGAGGCCTTCAGTTGGAGGTCAAAAAGCCCTATGCTATCCTGAGAAACGAAGGGCCTTTCTAGCACGCAGCCTGTAAACTAAGATAGCGCTATCCAGGGGGTAATTCTTCGGAATGAGGGGTTCATTCAAGTTTCTCACTGGGGAATCTTTGATAGATATGTTAATTTGCAAGGCCTATAAATTGTATACGCAATCTATTTTGTGTGAGCATTTTGGGGTGCATTTTGGCGCATCCCACCTGGATAAAGTTGTGCACCTAAGGATCCTTAAAAAAATACCCCTTTTTCCCTTAACTGTGTTTGGCTTTTAATTTTAAGCCCAGGGAAAGGCAACACTGCCTTCCAGAACACTAAATAAACAGCTTCTGGATTAGTTTGGAGATATCTCAGGGAAAAACTCTGGAGTCTGTGTAAAGTCAGAGTGCAGAGATTCTGTAGGGTTTTTTATCCTAACTGGAGAAAAAAAATGTAAGAGTGAAATTTTACAGTCACACCAGCAAACAGTCTTTTATTAAAATACTCATTAGTATTCTGCCTCCAATAGTGTTTTTAGATTTTCTACAGTAACTGCTGTACAGACCATAATGCTCAAAGCCTAGTCTTGCCTATCAGCCAGAGTTGCCTTCAAGGCACAGGCAGAAAAATGGCAGCATTTTCACTGATGTAGCCTTTCCTGGGCAGTTCCCAGAATCTTTAACTGCTTCCGCCTGCCCTAGGGCAATTGAGGACAGGGGAACTGGATGGAGTGAACTGTCGGAAGGAGAGAAGACAGAAACCTCCATTCAGAGCCTTTGTCATCCCTGTTTCTTCCTCATGTCCTATTATCTGCACTGACACGTCTCTGTCCGCCCCCATCCTACCCCCATTTGTCTGTCCCAAAGTCAGCGGGGCCAGAGTATAGGAAATGAGCTCTCCTAAATGGATTTGAACCATAGACGGCTTCTTCTGTCTCCTGTGATGTATAACTGCAGTGAAATAGAAATCTCAGCCTCCCCTATACTCAAACTATTGAAAGAATTTTGATGGGCTTCTAATGAATGAAGTTTTAGGAAGTGAAGTCCAGTTTTCGCTAGCCCATGGTCTGCATAGTTAAGGTGAATGAGAATTTATTCATAACCTGCTGAAGAGAACAATATACACGTAGTTCACATCCGTGCTGCACACAGAACAGACAACAGTAATACAAAAGGCTATTTAACAATTCAGTATTATGTAATTAAAAATATGGACAATTGTAAAAGTTTACTGCCTGATTGCTGAAATTTTTGATTCAGAAAGAAAACAAAAAAAATTGAAAAGAACATGGAGATGATTTTGGATTTGAACCCAGTTTTACACAGATGAATAAAGGTATATGGAAGCAGTCTTCTGATCTATGAGATTATACTTCCTCTTAATCTGGACATCAGAATTCTTTTTGTACTATTGCCCTTAACATGACCTCCAAGGTTCTATCAAGCACATACTGAAATTTATTTTAATCATTACAACATAATATGGTACAGAGGAGAACATTTTGATGAACTGTGGATAATTCTTCTTTGTTCCCATGAAAGAATGTGATAGTCTGCTTCATTTAATACACTCTGCTTTTCCATAACAGTCTTTTTAAGGAATGTAATTAAGATTAGTGACTAGCTTTTCCCAAGGAAGAAAAAGTAAAATGCACATACATTTACAGAAAGACGCAACAAAAAAGGATTTTATTGCCTGGTCTTTTTCTAATTGCAACATTTTATAGGTTTTTATGTCTTAATATATTGTGTGCTTTCTGTTTCTTCATCATTAACCATTTTAACATCTTGCCACAGCAATATTTGTTATGGAAAATGGTAGCATAAGTTCTAAAATAAGTACTACTTTTTTTTAGTTCTGAAACAAAGATAAAGATAAAAGTAAAATTTAAAAAATCCCTTGGGTCCACCCTAAAGCTTTTCTTTCTTACATGTATCTCAAATCTAGAGATTTCACTAGGTGTAAACAACAGTCTTATGAGTAAGAAGATTTTTAAAGAGTTCAGTTCCAGGTGAGTCAGAGCTCTGAATCATACAAGATTATAGTATCTAATAGCTTTCCTCCTACAAAATAAATTGGAAATAAAAAAAAAAAGGACTAAAAGAAAATCAATCTTCTCATTTCACTGTATTTGCATATGAGGAAAACATTATTATCTTATTATAGTCTTCGTCCCTGTGAGCCTGTAAAAAACCCATAAATTAGATTACTGCTTTTAATCTATGTTAGCAGAAGGCCTAAGGAAAATAGATAAAGGAGGAATCCTTAGAGAAAATTTTGATTTCTGTCCTCAGCATTTAAGGGAAATGCTCCCCAAACAGCTGTTAGCTGGGAGGAAGCCCAAAGATCAAATAGAAACCCAAAGATAAAATTTAAAGAGCTGCTTAACTGACATATGATAGTCACAGGGACGCCGGGACACCTAAGTATCTCAGATGTGCTTGAAAAAACCCACACAGACCACATGAAAAGAGCTCTCAATTCTGACAGAAAATATAGGAATTAGATACACTAAGAGTTCAATTCTGCCTCCATTACTTAGTGCACAATTACTAACACACTACATTCATCCTGTGCCACGGGATAATTCTTGAACACTTGTGATCATACCGAGTGTCTTTTAAAATTATTTAAAAACTGCTAAGTAATATGTGCACCCAATTTCTTTCTTTTTGTTAGATAAGGACACTGCCTCTGTCCAAAAAGAAAAAAAAGAAACAATGATTCTATATAAATAGGCAGATAAAACCAAAAAATATAAAGCATGAATTGTTTTGTCATATCCTCTTTGAAAGATTTGTACAAAAACTACTGATATTTTCTAATATATTGCTGATTTACTAAAGAAAAAATAGCTTTTAGGACAAGAAAAACAGATTTTGTTCTATGAGCAAGTCTATGTAATATGAATAAAAAAGAGATTAAGTCCTTGGGAATTGGATTAAAAGTTACCAAAATTTTTAAATTGATCTGGTTGGTATTATTTACTTTCTAAAATAAAGACCAATTTTTTCTTGGATCTAAATTCTCCTGTAACAGAACCATCATTTTTCAATTTGTAAGCTAACATTCTCATTATGGAATAGTTACTTTTTTCAGAGAGTAAGATTTGGAGACCATTTTTAGATACTTGAACTCATACTAATATGGGTTGTTCTCAATATTGTCATTAATATTGCTCTAAATAAGGGCTAATATAACTAACACCATAGTATTAACGGCCAAATGAGTTGTTAGAAGACAAGGTGTACTACTCCCTGTTCTTATTTCTGACCCATTATTTCCTTCTCCTTCAACTGGTTGGCCGTGTGGTGAACTAGCTGAAAGAATGGAGGAAAAGTTTGGTTTTATTTTATGTTTTTATTTCATTGTTTAAAATAGTGGCATTTTTTACACATAAAAGGTTTTCTGGGTGAGCTCCCTGAATGGCTGCCTCAGGATCCCGGCTGGCAGCAGTTTTGCGGCACTTTTCCAAAGTCTTGGTTGCTGCTTAGAGGGACTCTGAAACTTTGGCTTGGGATGGCAGTTTAACATTGCATATATCTGAGTGTAACTGGAAGGTGCTGCTGAGAGTAGCATCTGTGTGGTCGCATCTCAGCACAGGATACCAACTGATGCCCATTATGCTCAACATATCAAATTCCGCTTTTTGCCCAGAACTCTCTGTACACATCAGTGATGCTGTATGGAGTTAAAAGCTGCACTGCAGGGCTCCTTTCAAGAGCCAAATGAATCCAGGACATCCATTTTAGCTATTGTTGAAAAGAACAAGTAATCTGTAGAAAGTATTGCTTAAAGCTGGGGTTTGAGGTGAAACTTTTTCAGAAAACCAATCAAATTTTAATGAGATGAACACGTTTAGCTGAACTCAGTGAGAACATGTAAAAACAACTGAAGTCAGAGGTACATTTTTTGACATGATAATCAGGAATTAACTGTGTCTAAAATTATCTGAATCCTGTCAGGTCTTCAAAGACATTGATTCAAGTCCACCAGAAGATGGAGGAAAAATCATCTTCAGTGCTTAAAATTTCCTTTTTTCTCCAAGTATGAAGAAAGAAATGAATGACATCTTCCTTTTGCTTGTCTACCTCACAGAGAAAGAAATGAGAGATTTTAGTGATCAAAAATGAGAGAGAAAGACAGACTGTTGAAATTATAGAAAATATTTACTACCTCACCCAGAGTATCTGAAAGTGAGTGTTAAGCTGAAACAGTTAACAGAGCATGTCCACCTTCCTGTGATGTCAAAAACATTCATAGCAATCTGACTATTGGTATCTGATTAAAATGTCTGTAAAGACAGCAGAGTGGAGCAAGTGTACTTGATAAATGGTTTGAAATTTAGCTCCTTTGCCATGTCTATTTGCTAGTTCTGTAGCAATATATGATTTGCAGGAATCATAAGTACCTTATAAAATTGCTTATGATTTTCAAATTATCTAAACTACTAGAATGGATAAGAACTGCAACATATTAGTGGCTTAGAATCTTCTGAAAAAAGTGGCATTACTCAACCTCATGCTTTTTGTTATTACCACCTAGCTTTTAATAGACTTTTTCATTGAAGTATTTTTGCTTTTTCATTTAAATATGACTAAGCATTCTTCAAAGGAATGTAGCAATCTCCTTTATTAAACATTGTTCAAAGTGTAGAAAGAGAGTTGCCAATCTCAGGAAAGTTTTTGTTTTGTGTTTGTTTGGTTTGGTGTTTTGTTTTTGCGGTTTTCTTTAATGTCTCTACCATTAAAAATGAAAAAAATAGCATTTTTTGACATTTTCAACAATTTTACCTTTTTCTTTTGCAAAGTATATTGATTTTTACTACTAAAACCTTACAGACTTCTAAGTATATATGATCTACTTTTTTAGCTAAGAACACCTGATATAACATTTTATATGCTGCATTGAAAACAGGATAAAAAGAAAAAAAAATAAGAAAAAAGAGAAAAGAAAATCAGTTAATGCACACATGCAAACATACATACATTCAACACTCAAGAGTGTAACCTTTTAAAATCCTTTTTCCCAAGGATCTATGTTGGAAGAAGAAGGCTTTGAAGTTGTTGAAGAGAGATTATCCCATCCCCTTTTTCTCTGAGAGGTAGTAAACATTTGTAGGTAGGTATGAAACCGAAGCCATCTTTTTGTAACTGTGACTCTTGTGGGTAGGACTCACTGAACCCACGACAGACTATAAGATGCTTGAGGATGTATATCATAAATGTTCATGGAGAGAAAAAAAAGTTAAAAGCCATTCCTGGGTTAATAAATGCAATTTCAAATACATAATCATTTCAGCTGGCATTTACAAAAGTATTCTCAAAAAGGAAGATGAGATTTTTTTAAAGACTCTTCCTGAACACTTCAATAAAAAAAATTTTTTCCCCCAATGACTTACCAGACATAACACGATTTGACAACCTGAGAGCCTCCAGTTTCCAGCAATTTTATCCCAAATGCTAGTTTGACACTTCCCTAAAGTTCTTTGAATGCGATCTGAATGCAACTGCTTTTAATGAAAGTCTCATAATAATGTTGAGTTTGAGTCATTGCCAGACCTACTTGTTTTAATGTAAACAAAAGCATGTGATGTCTTTACCATCATTTACTGGGAACTGTTAAAACCTTGATTCCATAAAGTATTGAAAGTCATGAACTTGAGATCTTAAGCCATGTTGAACAAGAAAGGAGACCTGCATGATTAAAATCAATTACATGCTTAAATGCTTTTCAGGATCAGAGCCAGCATGGTTAGCACTCAGCATCACACTACAGATAACTAATTTAGTATTGCCTTTATATATCTTCTTGTGTTTCCCTGCAAGACACTTCTGACTGTTCTTTATTTCTCACTCTAATGAAGTTTAGCAAGTAATTGTGGCCTCTTTCCAGGTCATTCAACAGCTTACACATTGTTGTATGGTTAGTCACAAAAGCATTTTGGTTTTTTCCTGAGCTGGCACTGGAAGCTCTTCTGGCAATTGACTTCCTTGCCAGAATAGCTTCTTTTTCCTTTGCCTTCCCTCTCATCCCCCTCTTTATATCTCATTGCTGATTAGAACAAATAGACAACTCTTAGTACTGAATTAAATGCATCAAGTTATACTATATAACTTGAAAGTACCTGATTTTCTAGCAAAAAATCTGCATCTACTTTTGTGAAAATATATATTTTCAGTGTACAGTAGGTCCCTTATTAAACTTAAGAGAACTCCTTTTATTGCACAGTTTTCTACCCCTGTCTACAAAAAATTAATTTCTGCATTTTTCTCTTTAGCTCATTGTTTGCTTCTAAAGGGATTGATAGATTTTAAAACTTTTATTTAAATTAAATACAGAATTACTATATTCTGGAGTAAATGCTGCTTAGTATGAGGAGGTTCTTAGAATATGAATAATATACCTCAGACTTGTTGAAGTTTGAGTTTCTAATATAAACTAGCTTTCTAAACTTCTTTTGTAGCCATTTTATAAGTGGTACTTCACCACTGTGCAATTCATTTCACCTCTCTAAGAAACCTTTTCTCAGACTATATGATATCTTTCAGATTATATGCTAGATTCCCATAAGCATAGTCACATCTAAGGTCTTAAATATATCCAATTTATTCCCCACATCTCACTTTCTGAAGTGACAGCTATTGAATAGAAATCATTCTGCTTTTTAAATATCCTTACAGTCTTATAAGAAATAAGGTTTGAAACATTTTTCCCCTTCTAGTTTTCAGTATTCTTCAGGTCACAGGCTAGGACCTCTTCCCTCCAAAATCACTCAAATTCTAGAGAAACAAAATAACAATTATTTACCAAATAGTGGTCTTATTTTCCATGTGCTAATCATTCTAATTTCTCCAGGAATTATGTCTAGATCTAACTTTTTTCTGACAAGGCTGCTTGCTTTCTCATTTATCGTATCTCACATTGGTCAGTGTTTCACTAGACATGGATTCTTTCAATTTACAATATGTGTCTCAGATCACAGTGCTGCCAGGGTGGGGGGAAGGGGATGCACCACCACAATAAGATACAGCAAAATTCTTGAGAACCTGGAGAAAATTCACCTGATAAATTCCTTCAGTACAACCAGTGTACTAAACAAGTACTTTTGTAGACTGAGAAATTAAAGCACAAGAGTTATTATATAGCATTAAAATATAATTGTATGAATGATTTGATGCTCCACTGTATGTAGTCTTGAGTGCATATGTAAATCTATTAATTTATATCAAATCACATAATTATATATTATTCCATATTTTGTAACACCTTTTGTGAAATACTTATTATAACACATTACATATTACATACATAAATATCTTGCTGGCATAAATATACTAACTATTTAACCAAGTATTTTATTTTCAATTTCTTCTCATTATGGAATAAGACAGTCATGTTCACATGACAGTGACAAGAAATGACGGATAAAGCATTTTGAAGCATGAACAAGACATTTTCTGTACTTGCAAATCTAGCCTCAAACTTGCAAATCTAGCCTCAACCTGTCTGGTCTTCTTTTTTTAGTGTATTAGATTACATTATATCTATTTTGTTGCTCACTGTCTCCTTAAAGGATGTTCTGATTTATTGGTCTACAAATAAGTTATTTCCTTCTACTGAATACTTCTATGTGATTATATTTTTTCTCAGACACATCAGCTTGCATTTACAATGATTGAACGAATTTCTGTTTGTTACCTGCAGACATCTTAGAATTAAAAACTCTCCTGTCACTTTGTTGTCTTTTTTTCTTTATCCTAATATCTGTAAAGTCTCCCACTTTTGAACTGTTTTAGAATAGAATGTGTTTGCATTAGGCTTTTAATTCAGATAATTAATTAAAATAATAATTTATGTCAAATATACAGAAGGTGCTCAAAGATCACTGAAATCAGAGACCATTTTCCATCTGTAGTTACGCCATTAGGCATTGGGCCTTTTATTTTTCGGTGCCTTCGCTTTTGAATTTCCTGAGCTTTTTTTGGGCAAAACTAAAATAAAACTGGTGAAGTAACCAAAGGTATTTGTCAAGGTTATTCATCTAGGTTTGAGCCACAGAGTCAGGAGGTCTGTCACAACTACAGCCATGATGAAGTTTTGGGTTACATTCTTAAAATAATTACCTAAACAGATACCTAAAATAGAATAAATTCCTAGGGAGATGTCATTGTTTAACCCCAGCCAGCAGCAAAGCTCCAGGCTCTCTCACTCCCTCATCAGTGGGATCAGGGAGAGAAGTGGAAAGGTAAAAGGTAGAGAACTCATGGGTTGAGATAAAGGCAATTTAATAGGGAAAGCAAAAGCTGGGCACAAAAGCAAAACAAAACAAGGAATTCATTCACTGCTTCCTATGGGCAGGAAGGTGTTCAGCCATCCCCAGGAGGGCAGGGCACCATCATGTGTGATGGTGACGTGATTTCATGAGAAGAATCTCTGATCACCTCATGAGATAAGGCAGAGGGCTTTGCATGGAAGGAGTAGTAAGTATCCCTTGATATCACATTTTGGGCCAAGATTTCTCTTGATTGAGAAATCCCAGAATAAAGTCATATGAGAAGAATGAGCTTATTCCTATAGCAAAAATTATTAAGTAATAATGAATAAGGGATTGCTGTGGGTGCTCGTCATGCAGGTACAGAGAAATCACTGACAAGAGAGCTAGAACGGTCCAACAGAATTGGGAACAGGAGGAGTCTAGCTGAAGGAATTCATGCTGTATTTGACTGCAAGTGCATATCCTTAGAACAACTTTTCTGCCACTGTGATAATGATTTATCACTTATGCACAAGATCCTGTGCAAATTCAGTGGCATCAGAACATGTTGACAACACTGTTGGTCTGGCCCAGCTGAAAAAAACTTTCCAGGAAAACTCACTTGATTATATTTGTATTGGACTTCATAGCAGCCTGAGTGGACTGCAGACCAAAAGCCTATCAGTGCAGCCCCAGGATGTTGTGTGTTCTCCAGGACTTGTGAGAGCCTGACTGCCTGAGCACAGTGTCTCAGCCTGTGAGGGCTGTCTGGCAGCTGTCCCTGAGGTGGTGTGTGGACACATACAGAGGAGGCAAGCTCTGGAAGTGGCCGCTCAGAGTAGTGCAGTAATCATGGACAATAATAATGGGAAATTGCAATTAATAATGGGCAGCTATGGGGACAGAAGTAGCCAGGCTAGTCCTTTCTGGGACAGCAGAGCACCAGGTCATCCCACGGGCATGCAAGCATAGCCCTCTACCTAAAACTGAGTGGCTAGGTAGTGTCTAGCAGCCGGTGATATTTATGCCATAGCAAGACAGAAACAAACAGTTTCATCAAAGTGTGCATAAAAGAGATATTTTTACAATAACACTGCAATTGTTACGAAGAAAAAGCTGTCTAAATAGTATTCAGAGTAACTTAGCAACACTTTCCTTCATCTTTCCTCTATTTCTTCTATATAGTGTTTCTTTAAAGAAATACTTTTATTTTTAGATGAACTTTCTCATATGGGCTCTGTTACCATCCCTAACTGAAGCCATCTGTCATTTAGCTCATCTGCTCTTACTGATGAAATTGACCCCAGAAGTAACATCTGAAGTCTCTTAAATTTTGGGGCATATGGCATCTAAATCCAATTTGTACAGCTCAAAGCAATCACTACTGGTATCTCATCTGAGTTATTTATTACTCAAATACCTTGTATTTGTACATATATACTTAAGTCCATGAATACTTCCTCTGAAAAAAATCTTATCCGCCTTATTCCCTTAAGGCACTCTCTTTCTTATTTATCATCACTTGCCCTTGGAGACATCCATGTCTCTGAGAACCAAGGACTCTTCAAGCTACCTTAATGTGAATGTGTAGTACTATGAAATTCCAAAATTATTTTCAGCCTTAACTCTGAAATTACTTTGGTTTTGTCAAGATCCACAGAAGAATCCAAAGACAAATTTTATGACTTAATATTATAATTATATCAGAATTCCTTGACTTTATTTGGCATGAATCTTCTTAAATTGTCCTATCTTAAAACACATTTCAACAGTAGATTGGTCCCAAAGGCATTTTAAATCTTCGGGTTATCTACTTCATGTAAAAATTAAAATACGCTATTATGTGTCTACCAAATAGAGTGCAATGCTTCAGGCATTCCAGCTTGTTGCGAAGTGATACAAACAATATCTGTTTTGTAAGTGCCTTTTTTAATGGAGTGCCAAACACTCTGTGTAAATGTTAACATAAAGGAATATAAGGCATATGGAGAATTATAAAAAAATATACATGCGAGTTCATAATAGGTATTTCTGCAAAGGATTTGCTCTTAGAACTGGGAAATGGTGCATAAACCCCTATATTTTTTCTCCTCTTCTGTGTTTAGTTTTGCTTTTCAGAATGACTAAATTGTTCTATCTTATTTTTGAGATGGTTATTTTTCTCATATAATCATATTGCAACGTTATCTTTTTGGGGCGTCCGTGGGTGCTTTGTTTCTTTTCTTGGCTGGAAAAATTATCCTCCTGTCCCCTGCAGCCAGCTATGGTAATTTCCAGTGAATGCAGTAATGAGGGCATAACTGATTAAATGTAGGCTTCCCTCCTGTTAAACTCAGCCAACAAACTGCCTGTCAGTACCTACAGAGTTTTTCTAGGTTTTTTTTTCCAAAGGCCAAGGAGCATATTCTGATCAGTTTGGTTTTTATCCTTCATTTCTGCCAGGAATAGATACAGTAATAGACAAGCACAGCTTTGCTAAATTGCACGGTTGGGTTTGGATATAGGATTGTGTCATTGGTAGCAGCAAAGTATGCCTCCCTGGTCATCTGCTCTACCAAATTTATCCTGTTCTGGAGGCCAGCTGCTCTTTATGAAAAGGTGTTGCAATGCATTGTCTCAGCTTTTACAACTGGAACCCTTTAGCCCTAGAGGAACCATATGTTGCATTGTTACAGAAATAGTAGAATTAATATGTTATACTGTGCAGAAAAATGATAAAAAAGACAGGAAATATTAGCTTATACAAACAGTCATTTACTCTATACCATATCATATAAATTCTCTCTTCCCTATTGTTTAGAAAAGAGGTCTGGAAAAATCTGGAAAATCTAGATCAGAAATAAGGCTAGCAGTGTCAAAATGCAATGAACAAACAGGATAAATTCTCTGGTAGAAAAACTAGAGTACCTCTAAAGATATTGCAGTGGCCATGGAGTTACCCAGATAATAAGAGGTTCTGCCCAGGGAATGTCAGCATTGCAGTGACCAGCCTAACTCTTCTGCATGACTCTTGATCCCATTTGTCAAATTTAAGTGAATAAAATTTGAGTCAAGAGAATGTTCCTAGATCGAAGAGTTTCTGTCACCATAATTACAGAATAATCATGGCAGAATTCTTCTCAGAAATATTTGCATGAATAGTCCTTTGTACTTTTTCCAAGATAGAAAAACCATCAAAGGATTGCTGTGAACACATAACTTTTCTAATACTCTGTAACATTCTGTATGGCTCTCCAGGGACTTAAACAGGATCCATCTTCATGCAGAAAACCATCCACTTTTCTTGGCAGAAGCAATCCTTGAGAAGCTGCAACATGATATTTCACTTTGGCCCTTGCTATGAAGCTGTATGTAGCACTGATATGGCACTGACCCTCCTTGCTAGTCATTCCTCATGAATGACAGCATGAAAATCAGATGAGAGAGTTTATATATGGGTAGGTATCTCTGGATACATATGCATACATATATAGCAGTGTATATGTATATTTAAACATTCACCTATGTGTATCTAGTTGCGCATATATGAATTCTAAATAACAGAGATACAGAAATTACTACACTGGCCAATTTTTTTTTTTTGCTAAAATTAAAGCAAATTGACATCTAAACTTTAGCAGCTTGAAGTAACAGGTTTCAAGATACTGAGAAAAGACTGGATAAATCATTAATGAGTTTGTCCTCCTATTTTGAATTTTGGCGTTTCAGTTTCTTTTGAAAGACAACACCTCTTGGTAAGACTACCAAAAACACCAGCAGTATCAGCATTGAAATATTGCTAGTAGAATGATTGCTTGTTTAGATTAACAAAATAGTGACAGTAAAATGGATTTCTCCATATAAATACATCCGGTAGGCAAACTCCAGGGAAGCAAAAGAGATATATAATCTAAAAAAGATGTTGGCACATGAACAGATATAAAGATATGTACCCAGAATACTTATGGGCTGAAAATTGTAAGAAAATATATAAGTTTTAGAGGAATGTGATATTCCAAAAGAATAATAAGGGGAAATAAACCTTACTAGTCTTGAAAAGTAATCTGATATGGGTCTAGAAAAAGGTTTATATAATTTGGTCACATGAGACAGAAGAAAGCTAGAACTTTATGACACAGAATGTCCTGTCCACACCTGTCTCCAGAAGGTTTTTTTCTATTTCCATTCTTTTTAATATTGTTAATAACTCTCACTATAGGAACAAACAAATAAAAAAAAAATTGTGATGTCTTAGTAAAGATTAGCATTCTCGTGGAAATGCTGGAAAGTGTCCTCTCTTTGACTAAAATTATTTCCTGCTTCCAATTGCACCTCCCTAGGTTCCACACTCATACTGGAAATTTACTGGGTAAGCAACCCTTTCCAAAAGAACGTACCTACAGTACAAATAAGTTCTGCTTGTGTTCTTTGAAGCTTGTCGTGCCTTTAAGGACTGACTGGTAGTCTCATGCTTCAGACACAAAGGTTTTTTGGTACGGTTTTCTCTCTCCCATTATACAGAAGTGTCACTCTCCAATATCGATGTGTTGTTAATGTTTGTATAAGTTATACTGTTAGGAATGTAGAAACATATTTTGCTTAATTACTTTCCCACAATGGGTTTGAAAATTATACTCAAATTCTGCCATTTATGTTGCACTTAAGAGTGTTATGGATAATGAAGCAGAAAGTAAAAAATTATCTGGAAAACAAACAAATAAACAAACCCGGGATGAAAAATGAAATAGTGGAGAGAATGGAAAAACAGTAGTACTTAGAGATGGATGAGGGTGCAATATGAAATGAATTAAAAAACAGCTGCAGTATTTTAGGCTTAAATTTTGCTATCTTGATTATTTGGAAGATATGGTGAAAATCTCTCCTACTGTTCCCTTTAGAATAAAAGCACTCTCCTTCCAGCACAGCACACCTAAAATTTCAGATTTTTAAGACTTGTAATTTTAAAATTATTTAGCAAACCCTTTTTGTGTGTCTCTGTGCGATTTCTAAAAATTCTCATGGCTCTGAGTGTTCTTTTTCATGAGTACAATTTGTGATATCCTGAGATTTGAAACTGTATCCTCAAACACCAGCAAAGAGGCACACAGGCATCTAAAACCTGCCTCACCTAGGTTGTAGAAACAAAAGAAAAGGTCAGCTTTCTTGGCCTTCCTGTGTCTGGTTTACATGGCACTTCTTATCTTTTGTTTTATGTGTCAGAAGAACAGATTGCTTGTTCTGGGCATAGTAATGCCTCTTTAGGATGTTTCTGTGAGCGTCTGAGCCTCCTTTCAGACCATCCCTTTGTTCCCTTTTCTGTCTTGTAATTCCTGAAGTGGAAAAAATTCTGTGAATGCCTGCAGCCGAGACATTTCTGCTGATGATTTCAATGCTGTTGAAGAGAAGGACTATTATAAAGCAATATGTATGCTCATGAAGCGTGACTGGTGTAGGATCAAACTCAGAAGATTGTGTGTGGGTGTTCTGCTGGGGACATGTATTGCTCCAGGTTATATACATACAGAAACACATCACAGCACCTCTTATTCTGTCTGGATAAGGGTGACAGGCAGATGCAGCCCTCAGACTTCATGTCTGGTACTTAAATTGTATATATAATGAGGAGGTCTTTTTTCATTTGAATAGCATTTGCTCACACAGGCAAGAGTTACATTTAATGTTAGACTTACTTCAACTGACAAAAGAGCAGAAGGTAGCAGGGATCATCGGAAACCCTGAACTTGTACACAGGAAGACTGGTAAGCTCTGTGACCCTTTTATCAATGTCAGAGAGAAGGAGATGCATACAAAAGGAGATGGCTTGATTATAAATGACACAGAATAGACGCATGAAAAAAAGAGCCCAAATGTTACAGTTAAATTAAGCCACACACATGCACAGACACGCCAAAATATTTGGCATGGCATTTTAAGGCAGACAGACCATATGGCCTTCTTAGCAATGCACAATGCTTTTTGCTGTGTCCCACTTAGGGCAAAAGACACTGTTGTAATACTGGGTGTGCCAGATGTCTTGTCAGTCAGCCAGTTTCACATTTAACAGTGTTCTCTGCCTGAACTTGACATAAACACAGTGGCACTGCTCACTGAGTAACCAGCTCCTTACTCTGAGGGAAAATACCATTACAACAGAATATATGAAACGATAGGCAACCATAGATCATTCTCAGTGGTCAAGGTTCCTTTGAAGAAAAACTACCATTTTGTAATTACAGGAGAAAAATAAAGGCTAACCTCCAAAGCATTGAAAACGAGAGAGACAGATAGGACAAGTATATTAATATTTTTGCCTATTTACCAGTGCATTTAATGGTGCATTTCTCAAGTGCTGCGTCCACTTCCTGGGGTTTGTAGTGCTGGAATAAATTAATCTACCTAAGAAATGGCATTGCAGGTGAACAGGATGACAGCTCTGGGTCTAAGGGCTGGCACTGGTGGTATAACACCTCTGTAATGAGCTTCACTCCTTATGAAGCTTCTCTGGAAGATCACCAGTACTGATCATTAGTTTTTGAAGGATCATTGTCTAAACAGAAAAATGTCAAACATCTGCAGAAGTTTTGCCTTTCACCACCTTAGTAATCAAGCCTCTGACTTCCATGATGACAACACATATGCATTGAAAACAAAGAAAAGTCAAACCTCATTCCTGAAGTAGTCTGGTAGTTTTCAGGAGGAAATCCACTTTTTTTTCAAATGCTTTCTATACTTACATTGAGCTAGTACAGTCAGTGCTAATGGAAAAAATGGCTTAAGGAGACCCAGTTTCTTTAAAATTACATTCACAGTTACAGACAGACACACCATATTTCCCACTTTCATTGAAGGCATCAGTTATGCTCAGATTTGATGGTTAAATATAAGTAACCATTAATTTTTTAAATATAAGACATTAGAGCTCAAAACTTGGTGTTCTGAAAGTATCACACCCTGAATGATGTGAATGAATTTGTTACTTGAAACACACATTAATTTCTGAGCATTCTGGTTAAATAAGTGACTGAGAAAGAGGAACTAGTACATTTTCAAAGCAATTCATAAATCAAAGGAAACATTTTTTTTCTTCTGTTCTCAACTTTTTAGTGCTATTTGCTCTTCATCCTCTTCTGAGAAGAGATGAGAGACCAAATAAAAATTTCACATTTGTCGTTCTTCTACTCATAACAAGTTCTCATTCATGGTTTTCCATATCTTCATTTACCTAGATGATGATCAGAAAACGCAGAATATTACTCTGTGTCTTTTCATGGGATATGTGGCATTCTGTTAAGGAAAATATTTTCAGATTTGCCATGCCATGTATCTCCTTCAGTGTTTAGATTCTCTTACGTAGAATATTTCTAAAGTCTTTTTTTATTTCTGCTACTATTAAAATCTAAATTTTTCTGAAGCCTATTAAAAATATGTTTATTTATTATATGTAAGAGTAATAGTACCTTTCCACCTACTTGCACTATTGTTCTTAATCTCCCCTTCTGAACTCCCTATGTAGGATAATGCTTCTACACAGCGTAGTCAAACATTCCAAGAAGTTACCTGGAGAGGTTGTGAAATCTGTATCCCTGGACATAATCCAGCGTTGGATGGACATGGTCCTGAGGAACCTTATCACAGTGGCCTTAGTTTGAGCAGGACGTTTAACTAGGTGACCTCTAGAGGTCTCTTCCAAGCTAAATTTTATCATTCTCTTTTTTATTCCTTTCAATTAACTAAATACCAATTCATGTAAAGTCATTTGAATACAACTTCATGCTTTAATTTTCAGGCACACTATTACATAGTATGCTGAATACATGTCTCTGTGTATGTGTGTACATCTGTCTGTCTGTCTATCTATAATATACAAATGAATTGCCATGATTCTGGAAAACGTTACATTTATATCTTTATAGGTAAATAACATTTGTCTATGACATATTGATCCTTAAAATTCTTTAGCTGATTCTAAGGTTTGTTGAATTAGTTTTTCCGGACTTGGAACACCTTACATCAAAGTCTGAAATCTGAAAATTATTCTGAGAATATAAAAATGGATTCCTTGCAGGATTTTTTTTTGTCAAGTACATAAAGAAAATCAGCCTAGTCAAAGCAGTGTCATGTCCATTATCTTCCACGAGTGCCACACATTGTGTTGCACAGTTATGCTGAACACAGTGACATAATGCAGAATGGTTGAGGAGTTTAAAATTACATGTTTTGTATGCATGCTACAAAACTCACCTTGATTTTTAGCTCTCCTATGCAATTATACTACCACTAACAAAGTGGAAGAGTTGTCATTTACACAAAGTGGGAAACACATTATGTACAATGTGCTTCACTGAGCCACTGAGTAAGTAGATGCCATGGTATCTGATTTAAATGCAATATGGTTTGCAAGTATGGTTTTTAGAGTATAGCTTGTTTATCTTTACTAATCAACTGCATAATTCCTGTTATTTGTTACTGTAAAGCTATTGTTTCATGAACACTTCAAAGAGAAGGATGAAATGTAATGCAGTGATGCAATGTAGGGAGAAATAAACCCAAGAAATCACTATTCAGATTGTGATTGAGGTCCTTGGGAAATGATAGAGACTGATTTAATTCAGACTGGAGATCTGAAAACTATATCTTGTTCTGAAAAATTATAAATATATAAATAAAATCAATAAAATATGCTTTTTTAATAAAAAGAAATAATTTATTAACAATAATAAAAATATAGTAATCATATGGCACTATGGTATAGTACAATACTATAAAATAATAATAAACAATAACAAATAAATAAGTAGAAACTTATAAATAGGACTCAGCTGCTACCCTTCACAAAAGGGTCAAATCGATTTCCAGCAGGGCAATTTACTATCCCTAAAAGGAAGAGTCTTTTAGCTACCTAAAATCCGCTGTGGGAAGAGGATGTTGCCACCCACGTTTTGTGCTCTCCTCAAAGAGAAGTACATCTGGTAACTGGCATTTCTGAGATAAAACAGCATATGGTGGAATACTGACACCTTGAAAACAGTGATGAATTACCGCAAAGACTATTGGAAAGAAATGATGGGAGCTGTTGTGAGGGAGAAATAAAAAGTGGAAAAAGATGTCTGAACATAAGCATTTTCTTTATGTGTGAGAATTTATGGTAGAATTTTCATTTCTCAGACCTTGATAATGTACTTCCCTTTGGAGAATGGCATTAGGAATTCACATGCATAATAGCTGCCTCAGAATCTCTACATCCTCTTTCCTCAGTACATTTTCATGCAGTGGCTTTATCAGAAAAGCTGCTGTAACAAATGATATAAGAAACATATCAGAAATCCCAGAAACTTCAAATTATATCCTCTTTAAGGGGGAAATTAATTAATTCTTATGTTTCTTATGTAACATTAATTAAGTAATACAAACAAAGAGTTGTGTATGACTTTCTATAGTTAGATTTAAATTTAACTTTCTCCTTTTACTTTGAAAGTGAGTTTTCTACCTCTTCCTCCTGAAATACTGCTTTGCCAATCAAGAATGATATCTTACTTTATTATAGGGCACTTATTTTTAAATGTTTTTGTTGCCAATGCTTACAGGAATTAGGAAAATAAAATAGTGTCTAGTAAGAAGGAAGTTATTAAAATGTGTAAAATTAATGTGTTTTATCAACTGACGAAACCTGTCCCAAAAGTCACTTCAGTGGGAATTCAAGTTGTGCAAATAACTTCATCCTCTCAGTGCTCCTTATTAATCAATGTTGATATCCCACTGCTCATCATGTCAGCTGCTATGCCATTCTATGCTATGACTATGCTTGTAAACAAAATGGGCTTGGGTCTATTCTTTGACCTTGAGAAAAATATACAATAGTACACAATTTGCTAAGAATGGCCTCAATTATACTCCCTGTTGGAAACAGTCTCTGGATTGTGGCTGAGCAATGTCTGGGAGAGCACTAATTGGCACAGTTTGGAAACATGCCCGACTCCAACAGCTAATGTAAATGATTATGTGCAGTGCTGGAGACCAAGAATAGAGCTGTTTACTTTATTAATGTCACTGCAACACCTGTGTCTCCTGACAGACATCTGAATTCTTCTACATACTTCGTTTGTGTGTATAGATTCTGATAATGATTCCCTACCCGTTCAGTAATGATTAACAGCACAAAGCCTCATGGAAGATCTGCAACCTAATATTTGGTGTCCTATATCTGAAATGCTCCTAGGGTTATAGTGTTGTCTGGTAAGCATAGGAAGTAATTCTTTTTCATTTGATCCTCAGGCAGAGTGTTTAGATGACAATTATTTAATCCTGATGTTGCTTGAAATTATTTATCTCTTGTCTCTGGTGAAGGTGGGTAAGATCACATAGCTACATAGCTGTGTATCACTACATCAGTACTGTGCTTGGAACATCCATACACTTAACATTATCCACCAGTAAACCATGTTCCCAAGCACTACATTTAAGCATCTTTTAAGTACTTCTGGGGATGGTCACTCAACTACTTCCCTGGGCTGCCTCTTTCAATTCTTGACGACCCTTCCCATGAAGAAATTTTTCCTAGCATTCATTCTAAACCTTTGCTGATCAACTTAAAGCCATTTCCTCTCATCCTGGCAATCACTACTTGGGAGATCAATGTCCACTTTGCTACCACCTCCTTTCAGGCAGTTCTGGACAGTGATAAGGCCCCTCCCCCNNNNCCGCCATTTTCCTGAGCATCCTTTTCTCTCAGCTAAATAATCCCAGCTCCCTCAGATGCTCCTCATAAAACTTGGGCTCCAGACTCTTCACCAGCTCCCTTACCCTTTCCTGGACATGCTCCAACATCTCAATGTCTTTCTTGTTTTGAGGGACGTAAAACCGAACACAGGATTTGAAGTGTGGCCTCACCAGTGCCAAGTACAGGGGGACAATCACTACCCTAGTCCTGCTGGCCACACTATTTTTGATACAATGAGATGCCATTGGCCTTCTTGGCCACCTGGGTTATGTTCAGCTGATCGTGGACCCCGAGTCCTTTTCCACCAGCCAGCTTTCCAGCCACTCTGCCCCGAGCCCATAGGGGTTGTTGTGACCTAACTGCAGAACCTGGCTATGGGTCAGGGAAACCTTCTAGCAGCCTGTAAAAGCTTGCTGTATATGCAGGCTTGCTGTATATGCAGGCTTGCTGTATATATCTGTCAATGGTATCTGTACTTTCTCTGAGAAGATGCAGAAACATCAGTGAGCCCAGTTCAGATGCTGATCTCAACTTAAATTAAAACCTAGCATATATTAAACACCTATTTAGAAGTGGAGTTTTTGTAATAAACAATTACATCAACATTTGCGCTGTTCATGTGGTGAAGAGATAGGAGCCAGTTTCAAGCATTCTGATTGTGTTTCCTTTTTTCAGATAGAAATATAAATACAAGTTTAATAAGCTAGCATGGTAGGCCTACATATATCTGTATAACTACAGTCAGGTATAAAGGAAAAGGAATCAGAATAAGAAGATATAGACTTCGTCTGCTTTTGACCAGTAAGACTAGACAACAGCTGAAAGATGCACAAGATTGAAGGGCATCTTTATAAAGATCTTTGGGGAATGATGTAGGTCTCAACATTTTAGAGCTTGTTAGTTTTCAACAAGAGATCAAGTGCAGTAAGAAGTTCTTAAAGAAATCCTTGGAAAAAGCCATTACAATACCTTTAGCTCATCTATAATTAAAAAAAAAATAATAAAAGGAAACTTTAATAGAAGACAAATTTTTGTACAATTGCTAAAAATAGGTGAAAAAGTAGTTCATCCACAAATTTTCTCACCTCCATAGTCGTAAAGCTGCAATGGACACTGAGAAAACAACTTTGCTGTATTTAAAGACAGTGCTTATTCTTTTTCCTGCAGCAAAAACCACGTGCAAGAGATGTTTCAAGAAGACAGAAGTTCTTCTTGAAAGATTGCACAGTGTCAACTGATCAATGCCATATTATAAATTCCAAGCCCTTATGTCAGTTGCTAAAAAATACTTCTGACAGTGTTGTTAAGAAGTCCCTGTGAAGCACAATTATGACTTACAGAGAAGACTTAATGGCTGTATGCTTCACTGCACATAAAACCATTCCATGGGCTCCTGCCTTTTCAGTCAGTACTGCTATCTGAATTCTCACTGTGCACAAGGTGGTACGAAAAACAAGATTTGATCTAATGCTTATAAGGACTCCCAAGCTTTGTCTTAGTTGAGAGAGATTCTTTTCTCCTTTAATAAAAAGCTACATTTGCAGGACATAAATGCCATTGTCCATTCATGGAAATGTTTACTTTTGTTCCAGAAAAGACCTCTGAAGAAGTGAAGAGAGATTGGAGATAATCTGAAATATTGTGTAAACAATGATTTTGAACAAGTCAACATTTGGGTGCTGGTCTAGGTACACATTTGAAACCACTAATGCGTAGAGATTGGTTTCTTAGTACTCTGAATGCAACGAGCATAACAAATAAAAATAATAGAAACACATCAGATTCATTATTCAGATTCTGAAGTGTGCATAAATATTGTACCTACCTGAATATTTGTAGTTTACCTTGCAATATAATGACTATCACCCTGCAGACACTGAACTCTCCTCTCTGGTGTCCAGTGACAGGACCCAAGAGAGAGGCCTGAAGTTGTGTGAGGGAGGTTCAGGTTGGATAGTAGAAAAAGGTTTTTCACCCAGAGGGTGTTTGGGCACTGGAACAGGCTCCCCACGGAAGTGGTCACAGCACCAGCCTGACAGAGCTCAAGACGCGTTTGGACAATGCTCTCAGGCACATGGTGTGACTCTTGGGGATGGTGCTGCGCCGAGATAGGAACTGGACTGGATGATCCTTGTGGGTCCCTTCCAACCCAGCATGTTCTGTGATTCTGTGATTCAGCAATGTACTTAACAGCACATTCATATCAGTGATTAAGTATATATAGATTCATGTGCCATATAAAGTACAACATATGTACACTGTATGGTATTAATGTTTTTCCCTATTACCGAGATTCATGTAATATAATTTCAGGCATCAAAAATTAGATTTTTAGTACAAGCCTCCAAATGCAATGGAGGGAAGGCAATACATGTTGTAAAAACTGATTTACTCCATTTTAATATTAGATACAGACAGATGGTATCTGTCTATCTGTTCACTACAGCTAAAGGCTACCTTAAACTGTGCACCTATATGACTAAACACTCTATTAGGCCATTCATGTTCTAATCACAGATGTTGATTCATTTTGACTGTATCACAGGAGAAGTTTTGGGGGGAAGATTTTATTTTTACAAAGGCTTTGAAACACATCAGGTTAGAGTCTTTGCTGGTGTAAATCAGTGGAATTGAATTCACTGCCAACCTCACTATTTCCACCAGCTGAATTGCTATCCTATAGACTTTACTAATGTGACATCTTTATGTATATGCATGGTAATTGCAGCTAGAGCACAATTCTGGAAAGTCTTCTATGCATGACATTGCCAATGAACCCAAAATCATCTCTGTATGAGTAAGGCTTCCCTTATGTGAGGCTTAATTACTATTTTAACTAATCTATTTATTTTTAATTACTGCATAATTTTTGTAAGGACAAATAATATTGGGAACAAGCATGTTGCCATTTGTTTTCACAGCTGACTTTTCTCCAGATAGCAATCAAAATACACTTGGATGGAAATGGAAAAAATTATATAGCTTAATATTTTCTAGGTACAGCTGGTCATGCAGAGATATTAATATATCTTATTGAAGCTGCTACACCAGGGTTAATCTGATAAAGCTCTCAAGATGAGCATGCTGTTTATCCTGTTGACACAAAGCATTAAGTCTGTCACCACATCCTGCTCTTGCCAGCTACGTGGGAGCTATTGTTGAGACTCAGAGTAGCGGTAAGGAAGGCATCACTAAAGGATGTGCTGTCACATTTTCGACAAGCAAGAGACTAACCTAAAGAAAGGAAACTAAGTAAAGATAATGTGCTAATCAGAAGGAGGAGTTTGCATTCCCTGAGGAAAAAAAAATCAACAACTGATTTACCCCCCTTCCTCCTTTCTTTCATAAGGGTCATGTCTGTAAATGCTAGCACAAACATAAGCATAATTTGAAGCTATAAGAAGAATTGATTAAATGACAAGTGGTGCTAAATAGTGCCTGTGATTATTCATAGAATATCTAGTGATCTTCAGAACACAACAATTTGGCAAATATTTAGCTGATATTTGTTACTGTATGATGCTTAAATCTCACCTTTGAGTCTCATGGAAAAATTCATTAACACTGGAAGGTGACTGTTCTGGAAAGACTCAAAGAAAAGAGATATTTATTTCTGACTCATTATTACCGCTTTTCACAAATTTCATTTAATATTTTCACAGAATTAGCTAAAGTTTAACTAAGCTTAACTTAGTTAAACTTTAGGGTTTGTATTAGTTCTTAAATTTGTGCTTTATGAATAATGATCAAGCACAACATTTGGATGATATGACCATATTCCCATGTGAAGTCTGTGGGAAATTTTTTCCTACTGTCTTCAGTGCTGAAGGATCCAGCATGTAGAATTCACAGTAAGTTCCTAACAGAGATGCTGCATTTCTAGGTCTTGAACCTGTCTTAGACAATGACTGATCATCAGTGCTCAAAGTAAAGCAAAAAAATCCTTTCTTAAATAATTCTTGTAACTTAATAATAATCCCTAATCTTTTACAATTAATATAAATTTATGAACATCAACTTGAATATGTATATTTTCACTAATAACATAAAGCAGATATAAAATAAACTTAGAGGTTAAAAAATAGTAATTGAGTGGAAAAAATTAACTGTAATGAAACCAACGTCTGTGATAGGGAAGGCCACTGAGCGGCACAATGTCTATGTAATAGCACGGAATTAAATAATGACCAACTAAAGCTGTGTGCCATGTCTAATGCTCTGGACTTGGGACAACTCTCTGCTTTGCTCCCATCAGATTAACATACATAGCAATTATATTTCAGTAGGATGCACAGGGGAGTGAGAGCCTGACCCTTTTTTTTGTGCTGTCACATTTTCAGTATCTCTTTTGGATAAATCAAGGCTTAGCCTCTCATTTTGTACAAAATTATAATGTCCTGTATGTCTGTGCAAGCATATTATGTGGTCTTCTATCAAATGTCACTGTAGGTATTTTTATGATTTACGCAAACAGCCATTTACTTTTATTCTCATTAGGATTTTCCTTCCATGGTAGATTTTGGAAGAAATTTATAAAATTTAATCATACGGAGTATAGAACAGTTCTTCCTGTAAGGAAATTTAAAAACCTTTTCTGTCAGCCTCACTGGATATAATACAATGAGAAAGGTTGATGCCATAATATGTCTTATCTACAACATGCACGTTTTGTTTATTCTGTCAAGTTCTTTGTCTAAGCTAATCATGAAGTCTTTTCTGTCTCTTATCATGCTTCAATCTCTTAGTGCATCTTGACATTCTTTCATTACTGTAGACAGTCATCATCACTGTATACAATGAACTTGAATCTGTAGTTTAGGTAATGCTTAAGTAGCCCTTCTGGTTACACAACATCTAAAGGCTGCTGCCACTCACTGGTGGGACTTGCCCATGGACTGAATTCTTTCTCCAGCTGGTGGGTGTGTGGAGGGAGTAAACTATAGAAAGCTCACATTTAGGCCAAATTGCTCTTCTGGTCATTTGGAGCTGAAGTGCAGAACAACGCGCCATGCAATGAGTCTCTCTCCAACAGGAAGAGGAAGAAATCAATAAAGATTTTTCAGGTGCTTTATGTTCAGTGGACAGACGTTTCTTTGGAAATCTCAGTCACAACTGTCCATTAACTAGAAAGCAAATTAGTTCATTAACTCAAAATCAAGTCTGCAGCAACAACGGAGATGTAGGTCAGTGGATGTGTTAGATAAGTGAAATCCCATGCCATGCTTTATTCTTCTCATTCCTGCTGTGATATCTTCCTGAAGGTTGTTTCCTCACCATCACCTACTGAAGCCTATGCAGTATTATAGCAGTGGGGGCGTCGGTGGATCAATGTCATGTTTTTTCCACAGGGTCCCTTGTGGGAACACTTAGGCGGCACTCTGCCAGCGCCCACGTGTGCACGTGATCTCACCCTCGCAGGTCGTGGCGAGCAGGCACTCACACACACACAGGGTATGCGCGAACCGGAGACAAAAAGGCGAGAGGGGTTCTCTGCGTGCAATTCCGAGGTGTTTAATGGAACCAACGCACTCGAAGGGAACAGAGGCAAAGAACACAGAACAAAAGCCCGCGCGTGATTTTATCCCAGAAGGTTCCAGGGGCGGGCAGAGCATCAGAAGCCGATAGTCTGAGGGCTAGGGGGTAGAGGCAAGTTGAGTGACATAACAGGGGCCAGTGGGGGAAGGGAGGGGAGTGGGGAGAGGACCAGTGACCAGTGGGGTCTCGGTAAAGGGAGAACTTTCCAGCACAGTGGTGTGGGGAGAGACCACTTCGTAGTAACACGGGGGGTATAAAGTGGGCTGAGCCACCACAACACAGTACCACTACATTGTGCAAGAAAAGGTATTACTAAGAATAAATTAAATTTCTGTGGTGCCTAGACTCTGCTAATGATCAAGGTGCATGACATAAACCACTGGACAATTAAAATCCACAAACAGATTATCTTAAAGTGACATTAAATTAAAATTAGGTAAAATAAAAATACCAAGTTATTTTATTCTATTAGATAACCTGAAGTTACAAATAAAGGTGAGCTATCTAATTAAACAGACTTTTTATTCAGTTTTAAAAATTGGGAAAGAAAAGATGAAGTTGAATAAACATTTTAACCCTGCAAATACAGGGCTGATAACAAGGACATGCAGTTTTCTTTTTATTTTGTCTTGTAGATGGCTTTGTTCCTCTCCATTGACTTTGAAGGGACCATGAGTGATCCAGTGTTAAAGACAGAAAATCTGAAAATATAATTTCAGGAAAAAAAATATATTTTCCATCTTTTTTTCAACATTTTCCTTAAAATATATTGTCTGATTGAAACATATAAATATTCAAAATAAAAGCCAAATTTTTTGCTGGAGAATGATCATATTGCTCCAAGGATACAGGCAGAAGATCTGCTAGCCAGAGTGATCCCCCTGACCATTTTGTAATTTTGACCTTCATATGTTGTTTTTCTCATAACTGGCCAAATCTTTGAGTCATACTTGTTATAATGATTTGCATGACAGCAGTGTCCAGGAGCCTCAAATTAAATCTAGGATCAATTGTGAAGGGCAGTATATAAGATAATAAAAAACAACCCTCAGGTCCTTGTATATCAATTTAAATTGGACATTTGAAATTAATGAGGCCAAGAGAAAATCGGAAACAAATAAAGAACTATTTTAGGCACAAATTACTCCCATCGCACTTTAGGTGTTTAATTAGGATAGCATCTTTATTTACATTTCTTTTCCTGGAGGTACCTTTATACTCCAGAGAGAGAAGGAGAAAGAGAGAGAGGGAGGGAGGGAGAGAAGGAGGGAGGAATTCAACAGGGGTAAGTGATCCCATCCAAGAATGAGGGAGCAGTTCCTTCCTTAGGATGCCTTTTCCTGCTTTTTAGCATGCCTGTTACTTTTTCTTTTGGACAAGCACCTATTTACAGCAATGACAATAGTAATCCCTGCCCAACCACACACCCGAATTTCTTTTATGTGAAAGAACCAGGTATCTGATAGGGAAATTTTGTTCTGGTTTCTTCTGATGGATATCTAACCAGGCAGGGTGCACACCAGAGGTGTGTCACACCCACAGGTCATATGGCAAGGCGGAATAGAAGCAAGGTGAAATGAATTAAGACCTAGACTCCATGTGAATAAAAATAGATTTTATGTTTTCCTCTAAGTTTTCATAAAGCACTTTGTGTATTATCTGCACCACAACTAATACTGACTTAACGAAGAAGTCAGATGCATTTCTTTCCCCAATGTTGCCTTGTAACCCCAAAGTTTCTTCCTCATTTAAGAGAGAAACATATAGAAATGAAAAAAAAAGAGGGAACACATGTAATGTACGAATGAACTCTGTATATCTTTGTGGAGATTCAAAGATGCATTATTACTGGTGTTAACCCCAAAATAAAAAAGCACCTCCCCCTTAATGAAATTAGGATACGCCTGTTTAATAATTTTGAAAATGTAAACATTAGAACACTTTGTAAAGATACAAAAGTCTATGGAGCTCATGTATGCTAGATCACAAAATTGGCAGCAAATTGTACAATACAAACAGAATATTTATAATTTAACAGTTTGAAAAATAACAGGAAGATTGAATTTTCTCTGTAAATTGTTCTTTTTTTATGTGATGTTAAGGAACTATGTGTTTACTCTGTAAGCAAGTAAAGTTGTACCTCAGTCACTTGATTTTAGTTCAGATTTTGTGAGCTAAAACAAAGAAATGGATGGGAGGGAGATTAAAGATAAAAGAAAGTCCATTTGTCTGTAAATTATTAAATACAGATGGGAAACTCCTGCACCAAAACAGATGGCCTGCAACTACAAAAAATTAGCATATAGGCAGTCATAACTAAATTCAATTAAATGTGAATTTAGATAATAATTAGGATTTAAAGGCAATATCATAAGCAGAAAAAAATTGCATCTTTCTGGAGCATAGGGAAGTCTGGTTACAGGGGAGGATCTATTGACATTTACATTGGAATTTAACATACTAATAATTATATGTGTCACATGAAGCTCTACAGTGGAGAGTATCGTATTTTGTGTATGCTTTGCATGGAGGTCAGTTCCAGTCTACTACCTCAGAGTGGGAATTGGCCTAAGAGATGAAATAACAAAGATTTTTCTTTTCCCTACATACTACCTAGTTTTTCAAATGTATTTATAAAGATATTTTGAATGCACTGGTAAATATTCTAAAATAAAAATGTATTTCCAGAAATAGATATTTTTTCTGTCCAAAAACAGTTGCCTCTCTGAACAGAGGGGCTATTGCTATCACAGCTATTGCATTTTAAGAGTACTTCCTTTCTGCAGAGAATGTGAGAGTCTGATTGAAAAAACCTGTATGAAGACTGTAGAGACTTAGACTAGGGTCAAGAACAAGAAGTTGTTCTTCTGTAGATTAACTTGGAAATGGAAAATAATTTTTACAGGAGCAGAAATGTAAGACTAAATTCCAAAGCAGAAGTTATGTTTTGCCTTTATAAATTTCCTGTAGTTATTTAAGTTGACTTAACACTTCTTTACTTAAGTTGTCACTACCATTTTGTACTAGAAGTTGTAACCCCAGGATGCTGTAATATATTATTATTGCTCGCAGCTGTCCATAAGCTTTGTATTGAGTTTGTGACTCCTCAGTTGAGGCTTGTCAGGTCTGTTCTCTCTGAGCTTTGTTTTACCGGACTTAGCTGTGAGAACAACCTAATCAACCAGGTGACTGTATCTAACCTGGTTTGGTTGGTTTTGTTTGTTTCTGGTGGTTTTTTAAATCCTTGTGTGGTAACAAATGTAGTTTCATGTATTAGACATTTTACATACTTTTAGCAACCCAAGTGAAAAGTTTTTATTGCCCTTTTATGTAAACAGATCTGAGCAAAAGAATGATGCTGGAGCTGAATACGTCTTTCCATTTCTAAAGCCTTTCACACTCCCACTCTTGGTCCTTAATATAGAGAGAATACAGAGGTCTTTCCCAGAGTGACTTGTTTTATCTCTCTATTTCATCTGAGCAAAACCAAATTTATATGATTATTTAAATAAGTATATTCTTAAACAAGCCGTGTTTTGTGATATTCAAACAAAATATTTGTAACTGATTTTACTTCTTTTACAGGCCTCAAATCGTCCCACTGTATCCACACTATTTTTATTTCCAATTTTTTGCATTTGTTTAAAAAATCTGTCGGAGAAGCAAGCGTCACTGTGGAGTTTGCAGTAGGCAAAGTAGGGCAACATGCTTTGCCCTGGATTTGTATAAAAGCTAAGCCAGGAAAAAGAATGATGTCTTTGCTGAGTTTGAGTGACATATGAAAGGCACTAGTGAAAAGAGGGAGAATCCTTATTTATATATCTGCAGTCTTCATATATCTCTCTCTATATATAGATATATGTATATATGTGTGTGTGTATATTTATATATATATAAAGAAAAATTTGAAAATGGAATATAAAAAAAATGTCTGGGAACATGAGTTTGGCCATATTTTTACCAATATGGGACAAAAAAGGACCATATTTTTACATTCTACATAAGATTTTTCTCAAATTGCGTTGCTTACCGAGATATGTTACTCTGCAGCAGTCCTAGTGCAGTTATCAGAAACTGCTGCATACATATATTTATTTTTTTGAGCTAATGTTTCTCTGTACACTAGCCATAAAGTAGAAAAATTTATATGTATTTCTTTATTAGCAAGTATAGCAGTCAATAGAATATCAATATATAATTTCTTTAAAACATATTTTATTTCTGATTTACAGATAATAAAAGCCTGTGAAAATTCAAATAGGAAGGAAATGAGAAAAAAATGCATCTATGGAAAAGAGGAATGTCTTTTAAGGTCATATTCAATGTGACATATTGTGCATATATAGGGCCCTGTTCTTAATATCTCCTAAATGCCAAATAAGAAGAGTAACATTATCTTTCTATTTTTTTGTGGGTTTTTTTTACTACTTCTCTGTAGGACTGGTTCTGTGATAATTGCTTTCAAGAAAAGATTTAAAATGGTTATCACCTTGGAAATTACTATTTAGATATGCTTATATGTTTTTTAAAAATCACATATTTCTATGCTTTCATTTTTACTGTCATCTGTTTTGGCCAAACTCTTTTTAAAATAACCTTTAATTTATTGTAAATTGTATTCTAACCTGAACTGTCTGAGTCCATTTGAATTCATTTCTATATTCCTTTGAAATGGGACTGTTTCCTTTCAGAAAATATCTTAATACATTTAAAGACCTTGTTTGAATACAGTAATTTTGATCATAGAAAGATGTAATATGAATCAGAAAAGAAATGGACCATGAAATTCTAGGGCCGGGGAAAGGGGGGAAAATGACATTAGGATTTTTCTTTAAAAATAAGAAAAAGTAGAAGTTGTTACTATTTTTTGCCACCTCAGGAAATTTATACTATTTTTATATACAAAAAGCCAACATTTAGTTTTTAATAAGTGCCTGGGCAGTTTTATGGCCCAGGTTGAAATACTAATGCATTGAAATGTTAATTTATCACAGCTGTAGAACACAGATAGGTGGTGTTTTCTTAAAGCTAAACCATGCCTATTATAAGAACTTGACTTAGAGTAGGGTGTTGCAGTGGCTAAGTCCACATTATACTCCCCATGTTGCTACACAATGGTCTCTCCCCACATCACTGTGCCAGAAAGTTCTCCCTTTGTCAGTACCCCACTGGCCCCTCGTCCTCTCTCCCCTTCCCTCCCTGCTTCCATTGGCCCCTGTTATGTCACTCAACTTGACTCTACCCCCTAGTCCTCAGATTATTGGTTACTGATGCTCTGCCTGCCCCTGGTACCGCTCGGGATAAAACCACGCGTGCGCGATTGTTCGGGGTTCTTTGCCTCTGTACTCCTTTGAGTGCATTGTTCTCAGTCCATGGTGTGGATCCAATAAACGCCTCGGAATTGCAGGCAAAGAATCCCTCCCGCCTCTTAGTCTCTGGAACGCGCAGAGGCTTTGTGTGTGAGTGGCTGCTTGCGTCCACCTGCGAGGGTGAGACCGTGTGTTTGCATGGGTGCTAGCGAGGCACCACCAAAGCGTCTGCACAAGGGACACTGTGGGAAAAACGTGGCATCGGTCCATCGACGCCACGCACCGTGCTAGTAGGGAATTACGAGGCTATGAAAACTTTCAGAAATCTTTGCTTGTATTCTCTGATTTTATTTTATATTCATATATGTAGAAAATTCAATAAAAAACATCTATTGGTCAGCAAATAAATAGTTAAAATATTTAAGTAGTAGTCAGTGCATCCCACCACCTGAGGTAAAAAGGCCATACATAAAGAAAGATAAACTTGGACCTGTAGATTACCCTAAGTAATTACAAGAAAGGAAAGAAGACCACCAAATTACAAACTGATAAACCAAACAAAGGACTCAAGAAAGATGGTCAACCTTTTCTGATCTCCATTACTTGAATGTAGTGCTTGCTACGTTACCTTAATTATGTCTTTTGCCAGCCTGATGTTACTTAGTATTATTTGAAGCTGAAAGGCATGGACAGAGTAACGCTACCAGTTACCACTACCAGAACTACCTTAATGCTACCAATCTACACTGGAAGGAGTTATATTTTTTTACACAATTTCCAACTTATGTCAAGGGCACCAGGAAACTATTGTTTTTATTCATAAGTTAAGCATCTCTCAACACAAAGGACCATATTCCAAATCAACTCTGGTAAAAAGTTTTCAAATAAAGCCTGAGGAGCACAATATTATATGGACAGTATGAGAAATGATAGGGATGCTGTCGTGAGATAGAAGCTGCAGAATGCAGTGACAGTCTCCACATGAGTTCTCTCATCAGATGCTGAAATAAGCCACCTCCTCATAGACATCACTGCATGACTTACTACATTCAGAGCAGCCCTTCCTCATTTAAAGGGCTGCCTCCATTCTGCTCTTCTTTCCCTCAAGCAGGTGTCTCCTTTTATCTCCTTCAAATCAATCTCCCTTTCCTTATGGTCCTCCAGTGCACTGGCAGAAGAGTGGCAAGGCAAGGCACAAGACATTTAGCCCATCAGACTCAGTCTATTTTTTTATTCCTGTTCTAAGGTAATTTCACCCAAGAACCTGTGGCTTGAATACACAGGTATAGTATAAAGTCAAATGGCAAATAGGCTGAAAAGGAAGGAGAGGAGCTACGTGACTGGGAGGAGGTGTGGGAGATGGGAGGCTTTGCAAGACATTGATAGAAATTTAGGAGGCCTCAGGACAAGGATGAAATTTCAGGAGTTTGTTTCTTGAACCCCAGTCTCAAGCTGATTGAACCCTTTCTTCACATTTGGGAAATGATTATGTGTTGCATGATTTCAAGAATGAAGAAATTTAATTGAATGGCCTGAGGGGGTAAGCGTGAGTGTTTTTGCTTGCATAAAGTTTTTCTGCCTGTTTCATGAAAACAAGATCAGTTTTAGATCAAAGAAGCTTCAGACCCATCAGGCTGAAAACAGAGGAGTAAGACTAAGCAACACAATGGAGCTCAGTTCTCATGGTTTTGGGGCTGTTAACTGATATTGCCATGTGGGAATGGAGCAGAAATAGGCAGCTTTTAATGGTGCATTTTGATGCCTGGATATAAGCCTCAGCAGAGGATGTGCTTTGAGATTAACTCCCAGGTTTCCATGTGCTGGCCATTGATGATGCTTTAATCAGACAGCTGTAGTGGACTAGGACACTGAGTCCAGGGTTTTTTAGATGGGAATAAATTACCTCGGTTTTATTCAAAAAGTATCCGCTGCAAGGAGTAAAATTATTAAATAGAATTTCATCTGTGGTTTAGGTTGGTTTTTTGTTTTGTTGTTTTGGTTTTCTTACCAGAAGGATAACAGTTCATTTTCCTAACCAAGTCAGAATGGATTCAACTAAAATCCCCAATTAATTTCAAAAGGAAGATTAAGACCTTTGTACTCTGTGGTTTTATAACAGAATCATAAGCACAATGAAGACAAATTGTTTTGTTAAATTGCCGTAGGTTTTCAAGTCAGAGGCTTGGTAGAAATCTGAAGCTTAAAGGTTCTGGAAGGATCAGAAAGAAGAAAAAATTAGTTTTATTCTGCATTTTTAGGAAGTTTATTCTTAAATTAGTATTTTTTATATTTCTGCTCATTTGCTTATATAGCTATCATTATCAGTAATATAATATCCCATCTCTGTAACATATATCTGTGATTTAAAAACAAGTTTGTACCAACTTCATTATAATGAATTTTAAAAATAGATTTTATACAGTAGAATTTTGTAAAGACAAGTTAACAAAATAGAAGTTGTATACTATTATTATTATTACTGATAAATTGCCATATTTTGGCATAAATATATTTAGGTTTTCTCAATAAAAATTTGTGGTACATTTTTTTGGTCAAATGGAAAAAAATAGAAAATTTGGGTTCGAGGTTTTTTTGTTTTTTATTTTTGGGGGGCTTTTAATGTTGTTTTTCTAGTTATACTACTGCTTTTAATGTCATTCTGTCTTATATTTACAGGAAGATGAATGTCATCACTTAAAGTGGTATATTGCTGACACAAGTGTTACTTAAGGGTGTACTGCCAGTATCTAGAAAACTTGTCAGTTTTCAATGACTGCCAGAACAAGGCAAATCTTGCAGGTCTGGGACAGGTCATATTTCAGAGAGAGAATACAACATCTCAGGCTGTCCTGAAAGAGAGATCATTATCAGCTACAGCTCCCGCTCCCCACATGGGGCACCAGGGAACATGCATTTCATGTGAAGATGGAAAGTACTTGAGTACAGTTGAGATGTATCTTTTTATCCCATAGTCAGATTAAAAGATTTTTCTTCCAAGGTAAAGTGCATTATTTTGACGCAAAAGTTTTCTGTTTTACAGAACTTGCTTTTAGGCAGTGGTTGCAGACATGGGATGTCAAAACAGCAGAATGTTGATGGGTTTGCAATGTCAGAGACAAAGGTACTGGAATTTTGTATGAGCTTAAGGTGCTTCAAAGGTAAATGATCTTGCCTTCCTTATGGGTATCACATTTTACTTTGTGCACCCATAGAGCTTCACAAGGATGGGTGGCAGCCAGGGCAGTGCTTCATGAAAGGTTTTGACAGTTTTCTCTGCTCAACTTTACATCTGAAATATAGGTAAGTTTTTCTTCAAATATCTGATCTATATGCTGTGCCCATTTTTCAAATTTATTTTCCGAGTAAAACAGTTTTGCAAAATTTATGTGGATAGCAGTCCTATTTGTAATGTATAATCTGCTTGAATTCCCATGAAAACTATTCTTCCATGAATGATGAGCTATGCAGAGAGAAAAGTATGCACCCCACTGTTTTGGAAAAAGAACTAATTTCAGCTGTTTGCTATCTAGTGGTTTGAATTGCATTGCTGTTTTTCTTTACAGTGCTTTGAAATATCAGCCCTAGCAATGATCCTGTGGAGGGAAGTAGAATAAAATTATATGGGCCAAAACCTCTGAATTTTCAGTCTACTGTAGCATATTGTGTAGCAACGTTTACAGGTAGATGCCAGTTTGTATTTTCTCTGATGCAAATTTTAAAAGCCATCATTTGAATGTGTACACTATGCTGTCTTTTTATTTGATTCTATCATATAGTTGAAATGTTCAGTATAAAAACTTGTGTGAAAAAAATAAGCCTAAAACAAAGTTAAACATTCAAAGGAAATTATCAAAAAAGTTAAGATTAGTGAAACCAAAAGAAAACTAATATCTTCATATTATGCCCATACTGATCAAGTTTACTGAGTGAATCAAGAATTCAGGACAGATGGAAACATCAGTCTGATGCTGGTAATACAGTGATGAAATTTAGACACATGGTCATGTCGGTATTCACAGAATGAGTTGTCCAAAATGCCCTCTACTAATGAACTAATTCTAGCTAGAAATATAGGAATGTGCAAGAAAACTAAAAGAGAAAAACACCTGCAGAATCTAATAGATTTGGAAGATTCTTTGAAGAGAATTCAGAGATTCATCTATTTGGTAAAGGTGAAGAGAGGAGAAGAGAAAATAACTCTCTAGGTTATTTTTAACAGACAATTGTAGGAGATTTTATTACCTTGACTGATCTTATACTCCATGTGCAAAAGGACTATAGTAGTTGCTGTACAATAGTATTCATTTAAAAAACACTTGTCAGAGCTTGTGAGGACTTGATATTTAGCTGAGGGTAAATTGGCTTCATGGTCAGTGATGGAGCTCACAATCAATTTATACCAGACAGTAAGTTCTTAACTGGGTTATTTTAAAGACTCCTACATGGCTGTGGGCTGAGGGGTCAGGACTGCTCTCTGGGTAGTAATAAAGCTTCCTGAGGGATTTTTGGTCACTGTCTTATTCCTTGAGCATTTAGAAGTTTCCTTGAGCAGTTGAAAATGGAGAAAATCCTTGGCATCACGTAAGTGGGGCAACTGAAATTTGCCAGAAACTTGTACCATCATAATGACCCCTTTTTTTTTTTTTTTTAGAAACATGATGGTATAAGAACAAGATAAAAGAGAAATACGTTATAAAACAGAATAGTGAAGTGAGCATGCACAAAATCTGATTAACTCCCCCTTCTGGAGAATTTACAGAATAAGAAACAGGTGAACAGAATCTTCCAAATGGGCAGGAAAAAAAAAACCAAACAGAAAACCCCCAAAATATTAGGTGACTGGCTACAAGAAAGCATGGTATTCTATAATATTATGAAAAAATGACATGATCTGTAGATATGGGATTATGGAGTCTGCAAAGCCCTGAGTGAGATAAATGGAGAAGTTCATTGGTCTCAGAGATATAATTTCAAATTTTCTTCATCTCAGGAAGACATTTGGTTACACTCTGCTACCTTCCATTGGTTACAGACACTGCTCATGCTTTCAAGGTTATAGCAAGGAAGGTTGGAAATAAATCTGTGTTTTATTTTTGGTTTTAATGAATACTGAGGTGCTAGAGTCCCTGTTGGCTGTGAGAAGTACTTTCTATGCAAAAAATGTAGCCACGGAATAAAGTGGCCCCTGGATTAATTTATTGCCCCACACATTTCTTCATCTCCATATTCTTCGTTTCAGACCCACTACAAGTTGAAAGATGTCTTTTGAGGGATTTTCGGTAAAGTCTTACTACCATTAACAAGTAGCAACATCTAAGTAAAATAATGAAAAGTACATGCAAAATTAATTGAAGTGATAAGCTTGTCTGTATGATTCTGAGTGTGCAGATTTTTATTGCTTCAGATGATGACATTCTCCTAGAGGTTATATAGTTCATCCCTTTTACTTTCTAAGGTGATGCAAATGGAAAGAATCAGCCTGCATGTCACCATCACACAGTATGCTCTCATATATAGGCTAGGGACCAGCTGATTTCAGCTGTAGTACAGGATCCCTCTTCTTCATCTAAAGTATCAGCCAACTGATATAACACTATTAACAGTGAAGTTCAAAAGCAAGGACTTCTATATTACTGGACACTTGTGAAAGACACTTAAATCAAAGAACATATGAAGCGAGAAGAGAGATAAGAGTAATACCAATAAGATTAAACCCAAAATAAAATTAAAATATCTACAGTGAGATAATTTATACAGAGTGTAGCCAAATTTTTCTCATCTTCCTGTTATTAATTGTATGGGTTTGATCAAACAAAGGTATTCTTGAAATTGTTTCTGTGATGGTACTGATTCATTAAAACCCCAGCAGTTTAGAACTTGTGGATTCTAAAATATGTGCATTTTTTCCTTAGTCATCAAGATAGTTGGAAGTAAGTGAACTAAATTCTTGAGAAAAAAGAAAACAAGATGCTCTTTACTTTTACACCAGTATTACAGATCTGAAGGATATGTAAAGTGCATATATATATATTTATATATATTCCTAATGTTGTTCAGAGATTGCATATTTTTTCTGCTTTGTCCAGTTTCAAATTACAGCAGAATGCAATGGGTTCAGTTCTAAGTTATACTATTATAAACTGAGAATACCATTCTAAGGAAAAAAAAGCCCAAGACATAAAAGCTTTTATGTACAAAATAGAATACAATCACAGATCACACAAACACTTATATATACTTCACAGTTATAACTGATGATATTATTTCAGATTACATGATTATCAGTTGCATAAGAATGACATATTTAAGATATATAAGTATCTATATCATGTAACATCAGTAGAGTGGTAATTTTATTTTATGTCTGTAAATTCCAAGCCCATATGCTTTATAGGATTTTTCCAGGAACAAAATGACTCCCATCAATTTAGAGTATATTGTTCTTGCTTATTCTTAGGGTAGTTAGGTATACACTACCATTACACAAATCTTTCTTTGCTAAAAAGAAAAAAAATATAAAAAAGAAAAAATATTTTGAAATGAGAACTCTATATTACCTTAGAAAAGAATGAATGTGAGCTGAAATGAAGATCTCAAAAGACCTCAGGCAGAAATGTAACGTCATAAACACTTCTTTTTGCTCCTATATTAAGTTTTATTATTGTCTTTAGCCTGGTTTTTAAAATCTTATGAGAGGCGGTTTTGGTCAAAAGCTGAACACAGTTGGAGTCCTTTCCAGCAATTTCCTTTAAAGAGAAGAACCTATCAAACAGTTGCAATTGTTCAGTTTTTGAATACAGACTCTCAGTTTATTAGTACTGCTGCTTTAATGTCACTTACAGTATTTAAGGAATGAGCCTTATTAAATGTCTCCCTAAGTCAGTCACAATCATTCTGAACAAACTAATGAAATTTCTAATACAAGAAGCAAGACTAGAAGGACATCGTTGTATCTTCTGCTTAGCTAGAGCAAGAATCGGAAGAACTTCCATTTACAATAAAGTATGTTTGTTTTAATTCAGAAATTGATAGTCTGTGTAAAATTATGCTGTACATTGATTTTATGATGTTTTACATAGAATGAAATGTCTTATCAAAAAATGTATAGTCAACCAGTCTCCTGAATATTCTACCAGATGCGTTTATTTCTAATTTTTTTGCCAGTCAGTGACATGTGTGTGGTACATACCAATTATCTTACTTTCCTCACACACTAAGGCATTATTATTTCACAGTTTTTGAGCTTGTCAGTGCAACTTGATTACTTCTAATTTTCCTTTTATAGGACAGACTCTAGAGTAGTTTCTTTTTAAAGTACAGAAGTACTAAATTAATTCTATGCTGTTGTCAGAGACTGGAAAAGGTGATCTGTTTTGAGACATCTTGAGGGCTTGGAATGTGTGGTAGGGAGTGGGTCAGCCCTTGCTCTGGTGAGGTGGTGCCCTGCCCCCCATACCCCTCAGCTCCACAGTGTCTGTCAATCATGGCACACTGGAGGCAGCCCCCCACTGTCACCTAACCCAGCCTAAGTGGCCAAGAAAACAAAAGTCCCACTTGGGAGGAAGACCCAGGACAGGCCAAAAAGGTTTAAGAAGGTTCACCATGAGCCAAGCACCTTGTGCTTTAACCCTACCTTCATCTTGGAGTTTTACATTGCTGAAACCCAGGAGTTGGTAGCTATATGTCTGTTTTTCTACATCTTTCCCATGTTTCTGTTTTTCTCCCTTTCTTCTTCTTCTTCTAACTCTCTTCTCACCAAATGTAACATCTTATAAGGCTTCCTATGTTCAGTGGATCAAGTCTATGCTGTGTTAAGTGATGTTATGTTGTATTTACTCTTTTGCCAAAGTTCCTTAGTTTTCTATAGTTTGCCAGTAAACTTTCAGGAGTTTTTTACCTCTTGAAAATATGTGGTTGCGATCTTCTTTCTGTCTACCCACAGCGAAAGAATCTTGGTTTAGCCCTAGGTTTGAGTGACCGGGGTGCAACAGCTGTTCTACTCCATCCTTTGTGTTTCCTTTACAAGGCTACACCATTTCTAAGAGCTCTTTCCTTGGAGAACTATAAACTGCAGTGGTCCTCATTAGATGACCACAGAGTCAAGTGGCTCTGGTAACATGACGGTCACTCACCATACTTCATAGGACACACGCCAACACACAGTTTTGTATAAAAATATGAAGCTCTCCTGAGCTGGAAGAGATACTAGCAGAGTTCTTCCAGCCAATATGTGTATTTTATAACTCATAACAGAGAACAAAAATTGCAAATCTGTATATATGGAGAGCTATTAAGTGTTCTCTAAATAGCAGTAAACAGGGGGTTAAAGCCACATGGACACATGGTTTTAAAAAATGTTTTACAGATCTGTTGTTTTTGTTGTGGAATAAAAATTTAATCCTGCAATTTCCATGTTAAGAGGATCTTAAGGATGTTAAGAGCAATTTATAGTGGTTTGTTCTGTCAAAAGCAAAAAAGATAAATACAAGAAAAACATGTAGGTTCTTCTTTAAATTAAATGAAAATTCATTAAAATGTTGTGCATTCTACAGTTGCAAACAAATGTGTGTTTCACACATCTTCTGAGATTCATAGTGTACAGCTGAGGCTCCTTACAAACATGGGAGTTATTTAAGCATTAATTCAAGAAGCTGGAGACTGCAACCAATGCAACAGGACTCTGCTTCTTCATGGAGGCTCAAATGAAGTTTTAGTTCTGCATCAGAAGTGGAACTCAGAGGTCAGGGAATATTTTATTTAAAACTATCTTATTTGAAAACTAAATTGTCTCAAAAAGCAAAGCAATGAAAAAGGTGATAGTGTCTACTACTGCTAGTCAAAGTATACAGTAGAAATAGAGGCTTAATGAAAATGTTTCTATGGAAAATATGTCTGAAAATTTACTTTCCTTTTTAGGGCACACAATGTTTTCCCGCTTCTGAAAAGTCTGATGACATGAATAACAAAAATACGTCAACTATACTTTCAGATGGAAAATAAAGACCAGTTTTATACTTAGCATTAATAGAATTTTTAAACAGCTTTTTGTAGTATTTAAATTTTAATTTGAGATCTCAAATGGAAAATTTCTTTGTTTCTTCAATTTCTATCCCATCATCTTGACTTACGTAATTTTTTTTCTCATGGTAAGATATCTGAAAGAATATTTGAAGAAATCATTTTGTGACATAGTCTCCAATACCAAATTCTATAAGTTTGAAAGCAAAGCAAAAATAAGTAGGTCTTCAGTTTTGATTTATACTGAAAAGCACAAACAGGCCACGATGCCGCTAGACACACTGCCTTAGAGGAAAGGTCATTGAATGATACATTTCTATGCATGCTGAAACTGATAATGTAAGAGGGCAGGAGAAACTGATTGTCAAAGTTAAAAATTAGAAAATATTTTATATATCAGTATGCAGTTGTGAGGGTATGTCCTAAAGTGTGATTCAAAAAAAAAAAAAATTACGAGAACTAGAATTTTATAAGGATTTAAGTTTCTCTATCTTTTTTATAAAATATGGTGCATATAAAATAAGAGCGACAAACAACTCCATTTCTTGAAAGAATTAGTAATGGCTAACTCAGTCTAGGGCAAGTAAGAACAAGGGGAAAAAATTTCTATTCAATTTATAATTCTTAAAATATTTTCTTGTGTTGACAGCAGAATTTCTATACCAAAATTTCATGTAAGGACTTTTAAATTTTGTTATCTTGAAGTTTAGTAAAACTGTACAATGATAAAAATTAAAATGAACAGCTAGACAAAACAGCTTTACAACAAAACCGCAGCAGTGTAAAGTAGCTGAATGGAGGTCTGAAAATTAAAGGCATCTTAGTATTCACCTGGACTAAACTTCCCATCAAGGTTAGAGGCCTTAATTAATGGGGAATAGAATGCTTGTTTATTGTCTTAGTTGTGTGTAGTTTTCAATAAACCATTTTTTTCACATTATTTTAGCAGACAGATGAAACCGGAAAAAGATATTATGACTGATGTTTATTATTGCACTGTCATAGCCTTTTGTGAATTTTGATTCATCCTCAGTGTGTGTGCTTTGAGATCTCAAAGGGATTGGTTTTAGGGGGAGAGGGACACAAATGTCTGTAGTCTTTCCTTGTGTAATATTGCAATCAAAACCTGGATTAGAGCCAAGAGTGTATAACATGACATTTTAAGGAGGCAAACGGGAAATTCTCCAGTCATTCCTTTATTATCTAACCCTAAAGAAAGAAATATATTCAGTTGTTACATCGACTAGTTGCTGCATTATCTCTGCTACACTCAAGGAAGTTTAATGACAAGTGACAGGAAAATCAATGTGGTGCTGTACAATTGCATTACGGTAGAAAGAAGTCATATTTGTTTTTCTAAAACAGTCTGGAAGGTATGTTAAAAGTAAATATTAGGACACTTTTAATCATTGTTAAAATATCCTGCATGCATAGGTCCTGTGCAGCAATCTTTGATGATTTAAACTGGTTCCTTTTTCCTACGGAATCCGTGCCTCATTTATTACATAGGATAAAGTACAGTCTGTGGATGGAACAAGGTCGTACAGCACAGGGGCCTAGCGTCTTTCCTAACACAAGATGATGTCGTGGTTTGATGCAGCTAAACACCAAGCACACGAAATCTAATTATTTGCATAAGGGGAAACAAGGATTATTGAGGAAAACAAGAAAACTACAAGGCGAAACAGGTCCTGACTTAAGCAGTTACAAAATAAAGAAAGTTTATTACTAACAGAATTAAAAGTAAAAAGAAATAATAAGAAATTAAAGCAAACTCGCCTCTCCCTCTCAGCACCCCCTCTTTCCAACCAACCTGCGCAAGGGAAAACAAAACACGGGATTCGGTCAGTGTTGCATTTCTCTAAGAGTCTTTTTTATTCTTAAGGAATAGAGTTTCTTCTGCTATGCCGTAGGATTCTTCACAACTTAGCAGTCTGCCCAGAAAACAATCTGCTGAAGTGAAAAAAAATCTCTCCCATGAAATCTTAGTGTCCTCACACTGCCAGTCATGGGCCATGACATAGGGTTTAGTCTTTTAAGGATGAATTATTCTAGCCTGAAAACATAGCCTCTCCTCTTCAAAATCTCTCAAAGCCTTTCACAACATCTAGATCTTCACAGGCCGCATGTGGAGTTTCCACTTCCCCATGTACTTAAATGAATTATAGAGAAAACAGTCTGTAATATTGCAGTCCTCACCACTGCTTACAAGGAGAATTTGAAGCTCTGGAGCTGGAAACGCCTCTGTCTTCTTTTCCAGCCACCATCTTAGCTTCGTCTCACGTGATCTCAACCTTCCCCTCTTTCTGACCTTGGATTTGCCATGTTAAGGAGTTGATCTTGTTCAGGCTTTACATTGGAGAAAGCCTCACTCTCTTTATGCTGCCGGCTGCACGATGTCTTCCTCAGTTCGGCGCGAGCTATGCTGGCTGCAGGGAGGCTCCATGGCCCCCGCTGGCTCCACATGGGGCTGCAGCGGTTTCTGTTGAAATCTCAGCCGCGTGGTCATGGCAATGATATTGTTTAAGGCTGATCCCGGCTACATGTGGATGCGGGACGGCTTTTTTCCCTGGCAGCTTTTTTTGGCCCGTGCCAGGGGAGGGGTGGAAAACGGGAGGGGGCCCAGCCCAGGCCCGGGCCAGGGCCCAGAGCCTCCCCCTGGCCAGCCCTCAGCGCTAAGAGCAGGAACAAAAAGGGAAATTTCCCCTCCTCCCCACACTTTAAATATGCAAATCACAGAAGCACGCCATTGGGTTAAAAACTTGTCCATCAACTAAGTTTCAATCTACTACAGGTGGCAGGAAGTAGAGTGGAAAAAAAAAATCTGGAATGCAAGAAAACTGCTCTGGCAGATAAAAGTGATCTGAATATTTGAAGACTCTAATGTCCCTGGTCAAATAACTTCTGGCCCTGCCTGTTTTATGAAATTTCCTTGTAATCTGGGCAAGTCTAGTATTTTTTTGCCTCTGTTTTCATCAAAAGTACATTCTTTCATTGCATTGTAAAATTCTGAGTATTTTAAGAATAAATATTTTGAAGATTGTGTGTCCCCTGGACTATCAGGACATAAGTATTTTAAAGTGAGTCAGTGATGCTAATTATAGCAATGACTCTATGCTCCAGTGGTTATAACACCATCACCTCACACCAAAGGTGACAGAAAAAATCAATACTGATCATTCAGAAAATACAGAGTGATAAATATCAAAAGCTTCCAAAAAGATAATAATTCTGTTCTAATAGCAGGTCATAATTCATATGGCTCTAAAAAATAAAACTAAATGTCAAGCAGTTGCATATTTTGTGCTGATTCTGTAAACATCAATCGTTTTGTACTAAAGTAGTTTTACAAGAAAAAGTATCTATATTATGCTATATACAATGTAATAACAACATAATAATATATATAACATGTAATACATATTTAATTAAAACTGAAACATAAAAATTTATAACTAATAAGTGGAATTTAGGTAGCACGGGGAAACTTGGTTCAGGTAGTTTGATGTCAGTATAAGACCTGAAGTGTTCCTAAGAGATATACACTAAAATGTCAGTGAAGTCACTGGGAGAAAAAGCAATTATATCGATCTTACTCAACAACAACAACAAAAAGGATAGTTAGGGCAGCAGTCTGCAGTACTATCTGCCTTTCCTTAACTACCTTGGAATCTGTAATTTGACTCTTTGTCTTATCAGAAGTGTAATTTGTGAATTCACATGCTGCATGTTTTATTCTGATACCTTAATCCATTTTACAGATTTTAGTTGTTTGAAGACAAAAGAAGTAGTTTTGCTGGATTGATTCTCAGAAAGTTTAAGCCAATACTTGTTCACAATGTTTCCAACTACTTGTATAGCAAAAGAACAAAATGTTAGTCAATTTTTGCTGAAATAAAGGCAGTAGTAATTGCTGACCCTCCATATCTCATTGCAATACTACTTTTGTGGTTGGTTTCATTCTGAAATTCAGAAGAAATAACTTTTTTGTGCTAATATGAACGGGGAAAAGGGAAGTAGGCCCCGAAAGTTTAGTCAGAATGAAGTTTGCCTTATTTATGGAGAAATTATTTTGACTTCACAGTAAGATCTTACATTAATAAGGCAAGATTGAGCTCAGAGTTAAAACAAATAAGGATTGGAAGAAAACATTAAGTTATCATCTATTTCTGGAATCAATTAGTATTGGACAGATTAATGCATTATAGGGCAAATAGAAGACTCCCGAAATGTCCAGTGATCGACAACATTACATCACCCAGTGTGAAACTCCCTGCCCCAGAGAAGGTACCTCAGCAAATATAAACCTGAGTGAATAAAAACCCAGTAGATTTGGTGTTCAGGGATTTCTCCTACCACTGTTTTGGAACTTCCCCCACCACCCAATGGATCTGGTCTGTGGCCACCAGCTCAACCCAGACTGCCCAAGTCTTGTTGGAGGGCCTACAGGTGGTGAGATCTCCACACTCTTGTCCTTTCTCTTTTCTTCTTTTCCCTCATGCGTGTCCTTGGGTGATGTTGTTTCGCTTTGATACTGCAATGCTTTCAATTTGTTATTACTATGGATAATAATAACCAAAATGGCTACATATACATTTTCCTTTGTAACCAAGTTGTTCTATAATAAACCCTACATATGTATATTTACAAACACTGGTCACTCAGTGTCATTTCACTCTAACCCACCCCAAGGGATCTATTAACAAGAACATTTGTTACTCTTGCCTTTTGTGGGGGGTTGCAGCAACTTACCTGTTTTAATTCTGAATAATTATTTAAAGAAGATGCATTGAAAGTGATACTTTATGAAGGATTAGCAAATGGATTTCTGTGTTGTGAAGGAGGCCAAAACAATTTATAAAACTTACACAAATGTCACTTCAGTCCAGAAACCCAAAATTTGGAGCATATTGAAATTCTTCAGGTCTTTGGTAGATTTTGGACAGAATATTGCATTGAGAAAGTGAGAGAGGGCTTAAGAGGTACTTGAGAAGGGACAAGCTAATATTGTAGCAGTGATCAGTAGGGTCACTTTCTTTCTTATCTAATTTGATTATTTCCTGAATAAACAAAAGAACCCAAGCAAAAGGAAAACAACATAACTGTTTACTTGTGTTTTCTTATGACATTTCCAGGGCGGTCTGGCTTTTTTCAAAGCCAAGTGTTTTTCATGGAAGGCATCTTCTTGTGGGCGGCAAACGTATTTGATACTAAAAGCCAAAACTAAACTCCAAACAAGTATATGCCACATACACATGGGGTTATTTTTATTTTTTTTAAATATGCCAGTTCCAAGTTCAAATGGGTCTTTCATATCACAGTCCTCTGGCTCTGGAGAATACCTCTGAACAGCTTTGTTTACTGTTAAGACTCTGATGGAATAAAAGTACTAGGCCACTTTCAGTAAGGTCACATCCTGTATATTTTTACACTTTATCACTTTTTTCTGACTGTTTAAGAACATTTTCAGAGAAGAATGTTAAAAAAGGCTGGGCTTCTACATGGAACCCACTTTTGTCTCTTCTGGGATCCTTACCATCTTTTTCAAAGGCATTCCCAGGAGAAAGCTTTGTGTTTATAGTACATGATTAATTACTAATTCTTTAACTGACATCAAAGAGAGTATTTCCACATGTGCTCTCCAGTACCTTCAATCTTTATTTTCTTCCTAAGTGAGTATGGCATTGCACTATCATCTTTGTTTTGATATACAGAGAGGGGAAAAAAGTCCTGTAGTACTGGTGATGTTCCAGGGCACTTGGCAGAAGTGCACTGGGCAGGTATTGTTCCCTTTTTCTTTTCAGCTACTTTCTTAATACTTTTCAGGATAGTTTGAAAAGGTTTCCTATCAAAAATTGAATAGAAAGAGAAGAAATTGTATTAAAAATTCGGTTCATCTAGGCTGCTTGCTTTAACATTGAAGAAGATGCAAAGGAAGAAGAAGTGTAATGTCAGAGGTCTGCTAGCTAATCTGTAGCAGCTGCCATCAGATCCAAGACTTTACTGAACATCTGATTCCCTTTGGACCAGCCTGTCCTTACACAGTCCCTGGAAAGGTCTCAATATTGTGAAAATTTGTTTCAGGTTTAGCATTTCTTAATTAACTGGCTTGGTTTGTTTGTTTTAATTCACATTTTCATTTTACCCACATTTTAATATATGTGACTGGCTATCCCAGAAAATGAAAAGAGAAAATTTGGATGATGCAGCTATGAATACTCTTTTGGATCAGTTAAAGCCGAAGAAGGAAGGCAATTTTCCTATGCTTGTATGCAGTAATTTTACTGACATCTTTCACTCTGTGGGCCATTCACAGATGAGATCTTGATAATGATTCTTTAATTTTCTTACATGCAGCTAATAGAGATACATTCTGAGCTGTTACATGTCACTGTCTGCAAGATTAGGCAGCTCTAGGCACAGGCAAAGAAAGTCCTTGGCTAGGGTATCACATTGCTGAGAAGCAAAGTGCCACACTGCTGCAGGACTACTCCACCTATGATTACATCCAGGAGAAGAAGCAGTTGCTTTTGGAAGTGACGCTGCAGTGGGTACTAGGGTCAGAACAAGGTGGTATTAATTGGAATTATCTGCTGCTGCTCACTTCCTCTACTTACTAGTCTTCCCATCCCATCTTTGCTCCTCATCCCTTCCCTTGTAGTCTGCTTTTCATTTGGTGGAAAGAAAAAGTCTCTTTGTCTATGCATCTGAATATCCTTGAGCTGTTTTTGTTCATGAGTGCAAGTCTCATTGATTTAATTTTTAATTGTTTTTGGAGCATGCTTATTTACAGTTCAAGCTTTGTTCAGGTTCAGTTGCTGCAATGAAGTTACTGGGAGAATGCAAATAACTTTGAGTGACTTTCTAATTTCTTTACTAAGTAAGAAACTGCTATTGAAGTCTGCATGTAATTTCCTTTTCATGTTACATAGCATCTGTGCATCTTTTTCTTCTGCATCTGAAATGGATTAACTAAATTTCAGTGGTCAGCGAAGTAAGATTTTTTCACTATATATATATATACATAGAAAAGATATGGTTACTTTTTGTTTTGTTCAGAAAGTTCTCTGTCATCTAACCTCTCTCTGTCCAGGTGTTCTGTCCTCTGCCATAATATTGGTAAAGAGGACTGAGATCCATTTTTAAATCCAATTGCATTTTTAGTACTGCTGCTTCACTTACAAAGAAAAATTAAAGAAAAAATAAATCAACAAAAATTTTCAATAAAAACAAAAATTTTACTCTCAAAAAAATTTATTAAAAGTACATATTTTATGATCTTAACAGAGAATTTCATGGGATTACTGCTGACAGAAAATTATATGCAGTATTTGAAAAACTGTTTTGGAACTTCACTTTTCTAACAGAATTGTTTGCTCTATCCAAGAAGAATCTTCATGCATATGGTAAATAGATTTTTACAGTCATTATAGCCATGAAGGCTATCTTATAGTATAATAAAAAATTTAGTTCATTTTTCTAGAATATATGACCAAATTTCCCATAAAAATCAAAGGGAAATAAAAGGCAAAATGACTGACCAATGAGAAGACTTTTATAGAAGTAAAATAGTGTTTTATTGTACTACACTGAATGTGTTTGTACATAGTAAAACAAAGAAGTTTTTCTCAATTACAGGAAATTTTCAAGACTTAAGAATGTTTTGTTCTCTGCATAAGAAATAATGAGTACAGTTTTGACTTTCCATGAATAAAGATGAAATGAAAAAGTGAAACTGTTTGTCTAGAATACTTAAAAGGTTTTAACTTGCCTCACAACAGAAAAGTTTTTTTAAATAAAAAAATCCTCCAGTATGCATATAGATTTGTTTAAAAGACATCAATAAAGAATATTTTTCAATTTTTTTCTTTTAAAATTTGAGTTAAGAATTTAATGGAAATAGGCTTTCTTCTGAGAAAATTTTATTAACAATAAAGCATTTCTACCATAAGGAGAAGCTGCTAACAGCAGGAACAGACACATAATGCTTACAAGAATCTCTATTGTGATTGTAATTAACATATTTTTGGCAGATGTACAGAAATCCTTGTACTTGTGCTTCTCTTTCACAGGATAGCCCATTTCTCCTCACTGTCTTTTTCTACGTGGCATGTTGGAGAAGACTGGTATTGCAGATCTGAGGAACTAGAGTAAGATGGACTGGAAAATGAGAAATACACTAAGTAATATTTGATTCTTATTATTCTACTGGGGAAAATGAATGTGCCAGTGCTCAAATAATTTCTGGTTAATTTTCCAATGCTGACATTTATTTTTAGTTCAAAATAAAACCACTTTTTTTTGTTTCGTTTTATTGTTTTATCCCCGTTAAACACTTATGCATATAACAATCTTGCTCACAGGGCAAACCTGAAAACTGTGTTTCTGTGATCAGCATAGCTGGAGAAATGTTCTGTATTTTCCCAAATGCTTATACAATTATCATTATGGACTCCCAGAATTTTTTTTTTGATGATTCAGAATTAATGTCATCTAGACTTCTTCTGCTTTTACCTTCTTTTAAAATAAGAAATGCGTTGAAGTCCAACAGTCAGAGTCTATGACTTTGTATCTTAAATCTTCTAACTCAGAAGCTTTTTTCATCTGGTAGCAAATTTTCTTCCTAGGCTCAATTTAAATATCTCCTGCCTGGTGTAGGCATATTGATGCAGAAGTGCTGGGTGGAAATTTCAGAGAGGAATACCACAATAAATCAGTGTCACGTATCGTAGAATTGGGGAATCACTGAGGCTGAAAAAGAGCTTTAAGATCACAGAGTCCAACCATTAACCCATCACCGACAAGTTCACCACTAAACTATGTCAAGAAGCACTACATCTATACATATTTTAAATACCTCCAGGGATGGTGACTCAATCACTTCCCTGGGACACCTGTTTCAATGCTTGACAACCCTTTCCAGGGAGAATTTTTTCCTATTATCCATTCTTAACCTCCCCTAGCACAGCTTGAGGCTGTTTCCTCTTATCCTGTCATTTCTTACTTGGGAGAAGAGACAAACCCTCACCTGGCTACAATCTTCTTTCAAGTAGTTGTGGACAGCTCCAGTAAGAGCTAAACAACTCCAGCTCCCTCAGACACTTCTCATAGGACTTGCTAAGAACTTGACCATTCATCAGCTTTGTTGCCTTTGTCTGGAAAAATTCCAGTAGTTCAATGTCTTTGTTGATCTCACATTTGTAACTTCCAGTCAACTGACACCTCTGCAGTTAGCCAGAACTGCTGGTAAATGATGGAGAGTGGCTTGGAGAGCACTTCTCCTAGCTCCCTCAGTGACCTTGAGGGGATCCTGTCTGGCCCCATAGATTTGTGTGTGTCGAAGTGGTGCAGTAAGTCTCTGACCATTTCCCTTGGATCACTGGGGTTTCATTCTGCTCCCCATCCATTTTCCAACTCAATGGGCTGAGTACCCTGAGAAAAAATTGTTGACTATTAAATACTGAGGCAAAGAAGTAATGAAATACCTCAGCCTTTCGCTTATCCCTGGTCAATGTTTCTCTTCACATTCAATAAAAAGTGGAGATTCTCCTTAGCCGTCTTTTTGCTACTCATGTATTTATAGAAATATTTTTTATTGTCTTTTACAGCAATAGCCAGATTAAGTTCTAGTTGGGCTTTGGCCCTTTTAATTTTCTTCGTGCACAACCTCACATCATTCTTGTAGTCCTCCTGAATCACTTATCTGCCCCTTTTTTTGGAAGTTCATTAAGTCTCCCTGTTGTGTGAAGTTCCAGACAAAGCTCTGTTCACCCAGGCCAGTCATCTCCTCCAGTGGATAGTCTTTTGGCACATGGGGATGTCCTGCACCTTTAAGGTTTACTTCTTTAGGCACATCAAGCCTTCCTGCACCCATTTGCCCTTCAGGACTCCATATATGCTATAGTGTAGTCTTTTTGCTCCTTTTGAAATGAATAAAGCAGACATTCAAGGTGGTGTTTTATTTTGTTTTATTATAATTGCTATAAAGTGCTTTTGTGCAAAATTATTTTCTGTTGGATAATACTATCATACAAGCTATCTAGACATAAACGTACATGCAATCCTGCTACATTTCTAAAACTAGGTTATGAGATCACAATAAAATTGAAATCTTATTCTTTAGCATTGGCATCAGCTTCATATTCTGTAAAATAAATCAGAATATGGCAACTTGTCTAAAACATAAAAATACAATTGAATACTAATGTCAGTTATTTTTCTCCTGAGAATATGTTTTCAGGCATTGAATATAGTTATGTATATGCACAGAACTATATACACTTTTATGGCTGGACAGGAATGTTATGAAGTAACTTAATTTTTCATTTCTTATCTTTAACAGAAGAATAATGTGGTTTTGACTTTTCTGTCTTATCATGAAAACATGATGGAATTATTGCAATTATAAAAGCAATTTGGCAAAGAAAAGCATCTAAAAAGCAGATGAAATTCTAGGCTATATCATTCAAGCTATTTCCAGTAGACAAATGGAGATGTGATCAAATAGCGATTGTGCAAGCTTCAGCTGGAATTTATATCCTTTTGAGCAAAACAAAAATGACATCAACTGCAAGGGAAATTACTATATTAGTAGCACTGGAAAACCTATCAAATGAAAAGAAACTCAAAAAAGCTTTGGCTCATCCAGTTTACCGAAAGGAACGTTTTCTCCAAAACCATGAAGGTAAATACCAAGACATCAGAAGTTCTAAACAGCGGTATTGGTTATTATAAATATTATCCTCAAACTGGGAAAAAAAAAATTAAATATACTAGCCTGAAAGTTAGAAAAAAGGGTTCTAACCCCTAGAGGAGTAAAACTTCATCATATCAGTCCAAAAACATGAGGGAAAATTAGAACTCTCTGCAGTACTTAGCTTCATAAATTTACATTTATATAACATGGTTTTCTGTCACAATAGGTACCTATGAACAGCAATGCAGGAGGCCAATTAAATTCTATGCCCTATGTTCCAAATGTGAAACTGCAAAAAAAGTGTATCTATTATTGCCTGTTACAGCCCATCAGCTACAGGTTCATAAAAATATGTCTCTCAGAAGAGACATGCTGTAGTTTGGAATGACAAGTTTTACTGCAGTCTTGAGCAGTGGGAGTGAATTTCACAGTACTTGAAAGAAATTAGGCATATTTGAAGAAAAGGAAAAGAAATTGATCCAGGATAAAAATCTGTTAAAATCTGTGTGGTATAAAATTAACACTAGGTAGTACAGAGATTCTCAAACATTTTTCAAAATCAGCTATATTGATCTGTTATAGTTCAGCTTTTCTATTAAATAATTTCAATATACTTTTAAAACACATTAAGTAAATTATCACACATGAATCTCTCACCCTTTTGTCAAAATGAAAATACTGTTAAAATATATTTCTGTTCAATTTTCTTATGTATTTTTACTACTGAGTCCTTACATCTTTGCAATCTTCAGTCAAGAGCAGATAAAGTTTTATCTCCCACTTTAAACATTTTTGCTATTTAACTTTTTCATTTCATATGAGAAGGGAATCTATCAACCACAGTCTGTGTCTAGAAATAAGTTTTTTTCAGGTTGAAAACATTAAATTTTTTTACATGAAAATTAAAGAGAATTAATCTTCTATCCCAATATGATTTCTGTTTATTGGAAGATTTGGAAATGACAAAGGATAAAAATTAATATCAATCAGAAAGTGAGGAATACTTTAAACACTTGGCTTTAAACACGTGTTTTCATTCTGGATTTAGGAACCAACTAAACAATCTGACATGCCAAAAAACTACCAAGGGCATGAGCAATGTACATGTTACCTTCTACAGAATTTAGAACATTTTAAAGTTTTAAAATAGACTTTTCATTTTAACATTTGTTTTTAAAGCTTGAAAACTAAAGTATTGATGTTTGTGTCAAACAAAAGCATTTGTTCAATAGTGAAAAACAATTGTTCATTATTAAAGGAAATGCTCCATGTGTCAAAAAGGGTAGCAGTTTTTCTCATGTAATTTTGCACAACTTAACCGCAAAATTTTCTGGTATGGTGAATGAAAATGAGTGTTATTTATTTACATATGCAAAACCAAAACCAGCATGGCAAGATACACTGACTAGATATTCAGTGCAGATTTTTATAATGTGAGACCATTTTGTACCCTGTACTTCTGTGTTATATTGAACTATATTGTACATCATACAGCTACCTAAAGGTAAGAGATTTTATGCCTTAACAGTAGCTTCAGCTTTGTGAATGTCTCAGTGACTTTCTTTCTCAGTTAGGAATAGGATCTACCTCATGATGAGCTCTGAAAATGTATCAGGTGATCACAGCTTTTTTCCCTTTTGCTGGAAAGGTGAATTATGTACTTTGCTAGAACTAAAGCTTATACAGCTATGATTTCTTCTTCTTATTCCCTGCTGGTTACCTTAGTACATTCTGCTCTGCTCTCTCAGGACTATGCATACTTGGTTTTCTCATGTTTGCTAAAGGTGGTAGTATCACCTCTGAGTGTGATCTAGGTTGTGCTTAGAATGAGATAGTATAGATTAAACCAACTATTATTTAGAACATGGTGAATTTGTTTATGTCTATCTCCAAACCAACCACAGCTTTCCTTGCTCTTTAGTCAAAAAAAAAAGTAGGAGACATAAAATTTATCACTACATGAAACATCTTAGGAGATGTAATACATAGAGTCAGGGAAAACATGCATTTATCAGTGCCACCAGGTGAAGATTACCTGCTCAGAGAACATTAGAAAAAGCTAAACTGAATAGCTGGAAGTAATTAACACCCTCTAAATAATTGCCATATGTCCGCAGCATGAGTACTTCACCTAGTTTTGGGCCTCCCAGTAATACAGAGACATTCTCCTATGAAGTCAGGCTGAGAGAGTTGGTGTTGTTCAGTCTGGAGAAGAGAAGGCTCTGGGGAAACTTTATTGTGGCTTTTAACTATTTAAAGGGGTCTTATAGGAAAGACAGAAAAAGGCTTCTTACTAGGGCCTGAAATGACAGGACAAGGAGTAATTGTTTTAAACTGAGAGGAGATTTAGGTTGAAAATTCTTTACTATGAGGAGAGTGAAACACTGGAATAGGTTGCCCAGAGATGCTGTGGCTGTCACAACATTGGAAGTGTTCAAGGTTAGGTTAGATGGGGCTTTGAACAACCTGGTTCTCTTTGTTAACTTAGTCTCTGATTCTTACTCACAGGCTTTCAACATGCTCATGACTACTCTTCAGAGACAACTTTTCACATTCAATCCACTTCTTGATGGAGCTCTTCACCTCTGCTTCCCTGTATCTTCTGAACCGTCTGTAGCCATTGATAGTTGTACTCCAGTCACGGGACTCATCTCACCAAGCTTTAGTAATGTCAGCAAGGTCAAAATTTTTAGCAACATGTGGCTTCCAATTCCTCTTGTCTGTTGCCCATGCTGAGTACATTAGTGTAAAGGCTCCTCAGCTAGGCTGCTGTCTGTCTCACCTTCACAGAGGAATCCCCCTTAATTCTTTCGAGATATTTCTCTGGTGTTTCCCTGTTGGCTTCTGTTATGTTAGGAATCCCTGGATCATCTCCATAAGACTGCGAGTGTTCTCTGGGGTGGCCAATACAGTTCAGAGTCACAGGCAGAGGACTCTCGCTAGCACCCAGTCCCATCTAACTTTGCATCTCATCCCACAGCTTTCCAGGGCAAGCCTGATGTTGTTCTTCTCCCTCATATAAATTAACATAGTTGAAAGCTGTGCCGATGAGCCCCGCTAGTTCCTGAGCAAAGACTCTTTTCCCTCCCTGAGAAAGATGAGTCTCATCTGGTGCCAGCTTGCCTGGTGCTGCATAGGCCATTCATTCCATTGTCAAAACCCCTAATATTTTGACAGTGACAGCAGTCATGGATCCATGTATTAATAGATTCATCCGTCTGTTTCTTCCAGTGTTTCTGCCTTCAACTGGAAGTATAGAGGAAAATATAACTTGTGCCCCAGATTCTGTTATCAAATACACCAAGGTCCTGAAGTGCTTTTTGATTGCCCTTGGACTACATGTAACTACTTCATCAACTCCTACATGAAAGATCAGTAGCTGGTAGTAGTCTGAGGGCCACACCAAGCTAAGCAGTTTCCTGGTGATGTCCTTAACCCAGGCCCCATGGAAGCAGCAGATCTCCTAATGGGTTGGGCCCGGTTGGCGTACTGGGCCCTTGTTATGATCCAATTATTATTATTATTAAGGTTCTTTAGAAATTCCTCTGCCCAAATTAAGGTGCAAACGAGACCGTATACCAGTGACAATAATATGGGTTTTATTTGATGGTAGATATGAGAGAGAGAGAGAGAGAGAGAGAGAAAGAAGGAAAGAAGTAGAAAATAGGTAGGGGAAACAGAAAGAGAGTGACAGAGACAGGATAAGGAAAATATCACCACTCTGTGGATCCCAACGATGTTCCGTTGATCCTCTCCAGCTGGTCTTCTAGGTGGTGAAGGTCCCCCCCAAAAAAATAGGATCCCATGGGTATATATGCTCAGGCTAGGCAGGCATGTCCGGGCATGTCCCCCTGGAGGGGGGACAGTCTCTGGGTCACGTGCAGTCCTGTGGGGCAAAGCCTCTCACGTGGATGTGGCCTGTGGGGTTGGGGGTTCCACATCTGGGCCAGTTTGTGTAATCGGAGGATGGGTGTTTATTGCCTCTTACCAGAGGTTACGCCATGCACCCCAAAACCTCCTCCCGCCTGCCTCGGCTGGGGGGAGTCTGTGTAAACCTGGCTTCTGTGAGCTTCTGTGAGCATCCCACCCCAAACTCAGCTGGGATGGCAGCTGGAGGCTTTGGCCTATTGTGGATGCATACCTTTCCCTCAGCCTGAGGTGACTGAACAATGGGTTTCCTTTAATCTGATCAGCAGTTCGATTTACAGTCCAAAGTTCTTCAAGGAGGTTTCTTTGGTTGTAGCTTCTTTAAAACTTTATATCAGTGTTTGAGGCATAAACTATTTACAGTCTCTGACAGCCCTGTGTTGTCTCTGCCCATATCAGGGGACTGAAACAGGATGATCTTTGAAGGTCTGTTCCAATCCAAACCAATCTATTTTAGGACAAAAATGTAATGGCAAGTTTTTTCAAACACATGGAACAGAAACAAAGTAGATTAGAATAACACAATCTGCTGTTGTTGTGTTTGGGTTTGTTTTTTTTCGTCAAGTTGATTCCCCAAATCTGCAAGATTCAAGAGATCAAGAAGCTGGTGCCAAAAACTTATTCAGAGCAGCAGATGCAAACACAGTGTATCCTGAACTGTGTTGTTTTGCTAAAGCTACTCTATAAAATTATTATTATTTTACCCTGCAAGCAATTTATATTAGGATGAACAATGTTACAGTGTTATCACACTGAGAATTTTGACTATCCAATAATTTAATTGCACCTACTGAATAAAAAAGCAGTACTGAAAGGGTTTTCAGTCAATTTAAATCTGAAAACAGAATGTTTTTCTGAACATAAAATAAAATCAAATCAGGTAGATAAGCATTATTTTAAATAGCAACTAAAACAAACAAAAATATGAAGGTCTCAGAAGTAAATAATATACAAAGAAATTAAAACTTTAGGAGAACATAGTGCTGGCATTGCTGTGAGTATATTAAAATTAATATTCTTATAATTCAAAACTAAACAAAGGGTCTTTGTACCACCGTTAGAATCACTGGACTATAGTACTGGATCAAATTACTTGAGGGCAAGATTTAATTCAAGTTCTAATGTTAATTTAAAGAAATGAAATTTTTTAAAGGCTTAGGAAATTTGGACAAGCATACCTTTGTTCATGTTCAAGAGTATTTATGTGTGAGGGATGAAAAGTAGGAGGAAAAAATGTACTCAAATTTAACTGACAATAGGAAAGAGATTATTAGCATTTCAAAATCAAAAATAACAGTCATAAAGATGTTAACAGCAAGCAATATTTTCTGATTAGCTATTAAACTGTCTCCATAGTGCTCTAATATACTGTTTGAAATTATCTTAAAGAACTTCTTGTCAAAAATAGCTAAAGCAAACCAATTCTGAGAAGAAATTATGTGTCTAGTCAAATACGGCAAAGATGCAGCTTCTCTATTTCTTGTATTTCTAGTCAAATATTGGAAACATCTGAGTCAGCTGACAACAGAATAACAGGGGCAATGCCCCTTCTGTGTTTCCTCATCTATTTTTTTTCCCTTCTCCCATATGAAGTAAGATAGCTGTGAAACTGTAAACTGCAGAGAGGCTGCTCAGGCCAAGCCAGGAGACCAGTCAGGTTTTTCTCTGCTTTAGTAGCACACCTTGTGCAGTCAGATTTAGCTAGGTCGGAATACTTGTGTACGAGCTGAAATTACACTTTGTGCTGGCATTGTACCATAATCCTAAATAGACTAGCCAAGCTGTTAAACAAGTTGCATTTGTAATTTGCACCACTTAACCTGCATCTCCTTCACAGGGAGATCACTCTGTGACAATAGAGCTGAAATTCAGGCTGCATCTCAAAGCACTGATGTCTAGGTGTTCACAGACAGGAGTATGTATGGTACCCAAGTGAGCCGTGAGAGTCAATACACCACCAACCAAACAGAGCCAAGAGGTATTCAGCTGAGCAGATGCAGGTGTCATCAATAGATCCCTGCACACAATAGAATAATTCCTTCCAGTACATGAAGGGAGCCTACAGGGAAGCCAGAGAGGGACTCTTTGTTTAGAACTCCAGTGATAGGACAAGAATGATGGCTACAAACTAAGGGAGGGGAAATTTAGGCTGGGTATTAGAATGGAATTCTTTACTGTGAGGGTTGGTGAGAAACTGGAATAGGTTGCCCAGGGAGGTTGTGAATTCCCCAAACCTGGCAGTGTTCAAAGCCAGTTAGGACAAGGCCTGGAGCAACCTGGCCTAGTAGGAGGTGTCCTTGCCCATGCCAGCAAGGTTGGGACTAGATAATCTTTAAGCTCCCTTCCAATCCTTAACATTCTATGTTTCTAGTATTTTGGATACCTAAGTCATAAGTGTTTATTTGTTTAAAAACCTTTCTAAGTTTACGAATTCAAGGGAAGTACACACATTTAAATTAACAACACTGAAATAGGACCATTGAAGGCAATATCTGAATAGGAAAATAAAAACAAAAAATCCTGTGTTTGATAGGCAGACAGAAGAATAAATGAAGATACAGATAAATAATGAGCAATTTGAGTTGCTGAAACCCAGTCTCGTTTCTCTCTGTATACTAAAGGCAGCTGGAGGAAGGTATAAGCTTTTTTCAGTGCATGGTTTGATTCTGCTTCCTTACTTTGCTTTTTTGGCATACTGCTTTATAGTAATATAGCTAGTCATTAATATCATAAAGCATGCTTTACAAGTGGTTTTCTTGCGATACAGACATTTATAAAAGAATTACAGATGGGAAAGTATACCTAATGGGATTTCTTCTTCATTATAAAATTATCCCAATCTTAGCATTTTGCAATCACATCATTATGATTGTAGAACACATGGGAAAATCAAGCGTAGCTATTATGATAGTATGGGGAAAGCTAAGTACATAGCAGCAGAAAGGAGCACATGGCGGCACAGACCCTGGGGGGAAGAGGTGTCACACGGCAGACCCCTACGGAGAGGAGCCTGCCGGAAACTGACAGGCGGGTAAACAGTGCATGTCACCCCATAGAAGGACATTAAAAAGATGCATTGCTGATGTGGCAACACGGGATTGGTTGTGTAGAGAACATTACCATGTAAAGAAATACTGTACCTTAAAGAAGTGTATAAAAGCAGCTTGTTCCTTTGAATAAATGATCCAGATCAGAGACCCAGATCGGGATTTAGATCAGAGATCCGGGAACCAGAACCAGACTCAGACTCAGTCTGAACTTCAATCACCGACAAATGGTGCCTCCATGTGAGGAAATTTCTTATACTCCTAACTGCGCGTCCAGTCGGTGAGCTCCGTAGGACTTCGAAGTGCTGCTGAAACAAGGAGGAAAAGCTGGCCAGAGATTAATCCCTGCACCATTGCAGGCGAGCTACGGAGAACGTAGGAGAATCAGTTTCTCTGCCGATTTGGATCCGTGTCTCAGTCACTACTAATTGTGTCCCGAATAGGGACTTGATAGGCAACGGGAGGTTGTTCCGGTAGCGACGCTTGGCTGAACTTTACAGAGGAGCTGAGAAGAAGCCCGAGAGCTGAAAAGGAAGCTCGTAGCGCCAGTCGACCTTCCCACAAGATGGAGGGCTGCAGCCGAGAACGATGGGGGATGGTGTATCCCAGGAACGTAACGTCACAGAGACGCTGGAACGAATTTTAAAGAAGCTTTTGTATCTGTGGAAGATTGTGTGTGAGGCACTCATGGCGCATGCGGCACTCAGAGACCGGACAAAGAAAGCTGCTTGTGCCACCGCGGCAGATGTGCCGATCCCTTCTGTGCCACCAGCGAACACCCGTAAGTCTGTTGGGGCAGTGGGAGGAGAACCAGAAGATAGTCCCTTGTCCCCCTACCCGTTTAATCTTGGAGGGTAGTTGGACGGCACTGCAGAAGAGCTTGCACTGCCCCGCACCGTGCAGCATCGGCTGGAGCCAGGAGTGCCCTTCCTAGTAGTGTTTCCTCTCCATTTGCCCTTTATGAGTGATCAGCGGCAGCAGACATGGCAGGGAAGGAGCGTGGAAGCCCATGGGGGCACAGTGCCATAGCAGCAGCGGCACGTGCCTGGTGCCGGTGGGAGCACATGGCGGCGCCAGGCGCGTGGCACCAGCGAGCTCATGACTTCAAGCATATGACGGAGCCGCACCGTGCTGGTGAGCACATGGCACAGCCACGAGACGGCGGCGAACGCCGCACCGGCTGCACAGCAGATCCACTGGAGCAAGCGCGGCTCTCTGCGTGTGGGCAGTGAAAAGGAGACCCAGGGACCCCGGGGGCACAAGCACCGGTAGCACCAGCAAAGGCAGCACCACATTCGTGCTCCCCACATACAGAAAGATTTATTCGGAGAAGCGTGGCTGGAGCTGGCAGGGCCGAGCCTGCGAGCCACCCCAGCGTGGCCCCAACCTGGGCTGCTCCCACCACAGCCAGGGCTGCCGTCTCCTGCGGACTCTTGTGAGCTGATACTGTATTGGAAAAAAGACCTGGGGGACAGGTGGGCCCTTTCCTCGGGGGGGGGGGGGGGGGGGGCGG